>LPNX011021775.1:810848-896276 GCA_001517045.1 Pseudotsuga menziesii | reverse complement strand
TTGTTAAATGCAATATTTGTCGAAACCAAGGTGTCATGCAATATTTGAAATGTACACCATCATTAGGTCCTAATCTAGAATAGTATATCATATTGAAGAATCATGACCACAAAGGAAATAATAGTATTATTTAAAATCGCCATTGTGAACTGAATATCATGTTTACATTGCACAATGATGAATTTCAATTTAACATGTATTTATTTTTATTAATTAATAATTTTAGAGATGCCCCCCCTATGTTAAAATTTAAAGACCCCGACGCCCCCCCGCCCCCCCGTTCCCTAAAATACCCCAAAATTTGGGGGTGCCTCTACACGTCCCCAATGTGCGTTACCCCGCTCCCACGCCCCTCCGTCCCGGATACTTGGTGGAACACTGCAAAATAGTATTTAGTAATATAAATGTAGTATTTTAAATAAGGTAATATACTCTTAATAACAGTAAACTAATAATAGTATATTAATCAATGGATTATTAATAATATCCTGAAATATGTCAAATCCTACTAGCACAGTTGGTCTCGATGGGCCTCACTCTGTATGGCAACCTGAGCTCAAACCCCGCAAGGTAGGTAGCCAGGAGGAAACACTTAAAATCCAGCCATGCTAAGGATTGGTGTGGCCTAAGTTGGGTGCGATCCCCGGGCAATTTAACGGCTTAGATGCCCCTGGGTTGCAGTTTCTTAGACCACAGTCTAGTCCCCCAAGTCACGGACAAACTAGCAAACAAAAATAATAATATCCTGATATATATATATATAGATATATATATAAGAGAGTAAATCGTGTTCCCTTTTCCTGAAATTTTAAAGCATCATTTATGAACCTGTACCATTTTGGAAATCTATAGCCATTTTACCTTTCAAGATGACAAAAATATAAAGTGAGGGGAAAAAAACAGAAGATAAGAAAAGGTTTGGCTTTTGTACAATAGACAAGCTGCAATTTATTATGCTTTAAGGAAAGCATATATTGTACACAAATTTAGTGATGCATTAGGACATATTTGTACCTCTTTCGCCCTTGAAGAAGAGTGTTCCAAGCACTTGTAAGTGCTGGATCAACATGCCATGGTGCACCAGAGTGTGCAGGACCGAGAACTAACCATCGAAATGGGGGCCGTTTGGAATTATCCAAGACATCAAACAGGTCTTCTTGAAACAAATGTGGCACATTATAATCTTTCAATAAATCTGGTGCAACTGTTCCGAACTGCACAAAAGAAATGGTGTATCAGCAATAATGTACATATTTTATAGAAAATAGGCATTTTATGACTGTAACATATGTTCAAAAAGCTTGGTGTGTGCACTTACCATGGGATCAAATATATAAAGAGGATCCTCATCATGTTGCACTGTCATGTATGACACATAATTCTTTAACTTCATAGTTACTTTTTTAGCATGACTCTGAGAAATACGAAAAGCAGTATCTCCATATCTTTCTAACAGCTTTTCAACAGTCCAATTATGCTTTGCACTCCAATCATTAGCCAACGTTGTAAACAATACCTGTGGCACAAATTAGCAATTTAGCATGTACTACAATCATTGGTAGAAATGAAATTACAAAGAAACCTTTGGAAGAGATTACAAAATATTAAAAATTACAGACTGGTACTTTTCTTATTAACTCACTCGCTTTTGATTAATTATCCCATTAATCTTAGAATTACCATGGTGTGCCCATAATTAATCCAGATTTCATCTTGCACCCTAAGACTAAGTGTATTTACCTAAGTTTCTAAGTAAGGTGAGGGTAATGAAATGAATGTGATGCTAGGAAAGGGGTGTTTGAAAATTGACAATCATAGAAATGTGACTAAGTGCTAAGTCTACAGCTACCCCTTAGCTTTCAAGAGCTAGGGGCTAATGAATTTTCTTCCAAAGGTGTGCCTTAGAAGGGAGAGATCTTTCTTGATTTACCGCTTCCTTGGGCCACTTGTTTGCAATCCCTTTGCTTTAGATTTGTCTTTGATAAACTGGAACACAGGGAGCCTGCCTTTTTTGCAAAGGATTATTGCTCATACATATAATATTTATCATTTAGCTACATTTCCCTTAAGAGTACTTTCAATCTTTTAACTTTGGCTTAGGCATTCAAACACGGGAAAGGTAGAGACCTTAGAAAATAGCATATGATAAGTCAATTGTGAAAGGGGAACATGATGGAAATGGGTGAAATGGCTAGTGACATGACATGGTATGAAAAATGGCTAGGTAAATGTTATGAATGACATGAAATGAGGGTCACACTTAAATCCCTAGCGGTACACCTGACTCACAAGGTCATACACTTGATCTAAAGAGAAGTTATAACCACACCACAATGCATTCTTAGCTATGAAACAACCATCTAAGATTCATTAAAACCATCAACCCCTCATGATCATGTCCAAACACAAAAAAACATTTACCATGAGTCAACTAGATGGAATATGTCATAACACTGCTGCCAACTGAATGTCCCTATTGATCTCTAGCACATAACATGATGATCTAAGCAAAGCTAAAAATGTCTATAGAAAATATCCATGGGTAAACCATAGATATCATCTATGGAATTGATGGATGTGATGGAAGATCACATAGGCAATGATCATCAAGTCACCCCTACATGTCAAGGGGTAACAAGGCCAAGGACACCAACAAGGCTAAGGCCTAACGTGCAGCAACAACAACCTAGAGACATGGGTTTATGTTACCAATCCAACCTGTACAAACCCACAGTTCATCCCCATGGCCAAAGACTATTCTAATAAGGAAGCCAAATGTTAGATCAAAGAAAGATTATCTTACATAATCTTGGACAATGGAAGCCAAGAGAATTTTGTGTCCCAACTATTAGTGGAATGGATCAAATCAATGTTGCATGACTCGGACTCGGCAAAGACTCAGATGGCATGTGACTCGTCGACTCAGGAAATGCTCAGGAGAGACTCGGCAAGACTCAGTAAATAGGAAAAAACTTAAAATATGGTAAATTTTAGGCCAAAAATGAGGCTAATGGCATTTCTAATCTAAAGAAGTTATAAAACTATAATCTATACAATAATTCATAACATCGTCTCATAAACTATGATAATACTACATAACGCAATCGAAAAACATTTATATTTATTATATTTATATTTAATATTTAATACCACATAACACAATAGAAAAACATTTATATTTAATACATCTATATTTAATAATTAAATGATAAAAAATATCTATGTTGCACGGGGACCCGTCCCCCCTAAAATTTCACCCGTTCCCTACGTTCCAGGGTTCCGGGGACTTGGGAACTCCTCGGAAACGTCCCCAAATGGTCGGGGACTCCATTGGGGACTCGGGGACTTTTTTGCCGTCCCCTAAACGTACCCCCAAAAATTGGGGACTTTTCGGGGACTTCCCCGAAGTCCCTCGACCAATCGAGGACTCCCACGCGTCCCCTTTTTGGCACATTAAAAAATTAAAAAAATTTAATCTCTGCAATTTCTACAGATGAATTTGTATATTTGTATGTGCCTCCCAAGATGACTAGTGCTACGCTTTCACTTACTATGCCCTCCTCACATATGGCAGTCTGAATTCTGCTTAACACATATAGTAGTGCAACTTCCGCACCACAATCACTGCTACACAGAAACCTAGCACTGGTAATGGATCTGCCCATCACTGCTGCGTGAATCATAACTCCACTGTCATTACTGCTGTCTGCACAGTAATTGAAGCTGAATGGATCTGCTGGGTGCACTCTCTGCTGAAGAAGATCAACTTGTGAGCAACAAGTAAACTATAACACTCTAGCTTATGATAAGATTTCAGAACTGTAGTGGGAATTTCTCCCAACAATATTTTGTGTTAACAAGAACAAAAACGCAAGATTCATGAGCTTGTCTGTAGGAGGTGTAATTTTTTTCCACTTTCATTGTCTATCTCAGATGATTGGAAGCTAAGTTACCAGATTCGTCTTCATGTTCTTATTCAGGCCCCAGGGACTAATGAAATTCAAAAAATGTTTGAGTGCAAAAAATATGATAAAATTTGACATTAAATTCGATAAGGACATCATGCAAATTCCTTTATGACTTCACATATTTAAAAAAAAAATACAAATATTTTTAATTTCCCTAAAAATATGTCAAATCTAATGTCAAGACTTGATACATACGTACATAGATGTGCGTTGCAACCTCTAATTTTACCCCATATATATGTATGGTTTTGCTTTTTATAATCTTTAAGTTTAGCAAAAATTTGAACCTTAATAGTTATAAAAATTCTGCATACGCAATTTAATATGACTTCTGCATACATGTATGACTTTTAACTCTGCATACGCAATAAAAAGGCTGCAAACATGTATGACTTTTAACTTTTAAGTTTTGATGTTTAAATGTTTCATTATTTTATGATAAAAATTCATGGAAGCTATTTTAATATTATGCTGCAAATACTTTTTATTTTGAAATTTTAATTATATATATATATATATTTAAATTTTATATTATATAATTGCCGTCCCCAACCTGCCGTCCCCTGAAAAATTGGGGGTGCGCTCTAGCCGTCCTGAAAACTCGTCCCCGCGTCCCCTACGTCCCCCCGTCCCCGAGACCAGTGCAACATAGAAAAATATTCAATATATATAAGACATAATAACTTTAAAAACAATTCAATATATAATATAATAATCTAAAAGCTACGATAATAAAAAAACATATACGATTATTTAGGTATTTAATAAATACATCAAATACAAACAGTTATATTTAATACATCTATATTTAATAATTAAATGATAAAAAATATTCAATATATATAATACATATAATAACTTAAAAACAATTCAATATAATATAATAATCTAAAAGTTATGATAAAAAAAACATATATGATTATTTATGTAATTGATAAATACATCAAATACAAAAGTTAAAACCTTTGAGTGGCATTTTAAAAATTAAACCTAGCCTACATATTTCCACTTGTGCAGACAAAGCCGACGAAGGGAATAAATTAAATACAGAGATATGGAATACTAGTGTGTAAATTGGCGCACAAAAAGCGATGGCATAGTAGATTACTTGTCGTCGAATCCTGCAGGAGCAGTCACAACAATGCCCAAGGGAAGCCACGGCACATAAAAAGTCGAGGGACGAGCAGCCCTAGTTTGGCTCATTCAGCAGTTGCCTGCTGCCTAATCAATTAGTTATGGGGAAGGTTTGGAGAAGAGAAACTCGGCATCGCCCAGCCTGATTTGGCATGGCCCAACCCATACCGACATGGGGTTTTTTTATGCGTCTGAACGAGTCATGGCGAGTCCGAGGGAGTATGGGGCGAGTCTAGACGAGTTTGACTACACAGCCGAATCTGAGACAAGTCTTTCCCAGTTACCCGTCCTGGGAGTTGACTCGAGCAGACTCGCGAGTCTTAGACAAGTTGTGCTTCATTGGATCAAATAGCCAACATTCACTTACCCCAAGCAATACTGTAATGTCCCTTGTTTATATTTTATTAAAATGCCCAATTTTCCAATTTTTTAACAGTTTTGGCTTTTGACTAGTTTTAGTGTCTTGGTCTCCAAATCAGCCCAATTGCTCCCAAATCTTCAGAGAAGGTGTGTTAATGATATAATAACTTAATTATTATGTTCAAGGATGTATTATGGCCCTCCAATCACTTCTGCAAGTTTGTACTAAATTCTGAACAAGATAGATGATTTTACTGGCAATTCTGGGCTCAAATCCCCCTCGAGGTAAGTGGTAGAAATGGCTTCCCAAATGTGCAGAAACCCACTTGAATTCTTAAATTGAAGCAGGGGATGTGTAGAAGACATTATCAGAGACTCATATGCATAACCGATCGACCTCCCATGGCTGTTATCACTTCTTTCAATCAGATATAAAAAAAGTAGTTTTGGACCTTTGGGGAAATAAGGTGTAGTTTGCTCCAATTGCTATGAAATTCGACCCAATGGCCACAAATTTTCAGTTATTGAACATGAAACCCATAACATACTTTAATGACAGTCCATTCATTCATAAATCATCAATAGTTTATACATCCATTCGAATCCATCAAGATTACAAGAGTTTACAACAAGGTAGTGGGGAAATGGCACTATTTCTTCATTATTGAGCAATAATACATGAGATTTCATGGCCTTTCGACCTGAGAGCTTTCTGAACTTAAAGAGCAAAGCATTTACATCAGAATACAAAATACTGGAGCAAGAGAAGCTCCCTCAAAGAGATGAATAGCTCACCAAGTGTGCCTCACTCCATAGAGCTGAAATATGGTGAGAAAACTTGAGATGAAAAGAAGAACAAGCTGAACTTGATATGTCCACAAGCTGCTGTAGCTTGCACCTATACCTTATGACTCCATTAAAGCTCCTTGAAAGACCTGAGTGGCCTCTCCAAACACCAACTAGGATGGGAATCTTTCACCCTCGAAATTGGCTAAGGCATGAACTAGTCATCCACTAGCTCTCTCTTCACAATAACAATTTTCACAAATGATCAAAAGGGCCTTCTCATGGTTGATCCCTGCATTTTATAAACATTATTCGTCTTCTAAGGTTTCAAATCCATCCATAAACCAAAGCCAAGTCGAATTGGTGTGGCTGCTCATGCTATGCCATGTGGCCTCTCTCTTCACCTTCCCTCTTCTCCCAAATTCGAGTAGGAGCCTCTTGGCCTTCTCCAACTCCCATGAGCACCCTCTAAGATGCTCTATTCAAGCCTGACATGTCATATATGTCAGATGTCAGCCTTCAGATCTGACTTGTGTCATAATTGACATAGAATATCCATCATTGGTGTCATAGATGTCATAAATGTAAGGGGAATCTAGCCAAGTGTCCATGAAACTCCCATTTGGCTCTTCCTCTCCTCATGTAAGTTACAATTCATCCCAAATTCGACCTATGAAGTATATGGACAAGTATATTAACCTTATAATCCATCCAAAAACATTAGGCTTCCCATAGATTCGAGATTGCAAGAGGATGCCATTTAACATAGGAATTCTAGCTTGAGTGGGCCCCATAGTCTCCATGTGTCTCCATTCTCCATAGCCATTTCATTTTTCACTTGCATTCATTTAATTAACTCCATTAAATAAATATTTATTCCTTCTAATGTCTAAACACCATTTATTAGCTCCCTTATTAACTTCCCAATGTTTCCACCCAACCTAGGGAACTAGTAGGATTGATGGAATTTTCCTGCTATGCAATTATTTGAATGGAGACATTACACATACCAACTGGATGGGTCAAGGATTCCACACAACCCAACTTGATTAAACGTAAATATTGAATTACTTTTGCTATTTAACCTTTTACGGGCATAGTGGACTACAATGTCACTCTAGACTATTGTGACATGATCCTTGGCAAGAACTACTAGTTTAACAAAAGAGCAATTTATTATTGGTGTTGACCACTTCGTTTTGAGTTAATAATGCAATGGCGCCATATCAACAAGTAGCCCCAAGTCAACAAGGGACGCGAGAGGTGAGTACACCTATTTTGAGGATTTTGATACCAAACTACAAGCATGATAAAGGAAGGGAAATTGGGCAAAAGGAAACAAACTTTGAGGAATGCAATTTCTTAGCGCGATGAGAAGAAATAGACAAGAAGTGAATGAGGCCTATGCATATCAAAAGGGAGAGGGTGGGAAAGAGCAAAGTCCATTGTCGACTAAACAATAGTGAAATAGCTTCTAGATACGTGTCCTTTTTTTCCTTTCCAACGAAAACCTCACAGGCAAACCCAAGGGATGTGTTACCACCAAAACATGTATGGAGCTTAAGTGTTGGAGTTAGATGGACCTTTCTACACATTTTAATGCATAACTTTACATTGAGAACGTATTTAAGGCATTTCACTTCTAAGGCAAATTTGCATATTTGGAGGGAATTTCGTCCTCAAAGGTGCATCTCACACCATACAAAGCATGTTCTACATATTTGGAGGCATGACTTGGTACATTGGCATTCTTTAGGAGGCATTAATATGGAACACCCTTCACAAACTGAGGACACATGGCACATCAACACCTTTGACTTGGTCATAAGCATACAATAAAGAGGAGCACTCCACTTGGAAGACTCTTGAACAACACATATACCAAGAATACGCCATTCTTTTATGAACACCATGTATGGAAGGATCTGGAAGGTACACATAGGTGGTCATGTTGTCACATCCATAGTAGCTTGAGGCTACCATGATTTGCAGAGCAGTTTTGAGCATATTCCTGAGCCAATCCTTTGCTACCCTATGCACGATATCAGCGGTTGATGAGCATTTTTTTTATGATCATGCATATTTTCAATCGACCCATAGCATGCACATTTTTAGTTTCATGCCATGATTGAGCCTCATGACCCCAGATTTGATAACTGAGTTAGCCATTCTTTACTATTCAGAGCAAACATGATGGCAATGCCCATGGTATATAGCTACAGTGCTCCAGTGTTTTCAGATTTTACAGATTTCAGATGCAGGTATATGACCCAGCATGTATATGGTTTGTGACTTGGATGTCTGTTTTGCTTCTTTACTTATTTTAGTAGCTTGACTTGGTGTAAGGTGGTTATGCATTGGTGATGTCCTACTTAATCTTTATTGAATAGTTTAGAGTAGAAGTGAGTTAGTTGCTTTAGTCAAGAGGTTCTTCTGTATACTCATTGCCCATGCCCTTTCATAGTATGGACTTGGTCATGGTACCATCTTATCACTTTCTTCACCCATCTGTTACCTCCCATCTTTGATTTTAACCCTGACTTACTTCTTGACTATTAGATTTTCACAAGATTATAGCAATATATCTTAATTGCATTTATCAATAGGATCACTAGAAGATAGACAGAGCACAAAACAATAACACAAGAGCTTTTATCCTGGGTAACCCAAATGGGAGAAAACCCAGCAACCTTCGTATAGAGATAATAATTCTGAGAACAAAGTACAATGAAGAAAGAGAAAAGATGGAAATGCCTTCCAAAGATAGAACCCCTAAAACAATCTTCTTCACCAGTAGGTGCTCACTTTTCTCTCCCAATGATGCGAATTTTAACGCGTATGTCTGTATGTTATAATGAGGAGGGGCGCCTCCTATTTATACTATTTTTCCACTAAGAAAATTAACCGGGGCTGAGTTCTCTTGGGGGAGCAATAAAAACACCTTTTTATAATTTTATTTTTATTTCTTTTATTGCTTGCTTTTCACCCCAAGGTTTACATTGTTCTTTCTAGGGTTTGTATGATGAATTACAACAAGTTCAAACTCCCGTAGGAGGTACAAGTGAAGAATGTCTTCTGAAGTTGCACAAACTCCAAGACTCCCTCTCAACAAGGAAGGTATTCTTCGATTTTCATTGGCATCACGATCATCCGGGTTTCATCTGTACATCTATATTGTCTCCATCATCTCTATACATACTGAAGGTTGTCTACACGATCTCTATCCTTCGAAAGGTGTCTTCATGAATCAGTTCTATCTGGATATCTAAGAAGAAATCTTCCGCTACATGTTCGTCTCTATTACTGATGGGAAACTTCCATACTTGGCTTGAGAATCCTGGACGAGCAAATGTGTATGACCATCTACTACATGTTCGTCTCATCTGCCGATGGGGTAACCCCATACCTGGCTGAGAACATGAACGAGTAAATGTCCACGACCATCTACTGCCTGTTTGTCTCATCTGCCGATGGGATAATCCCATACCTGGCTGAGTGTAATGTCCTCTTTTTCCTAGGCATTGAGGACCAACCCGCTAACCTATGTGATTCCTGTGGGTTCGAGCGGGTACTGACAGTTAGGGAATCAGCTAAAGGCTGATGCTATCTACAGAAGATCTAGGGCATCAATATTATATCACCATTGGGTCGAAGAGGGCCACCAGAGCCAAAGGCCACCTGCATGTATGACATTTGAGCATTATTTAATGATGCATGCACCCGATTAAGTCTCCATGCGCATGCATGCAAGTCAACTGCAAATTATAAGTTAAACTGACCTAATTAGGTCAAAGGTTAGGGTTTTCGCAGTTGAAAGTTATAAAAGAAAGATAAAGTGAATGGAGAAGATACTTATGTGATAATTGATTTGTGGAGTCGAATTGGAGAGCTCGGCGAGCTAAGTTGGGGTTGAGCGCATGCTCAGCTAACTGGTGTATTTCGGTAGTGAAAACTATCTGCCCTAGTTCATCATCAGGTTGGATCATACAGGTTCAGCACTAGTTCATCATCAGGTTACATTCAGCAGTTATTCCGGGAGGTTGATTATTCATCCAGCCAGAGGGTTTCACCGTCACACCGTGTCACCGTGATCGGAGACAAAGCAAGCACATCATCCGGACTCCCAGCAGCAGCTTATTTATTTGAGATATATACGGGTATGTACATGCATTGATTTCTTCTATTTTATAGCATCTCCGTATTTTTCTAGGGCACATATTTGCATGCAACGGCATGCATGCAAAGTTTGGGGTTTTCTTTCCTATTATATCAGTTTGGGATATTACAGTGGTATCAGAGCTGGTTTTCCTGCCAGCCTGAGTGGGAATCTATTGAGGGTGAGCACCAATATTTTCTTTCCTCTATGCTCATTGAACTGGAGTGCTCACTATAGCCTTCCGATCTTGACATGGAATGCGTTCCATTTTCACTTTCATAAGCAGATTCCCCATGAATGCTTGAAATTTGACTTATCATTGAAATTGAGCCAGATCTACGACTTCGACATTTTTAATTGTGCTTCTTGGAATTGAGACGTCGGAACTCATCATAACGTCATTAATAGTCGAAAGAGATTCATTTCTTTGAAAGGGTAGGGGTTGAAAGTGAAATGCTTCATATTCTGATTCTGCCCCGCCAATAGATTTTTCAGATTCGGACTCTGCCCCATCCATAGATTCTTCTGTTCGGTCCGCCAAGCTTTATCTACAGAGTTCAAAGTTGGCAGTCCAGAGGAATTTACTAATCATCTCAACATCTTTCCAGATTTAAACAACTTGAGCTATATACGGCCTGGCAGCGTCTTGCAGTAATATTACTTGAGCCTGAATCACAAGAAAGAGTTGCACAAACTTCTGCGTGAGAAGGCCTAGAGATTTCTCACGCCTACAATCTGCAGATTAATGAAATATTCTGCTTTAGATTTAGGACTGCCCTTCGATGTCTCCATAAGAACTGAAACGAATGATATTGAAAGACCCGTGAGACCTTTGTTTCCAAAATCGAATGAATTTGTAAGACGAGCGAGGGATTCTAAAATCTAGAAAGCAAATTCAACATTTGGAACACTCTCTCCTCAACAATGTACAGGGACTGTAACAGAGAATTGTATCCTACCACCTCCACGGATTTGACTACATAATGATAAATTTCTGGAGAAGGATTGCGGATACGGAGTGCCTAAATTATATCTACGTTTCCAACTAAGGATTTGTACTTGCGCAAGAATAACTCTAGGGTTCTGGAATTCCCATTGATTAAAACATGCGGCCGTGGGTTCTTCACGTTTAACACTACGAGTTGCTTCTTCCACAAATTCCTTTCCTAGATCAAGTTTCTGTAGGCCAACGCAAGGAGGTTCTGATCCTTCTTCAGTCCTAACTAAACAGAAATTGTCGTTTACAGAAGCATCGCACGGTCTTTGGTACAGATCTAAACCAATACTCTTATCGTGATTTATCTTATTTTCGGATTGGCTAAGCTTATGAGAATTTCTTGTTATTCGTGTGATGCAATTCAAGAACAACCACATTGTAATGTCCAATCTTTGCACATCTAAAGGAGTGTATTGGAGTCGTGAACTTGAATAGTATATGCTTGGAACTGTTGCGCGAAGAGTTTCTTCTTCTTGAATTGCTACAAACTGAAGCTGCTTATATCCACTCAAAATCCTGAAGTTCCATTTTGGGATATGAGAACATCAAGGACTATGTGCGCTAAGAAGACTACTGTATTGAAGAGTGGATGTTTGGAGCTGTGAGTTGAGGCTCAACCTCCAGTTCATTGTATTTCTACATAGATAGAACCTTCCTTTTCCCAGCAGAGTTGGGGTCTCTCTCTCCTCTGTAGAGTGCAGTATATATGCTGCGTATTGAAGAGGCCCATGATTGCTGTATTAGAGCTGTGAGTTTGAATCTATATGCATGAACGATGATTCCTGAAACTTCTCCTTGTATTGTTGTTGTTATTCATATAAAGTGGAGGTATTGTGGTTACAATTGATTTAAATTTTTAGTCTGAAATATTATATGTCATCAGTCTTGCCAGCTATGGGCATACAAAAATTAAAAATGAATCCAGGATACCCATACAACATTACTCACAGGAGACAGAGGTATAGAGACAGAGAAGAGGAGTTAGAGGACATAGATTTGGGGAACAGAGAGTATCAGTTTGGAAAAGGCAAAGAAACAATGGCCGATGATGATAAAACAACTTTCGATAGTCTCATATCAACCATAAAAGAACTCACTAATGGGCAAAAAGAAATGATGAGCACCTTCAGGCAAATGACTGAGAAGAATGGGCCCACCCCACACAGTCCCTTATTTCCCAACAGTGATAGGGTATCCACCAGCAGTAGTAGGGAGTACTTATATACCAACATGCAGAGCCATCCCCATATACACAAGCCCTTCCGACCTACCATGCCTCAATTCTTAGATAATCCAGTTGTAGTGCCTCTAGCACAAGTAGAACCAGAATAACCCATGAGTGCCTACCTAAGAGAATATAGAGCTTTAGGAGAGGACTTCCATTCAGCCATGACCTTCACTGACTTCTGCCACTTTAAAAGTAAGAACAAACCCAAAGCTTACAATAGGCCATTTACCCAAAACTATGAGTTACAGCGCACCGTAGGGAAACTGACTATCCCTACCTTTGAGGGCACTCGGGGTGGCCCAGCCAGGAATTGGGTACAGAAGTTGGATACATACTTCCAGCTCAACCCCATGATTGAGACAGATGCCACTAAATTGGCTACTTTGCATTTGAACAGAGAAGCACATGAGTGGCGGTATCACGAGTTAGTGACACTGGGTCACAACACCATCACATTGTACCCAGATTTTACACAGAGGCTCATTGAGTGGTTTGATCGGAAGGATCATGAGGTACACTTTAGAGAGTTGGCACAGCTCAAGCAGACAGGTAGTGCAGATGCATTTATTTCAGAGTTTCAGAGGATAGCAATCATGGTGACAGATATATCAGAGAGCAGGTTGATTATGTTGTTCACTGAGGCTCTCACTGAACCCTTACGGGGATGGGTCAAGTCTTATAGGCCCACCACCCTAGCAGATGCCATCAGACAGACTAGAGATTTACAGGATGCAGTACCCAAGGTTAGGCTTCCTCCCAAAACCAATTCCCCTATTGAAGATGAAGAGAGGAAACCCGTCCAGAAAAAATGGCCCAAGAAAGAATGGATGGACAATAATACCCGACAGGACCTTAGAAGAAAAAGTTATGTCTCACTTGCCAGGAACCATGGGTACCAGGTCACAAATGTTCAGGGAAGGGAAAGGCTTACTACATAGAGGCCTATTCTGACAATGGGGAGGATGATGATTATCCGGATCAGGAGTAGAGAGAGACACCAAAGACAGTTAGGGAGTTGCCGCCCTCAGGAGGTACCATTGCTACCATGATAGGGGTTCCTAGATTCCACACTCTCCGAATCAGAGGTACCGTACAGGGCCACAGAGTGGGAGTGCTGATAGATGGTGGGGCTTCCCACAACTTTATTGATGCTGCATAGGTTAAAAGGAGAGACATTCAGACTGAGAGTTTTGATGGGTTTTCAGTAGCTGCAGCAAGTCACACCATGGAGTGTAGTCCGAGGATTCCTCAATTAACAGTAACACTTGAGAATTATACAATGATGGAGACATTCTATGTGGTGGATGTACCTGACATGAAGGTGGTATTAAGAGTTCAGTGGATGTATTCCCCAGGGAAGTATTCCACAAACTACCAGACCATGGAGATGGAGTTCACAGGAGCAGAGGGACAGAAGGTAGTATTGAGAGGGATGAATACCTACCCTCCCACGCCAGTGACATCACACAGGATGGAGGCAGTACTCCAACAGGGAGATATTGAGGGAGCAACAGAGTGTTTTGTTACCTTCAGAAAACCACCAGATAAGGCCACACAACATCCAGCAGTATTCGGAGACCATCCAGCAGGTCGACCTTCAGATAGGGGATTTGAGAGCTGCCCCCCCCCCCTTGATGATGAGGGGCAATTGATTCTGATTCCGGAGCACATCCTAGAGGTACGAGAGCGGAAACTGAGGAACAAAATCATCAGAGACTACTTGGTTCAATGGAAAGATCTACCTATAGAGGAGGCCACTTGGGAGACAGAACAGGTATTACAGCACCCAGCTTTACAGTTGCTTGAGGACAAGCAAATTCGAGCGGGGAGGACTGTAATGTCCTCTTTTGCCTAGGCATTAAGGACCAACCCGCTAACCTATGTGATTCCTGTGGGTTCGAGCGGGTACTGACAGTTAGGGAATCAACTAAAGACTGATGCCATCTACAGAAGATCTAGGGCATCAATATTATATCACCATTGGGTCGAAGACGGCCACCAGAGCCAAAGGCCACCTGCATGCATGACATTTGAGCATTATTTAATGATGCATGCACCCGATTAAGTCTCCATGCGCATGCATGCAAGTCAACTGCAAATTATAAGTTTAACTGACCTAATTAGGTCAATGGTTAGGGTTTTTGCAGTTGAAAGTTATAAAAGAAAGATAAAGTGAATGGAGAAGATACTTATGTGATAACTGATTTGTGGAGTCGAATTGGAGAGCTCGGCAAGCTAAGTTGGGGTTGAGCGCATGCTCAGCTAACTGGTGTATTTCGGCAGTGAAAACTATCTTCCCTAGTTCATCATCAGGTTGGATCATACAGGTTCAGCACTAGTTCATCATCAGGTTACATTCAACAGTTATTCTGGGAGGTTGATTATTCATCCAGCCAAAGGGCTTCACCATCACACCGTGTCACCATGATCGGAGATAAAGCAAAGCACATCATCCGGACTCCCAGCAGCAGCTTATCTATTTGAGCTATATACAAGTATGTACATGCATTGATTTCTCCTATTTTATAGCATCTCCGCATTTTTCTAGGGCACATATTTGCATGCAACGGCATGCATGCAAAGTTCGGGGTTTGCTTTCCTATTATATCAGTTTGGGATATTACACTGAGAACCTGAACGAGTAGAGGTACCTGTGTAATCAAACGGCCATCTACTACTTGTCTGACTCATCTTTCGATGGGATTTCTCCCATACCTGGTTGAGCAGCTGGACGAGCAGAGGCACCTGTGTGATCCTGACCATCTACTACCTATCCGTCTCATCTACCAATGGGATTTCTCCCATACCTAGCTGAGAACCTGGACGAGTAGAGGTACCTGGGAAAAGGCATGGTAAATGTCTCTCAGTCTCTCAGTCATCTCTCCCTCTCAAGGAGAGATACGTTCTCTTCTATTCCACGTCTTCCGCGAAAGTATTCAAACTTCACCTTGGGAAGAGGCTTGGTGAAAACATATGCAGTCTAGTCATCTGTCGAAATATACTGTAGCTCAACCGCACCTTTCTGCACCATATCACATATGAAGTGATACCCAATCTCTATGTGCTTCAACTTGTCGTGAAATACGGTATTCACTAACATCTGCAAACAACTTTGTTTATCACAGTGAATCACGGTTGGATCTGGAATCTGGCCAAACAATCCTGCAAGAATTTTACGAAGCCAAACTGCTTCTCGAGCTGCTGAACTAGCATCCATATACTCGGCCTTTGCAGTATTGAGAGCTACTGAGTTTTGCTTCCTACTGCACCAGGAATTTACTGCAGAACCCAAATGGAAACAACATCCTGAAGTACTCTTCGTATCTAGGTGCATCCGACCCAATCTGAGTCTGTAAACCCTTGCAATTTCAAGTCACATTCAGAATCATATCGTAGACCATATCCCACAATGCCACATAAGTATCTAAACACATGTTTTGTAGCAATCCAGTGAATCTGCCTCAGTTCGCACATGAACTGACTGAGGGCATTCACAACAAAATAAATATCTAGTCTGGTGTTCGTCAGATACATCAAGGACCCAATCAGCAGGCAATAGATAGTGGGATCGATCAAATTTGAATCTGAAGCAGATTCTCTCGGCTTCTTCAAATTTGCCTCCATCGGAGTAGCTATCGACTTGCAGTCCAACATTCCAAATCTCTTCAGTATATCTATGGGGTATTTTCCTTGACCTAGGAAAATCTCCTTCTACCTCTGCCATACTTCTAATCCCAAGAAGTAATGCATCAATCCAAGATCCTTCATTTTGAACTCAGAGGCGAGTTTCTTCTTACACCATACGATAAGTTTCTCATTTCCAGTGAGAAACAGGTCATCAACATATAGTACCAAAATCAGTGGCTCGTCATTCACAACCTTGTAGTAAAGGTTGGGGTCTGCATCACTCTTGGTGAATCCCAGACTCACCAGGAATACGTCTATTCGTCCATACCAAGCACGGGGTGCTTGCTTGAGTCCATATAAATCCTTTTTCAGCTTGCATACATGAGACTCCTTTCCATGGACAACAAACCCTTCTGGTCGTTCAATATATACTTCTTCCTCAATAATACCATTAAGAAAGGTTGTCTTGAGTCTTGACATCCATCTGATGCAACTTCCATCCCATAGCTGAAGCAATAACAATATTGATCAATCTAATGGAAGCGTATCGAGTCACATGAGCAAATGTCTCATCATAATCGACTCCCTCTTTCTAAGAAAACCCTCTGGCAACAAACCTCGCATTGTATTTTTCAATACTACCATATGCTCCATGCTTGATTTTGTATAGCCATCTGGAAGCTACAACTGACTTCCCCTCAGGCTTCGGTTTACAATCTCCCACACATCATTCTTCATGATAGATTGATATTCTTCCACCATGGAATCCTCCCAAACTTGGTGTCTTGATGCTTCTTCATAAGTGGTGGGTTTTGAGTCAATAATGTGACT
Organism: Pseudotsuga menziesii; assembly: GCA_001517045.1. Classification (NCBI taxonomy): domain Eukaryota; kingdom Viridiplantae; phylum Streptophyta; class Pinopsida; order Pinales; family Pinaceae; genus Pseudotsuga; species Pseudotsuga menziesii. The sequence continues at coordinate 879,189 of LPNX011021775.1, read as the reverse complement.
CATCAATGCAACATAACTGGAGAACCTCTGAGGTCTTTCGCTTTCTCAAAAAGTGCCATGTGGAGCTTCATGCCCCTCTGCATCCTATAAGGTCTGTTGTGCCCATCTAGGTCTTTTTCGGCTTACTTCCATATCTTCAGGAATATCAACTATTGCGACTGGATCAATGGGATCGATGGGCTCGTCTTTCTTTGCTAACTCCCTCTGAGCTTATGGAGACGATCTCATCTCCTCTGATCCTAGCATCTCCTAATCATCGATCTCCATGTCTGATCCTATGCCTTTCCTGACAGCCTATTACCACCTAAGTTGTACTTGGTGGATTTTTACAAGTGAGTCAGCAAGGTTTGAACAAGCACACTTGTTCATAATCAGAGTTCAGAAATCTGCCAAGATTTTTCTGGAAGTCTATTCGATTTTTTTTGTAACACATGTTCATACCCCCTTGGGGAAATTGTAAAAATGTTCTAACATGATAATTTTTTATAAAAGGTTCGGCTTCCCAAACCTAAGCATCAAGCTGACTAGCCTAGAGTGTTTTTTCCCTTGGTTATTATTGGTTGTTGAACAAATGACTAATAATTTCTGAGTTTTTAATTCACAACTCCAAACCTGGGGTAGTTGTCTTGGTGGTTAGGCCTTAAGAGGTTATTAGAGCCTCTGTGTCAGTGTCTTTAAACATGCTAGGCATTCATATTGAGTCGTATGGACATGTTTTAGGCCCCCCTAGAGTTTCATCTGATTCCAAGAAAAATATTTTTTTCCGTTTTTTAAGCCATTTTTTAATGGTTTAATTAAAAAATTTGTAAATGGCATAAAAACTTGACTCAGAGGCGGAATTCGGCGTGGGGATGATCGTTTTGACACTCAAAGCATACTCTTTACCCTAGGACCCACTTTTCATACATTTCAGGTAATCAAAAAGTCCCGAAAGGCATTATTTCGCTATCAGAGCATCAAAATGACACTTAAATGCCAAAAATGCATCATTTCAGCACAAGTCAAAATAGTGGAAAAGTCAAAATTAGACTTTGGGTGACATGGCAAGTTTGTTTCCCACATAAGGCGATCTCGTCACTTATTGAAGCGTCATGTTTTGATAATATTTGGAGGCTAACGGATTTAATTTAATTTAAATGGCTCGTCCTCTTCCTCACGTGAAGGGTGGCCCATGCTAATGGTTTGGCAATAGGGTGAATTAATTGGCAATGGGAGTGGATTGAATGGCTACCTCATCATGTAGTGAAGGCGTCACTTCTAAGTGAGTTTGGATGGCACAAGTTGTTTCATAAACCATTATTCGCCTTCATCTCACGTCATGGTGGCCCACAGTAATTGGCGACTTGCTTGATTGGATGGTGGATTCATCAAGGGAAAGTTTCGAGTGGTTTAAGAAGATGATAAACATTGTGGTTAAGGTTGATTGGAAGAGGTGGCAACTTCATGGATGTGCCTTTCCTCTTATGATGGACGCCATGGGTTTGTGACATCCATTTGATTGAATGTGTTTACAGGTTTGATAAGGGGCGCATCTCTCTTGGAGATGTGGCACCCCCTCCTTAGATTCAATCCAACCTAGATCCACGATCAACTCCATAACTCGACTTCTCTCTTTAGTTATCTCCCAGTCATGAAAGTGCCCCCTGGGTTGGAATTTCCTATTTAAGCAGGTCACTTCTCCATTGTTTAAGATCGAAAGGTGGAACCTATCCTTGTATACATTGTAATAGTTTTCTTGAGTATTGTGAATAAAAGGCTTTGGAGGCAATTTCTGTGTGGGATCTATGGATGTTTGGATGGAGTTTACTCTACATTAGTGAGGTAACATATATTTGTTTTCATGCTTGCATATGTTTTGGGATGAACCTGCTTTCAAAAGGAAATGGTATTTTTGTAAAGATAAAAGGTAATTCTTGATAGGTTACTCTTTTATTGTAAGTAGAAGAACACTAATTGAGATATGTATGATTTCAGGTTTGGATCTACATTGTTGTGGTAATCATTTTTTTGGTTTACACAGGTAATTTTAATCCCCATTGCTAGTGTTGAGAATCTTTTGCAGGAAGCTAAAGTTGGAGTATTGATGAGCGAATGTGCTCTACCTTTCCTTCAGTAAATTGGAAAAGAAGCTTTGTCCCTCTGATCTCACCAAGGAGGCGTTTTCTCTCCTTTATTTCTTGCTCTACTCTAGGTTCTTTAACTTTTGATCCACAAGTTTCTTAAAAGTTTCTTTCAGTTTCAAACGTTTCCATATTATATCTAGCATCTAAGGTTATATTAAAGGTAGATCTAATGTCTAAAAGTTTCTAGTTCTAGTTTGCTTCCAAGGTACATTTAAAATTCTAGATCTAGTTGCTTTTCTCTTTTTCCGCAAATTTAAAATTTTGAAAATTAAAAAAGCTTGTTGAAGAAGTTTTGTGCATTTAAAATTTTTATCTAACATTTTAGTGCTTGAGATTTGTTTGCCATTCTCTTCACGAGGAAAGCAAAGATCCTAAGAAGGCAAGCTTCCTAGCTTGCCTTACTTAGTTTTTCCTTTTTTTTCATTCGATTGTTACTTAGAAATTTTTTTGACAAACTTTGGATGTTTTCCCAAAGCACTCTTAAAGTGCTTTTGGGCACATTCCACTAATATTTGTTGGTTGATTTTTGCAGGTTTGCGATAAAAGAGAGGAAAACTATGGCAAATTTTCACAAAATCGACAAAAAAAAGACATACAAAGCTTCCCCTCACATAAAAAATATTATTTTTACAAGTTGTAAGCCTTTGGATCCCAATTTGAGGACCAAAGTGCACTTTATTTCGCATCATTGTAACAGCAAAACAAAGTTTGAGTAGGCTCATTAGAGCCCAGTCCCCATGTCCCCTGGGGGAATTTGTGTCGATGTCATTTTTCTTGTTTCCTTTATATGTTGTTAGCGTAGTTGTTTTCCTTTATCATTTCATGTTTTATTGAAGTTTAGCAAAAGTAATCCAAATACTTACCCACTGTGCTATACCGAAGTACCATAAGAGAAAAGATTTGAGCAGTGTAGTAAATTAAAAAAAAATATTAATTGTTATGCACGGCTGAGTTTAAAATAAACCCCCTCGCTTTCTCGAGTACAGGTTCATGGATAAGGGCTTGTCCGAGTACTAAATCTAGAAAGAGACTCCTAGGTTTTACTTTTTTTTTGTAATTGAAAAACTTGTTCTAAAACATTTAAAAATTTAAAAGGCCTTCATCCCCGTATGCTCTACTTCCATTGCAGCTTTGTCTAATCAGTTGGTAGTATCAGAAAGGGATTTAGGGGACTAGCTTAATTAGTTTTCCACTTCAAAATAATCCTCCCCAGGCGAAAATCCAACACCTCGAATTAAGTCGTTGCGGTGGCAAAATCCACAAAAGAAGCGAGAACAACTAGGCAGTGACCTTGAGACACCGTTAGGATACACCCTTGCTGGCGTAGTATTGAACAAGTCTCAGAGACTCCAACCAGCCCACATATTCCTTGCGGGGAGCCGCATCGGTTAATGGTTTTGGACATACTCCCAGTACCTCCAGGTATATTAAGAGTTCCCATCCCCTAAGCTAATCAAGATCATTACCACATAAATAAAATCAACCAACAATTTACCCACTTCTTAATCCACTCATCTAATTAATCTTAAAACTTATCAACAAGACACTACAATACATATTTGAGACTACAGCAGCAACCCTCATACACAAGCACTCCATTTCATTGACACTGGTCTTCCTCATTTTATATTGGTTAAATCAATTTCCGCATATGGTCATGAATGGTGTTTGAATGATAAATGTTGTTGTTGTTATAATTCATTTCTGCAGTAACTCATTGTTAAGACCTTAATTCATTTAACTTTAACTCCTAGAATCAATTGTTTCTTTCGTGGAGTAAAAACTTTAGATTTTACTTATCATAGGGACCACCCCCCTTGGCTTCTCTGGGAATTGGCCTAGATGGAGGAGCCGAGTATCAGGTGACAGCATTTGGCTCGAGCTTGCCCCCAAGGTCACACCTAGTGGCTTGAAGATTTCTGGCACGTTACCCGAGGTGCAAATTAGGCGACAACACAGCCATTTCTTCTTCAAAGGTCACATCCCTACTAACTTCAATTTGTGTAGATCCTGGGATACAAATTCTGTAGGCCTTTGAAGATTCACTGTATCTTACAAAGGTTCCCTTCTTGCCTAAAGGTTCTAACTTCGTCCTTTTCTCCTTGGGCACATGAATGTAGACTGGACAGCCAAAGATTCGGAGGCGACCCACTTCTAGTTTTACTCCTATGAAAGCTTCTTCCGGGGTCATGTTCTTTACTACCTTATGTGGGCATCTGTTCTGTACATATACAGTTGTTCTGGATACTTCTTCCTATAAGAACATATGTAAACTCTGGTCATGTATCATTGCTTTGGCTACCTCCACATTGTTCTGTTCTTCTTTCAGCAACCCCGTTTTGCTGGGGGTTGTAGGGAACTGTGAGCTCCCTCTTAATTCCTGCTTCCTTGCAGAAATCACTGAATTCTGTACAAGTGTATTCTCCGCCATTATCTGATCTTAGGATCTTGATCCTCTTCCCTGACAAATTCTCGACTTGTGCTTTGAATTCTTTGAATTCTTTGAACTTGTTGAGTACTTCCTGGGATTCCTTGGTCTTGAGAAAGTATATCCAAGTCTTGTGTGAGTAGTCATCAATGAAAGTCACATAGTAATGATATCCTCCCAATGAAGTAACTGTCATTGGGCCGCACAAGTCAGAGTGCACTAGATCCAAGATTTCCTTGGCTCTGCTCTCACTATCTGGGAAGGATTTCTTGGCATTCTTACCAAGTGCACATGCTCTACATGTTCCATCATGATCTACCTATAGCACAGGTATACTTGTAACAATATTCTTAAAAACTGGGAGAGCTCTGTACTTTAGATGAGCTAGTCTTCTGTGCCATAGCTCACCCATACTTGTAGAGTCATGGACTAGGGCTTCGACTGGTAGTGTGTTCAGTCGATACAAGCTCTCCTCTCTCATACCAATTACTTTGGCTATATCCATGCTTGAGTTCTTCTGCCAAGCAAGTACTTTTCCATTTGAAAATGCTACTTTGTATCCTTTGTCTTCTAAGGCTAAGATGGAAACAAGATTTATTTTCATACCAGATACATAGAGCACATTACTTAAGTGTAGAGTATCATTGGACTCTAGATGAAGGGAGGTGGCCCCAGATCTCTTCACCTTGTAGTTGGCATCATCTCCAAGTACAATACGGAGATGAGAATCCTTCTCAACTACTTCTGAGAGATTTTCTTTATATCCTGTCATGTGTCTAGATGCACCACTATCTATGAGCCAAGTATCACTAGTGGTGGGAACCGTACCTGATAGAGTTGATATGAAGAAGAATTTTGTACGATCTTCATTCTTCTGTTTCTTGCGATGATGATCTTCTTCTACATCAGCAGTCGAAACTTCATGCTTCCTTTTGTGAGAACTTTGATAGCTACTGGCATAATGATCGTATTTCTTGCACCTGAAGCATTGGATCTGAGATAGATCATTCTTTTGTTTCTTCTAATCTGGGGGGGGACTTGATCTCTTATCTTGGGACTTATGATTGTACGACTTCCTTCCTTAGGTTGAGTGTCATGAAGTCTTTGGCGTGTTGCTATTCTTGTCTCTTCCTCAGTGCATTCTGCCCATAGTTTATCAAATTTGGGCAACTTGTTTCGACCTGTTGACCACCAAAACCAACTAGGTGAACAACACTGTACCATGCACATGTTGGATGTGCCTTGAAGATAAGAATGAAGTACTTAATGATTATAACAAGCAAGGCAACTCTTCTTCTCTACTTCTCTCTATGAAATTTCCGCACCCTTGCAGGGGATTTTGTAAGGATATGTTCATTGTCCGACCCCAGTACCGGTTTCGTCATTGGATGCATGCTCTTTGGATCCCTCTCGGACAGCTCAGAGTAGGATCCCATAGACTCCAAGTAGAGACATGCCATCAGATTGATAGATCGAATAGGATCTACCAGCTATGTCTTCTACAGGAAGTGGAAACTGAGTCACAATTTATCTTCAGTTGCCCTATATACTACGAGATCAGAGGATGCTTCCACTGCTTGTTTAGGGGACCTCAAACTCTAGCCACCTTCTTCAAATACATCGATCAGTGATGCTTAGCACTTTATATTCATGAGGCTCTCAAGCTTCGAGCACAGGTCCTCCAGCCCCCTGCCAGAGCAGATACCAAACAAAAGATCGCGATGTTCTTCAACGTGCTACCACCTTCAAGGGGCACCAAGAGATCTACCGACCCAGATACCGATCCAGTTCCCAGATCAGTAAAGATCGATGGTTCTCGACCCACGAGATCTCAACAGCAGCTTCGCACCAGACCTTCCTCTGAGAGGCACACAAGATCCTCCAGACATCACCGACATCACTCCAGAGGACTTCTCGCGCCCAGTAGCTCCTATTCGGGCCAGTAGACACTATTGCACTTCCCTCAGTTTTCCTCTTTTAGCCTCGGATGATAGGAGTACTAGACTTTCCTCGATCGTTTTGGCTCCTGGATCCTGTCCACCTGAGCTTCTTCGCCCCTATACAGGGTTACAGTGTTGAAACTGGGGCAAGAGGTCTCCCATGCTCTAGCCCGACTCGCTTTGTACACTTTTACTTCTTTTTTGTCTTACTTCTTGTATTGTACTTCTTTTTAAGGGAAATCGTTTGGTCGTCCCACATGCACGAACATCATTGTAATCGACAGTCCCGTTGACCTACTTTGTGGTCATTAGAGGACATAAATAAAATTATATTATTATCTAATCTAGTTTTTTGTAACTTGATCACCTAAGACTTAGTCATTAGGGAAGTCCTTTCACAAGTGTTTTTTCACTTGAATAATTAAAATTTATTTTTAGAGATTTTAATTATTTGAGTTTTTCACTCAAAATTACCTCCAAAGTGGTGAAAGGTGTTCTAGTGATCAAGTCCATGGGGTGATTGGGGCCTAGGAATGTTCTATATTACCATGTTAGACATTATCCAGAGTCTTGCAGGATTTCATTAAGTTTTGCATAGGGTTTTTTAATTTTTGGTCATTAAAAATTGTCACTCCGGACAATTTGTTGTAATCATTAAAAGAAATTTGGGGTCTAAAATGGGCTTTATAATAAAACAAGCCGACACTAAATTCTTGTGAGTTGGAATTCAAGAACCATTAAAATTTCAATAAAATGAGTCAACCATAATGGTTGACATGACATATTTGTCATTAAAAAACTATTTTTTTTGTTCGTATTTTCAACATATTTCCAACAAGCCCTCTCGCTCGAACTGTGAGTGAAAAAACAGGGAGATATGTTGACAATACAAACAAAAAAATTAGTTTTTTCTTTCTTCCTCTAAAATTAATAAATATTATTTTATTATTTTCCTTAGGAGGCCCATTATAGACCTCAAATTTCCTCTAATGGTAAAAAGGGTTACTTGGCCTTTTTTAATGTTGTATAGGGGTATGGGTACTCAAGACAACTGGCATGAGACCCCCTACACCCTTGGGCCAAGTTTGAAGTCATTTGGACAAGTATTACTGTGGCTTTGGTCACTTTTTCTCAGGTCAGTCATGGAAATCAAGAAAATGGGCATTTAATTAGAGTCGAATTTTGGAAAAGTGACTATGACTATAGTCACCTAGGTTGGCCAAGTAAAGGTTCTAATATTTATATTAGGTTCCTATGATAAATTTAAGGCCCACTTTTAAAGATCTAGTTTCATTTCCATTTTTGTAAATCCATCTTCTTTTTGCCTTGGAAAACGTGCACTTTTTCTAAAAAAACATGCAAATTTTCCACTTTTAGACTTGCTGGTTTTTTCTGTGTTTTTTTTTCTTTTTTTTCTCAATTCTGGAAATTCATAAAACCAGAAGAAGAAAAAAATTATTTTTTATTTTGACTTTTTTCTCAAAAAACGTGTCATTTCATGCTTGCTGTGTTTTGGTTGATTTTTGACATTTTTTTACTATTTTTCAATTCTGGAAATTAGCATAAAAATCAGAAGAATAAAAAAAAATTCGAAAAAATTTTCAATTTTTTTTACTTTTTCTCGAAAAACGTGCAATTTTGTACTTGCTGTTTTTTACTGATTTCCTGCAATTTTCTGCTATTTTCCAAATTCTGGAAATTAGCCTAAAATGTTAAAATATCTTTAATTTTAAATTCGCAAAAAGTCTCAAGTCGTTTCGTCAAAAATCGTGCATTTTATATAAAAATCGATGAGCTTGCCTAGTCCTTTCCAAGTTTTGATTTTGGGTCTCATTCCTTTGTTTTGATCTTTTGTTTCATCTCATAAGGCACTTGTCTTCTCATCCACTTAATCTTTTCGAATCACAGGTTAAATTTGGTTTCCTAACACTCTTACTAGTCCTTATTTAGAGCTCTTATCCACAGGTGAACCAAAAGCAAAACCAAACAAGAAAGAGCAAGCAAAACTAGATCCAAAAACAAGGATCCAAAACCAAAAATAAAGTCATTCTCTTTTGTACAAACTCATAAGAGTTTTTTTTATTTTTTATTTTTACCTAAGTTAGTTCTCAAAAGTCCTAACAAGGATTAAATTCCCAAGGCATTTGTACTTCATTAATAAAACAACGCTAAGTGGGATAAGGCCTCCCATACTTGGTTTTTCTTCCCCATTTGGGGAAGAGTGTCTTTGTTCTTAGCTTAGATTTATTCCAAGTACTTAGAGTAGTTTCATTTTTTGCAAAGTAGATACTAATTGTTAAATTAGCCCATTTTGCTTCATTAACTAAGTTGATTACTTCATCTTTTAAGTTTTTGTATCTTTCATAAGTAATTCAACTGTTTAAAGTAGAAATCTCTTGAATCTCACTGTGTAGATCAAGAGTGCTCTCTATCGGAGAGTTGTCTTTTCATTGTTTAATAAGTTAATCAATAAGTAAGACTCTTGAACTTGCAGTAACACAAGTCGAGCACTCTCTATCGGAGAGCATCATTAGTTTTGCACATCCTTGTATTAGGCATTTAGATTAGATAAGACTCTTGAACCTTTGTCATAAGACAAGGTCAAGAGCGCTCTCTGTCGGAGAGTTTAGTTAATTAACTTAATAAAATCTTTCAACTCACATTCCCTCTAATTAATTCACTTCGTTGATATCCTTCACCTAGTATGCTCTGCCGACTTTCGAGTTGGGCTCGTACTCAGAACGGTGAACGGACTTGCTAAGACCGCAATAACAACATAATTAAAACTTTTACCCCATAACCAACGCATCGGTGTTGTCTCGATAAAATACTCAGGTAGTGGGCAAATTCCAAGTGTGGGCGTCCGGCAACCCAATCTGGACACTCGCTAGTTAAGTTATTTAACACCTAGCTTGTGATTCCAGACAGGTCCGTCATGTCTTCGAACGGAGCCACTGAAAGTATTTACGGTTAGGTTTCCTAGACACTTTAAGCAAGATCACCATTAAAATCCTTGAAAACTTACCAAGAGCACTCGCACAATTTAACATTCACCGTTTTAATTTCTAAACGTGTGTTTAATTCTCTAGCGCATTCCAGCTTCATTGACTCCATAAGGCACTGGTCCTTGTTTTGTTTTGCATAATTATATTATTTGATCAATTGTCTATGGCTTAATATAATTGTTATCGCTGAATGCTTAATTGATGTCTAGAATTTAAATTTATCTTTTAATCTCTTGTTGCAACGTGGATTGTTTTTTTGATCTTGTGTCACATTCATAATAAGTAAAACACCTTCAAATTATAATAACTCCTAAAAAACACCCATCCGCATCCGCAACCTTCAAAAAACACTTTAACAACTTAAGAGTCGTAGAAAACTCTTTTGTAGGGACTACCCCCTTAGCTTCATTAGGAGTTAGCCTAAACGGAGGAGCTAGGAGTAGGTGACAATACCTAGCTCTGTGCTTGCCCCCAAGGTCACACCTCTCCCACTGTCCTAAGTGAGGAGACAGCTTTCAATTGATTTCTGCTGCTGATGTGCTATCGGCGGACAACACATGGGATACTAAGATTAAGTATGCATTATGGGCTGACAGGATAACAAAGAAAGCTTCTACAGGGAAAATTCCATTTGAGTTGGTCTATGGTTTGGATGTTTAGTTACTAGTGCATCTTAGGCTTCCGAACCATGGTCTACTTCAGACTTATATTTCAGGTGAAAGTGCAATGGATAACAGGGTTAATCAGATAATGGAACTCGATGAAAATAAAAGAATGGCTTGTGAACATAATTGCAAGAACCAAGAAAAGGTTAAAAGGGCATTTGACAAGACAACAAGGCAAAGAGTTTTCAGTATTGGGGATATAGTTTTCTTGTGGGATAAAAGAAGGGAAAAGCCAGGAAAGCACGGTAAATTTGATAGCTTGTGGTTGGGTCCATTTATCATCAAGGATGAAGCAGGGCCAAATTCTTTCCACCTCAACCGCTTGGATGGTGAACCCATGAACTTGCAAGTGAATGGACAACAACTCAAGTTATTTTTCAGATGAGGACTCATTGGTGCCCAAAGGGGTACCCTCTGTGACGTATCTCTGACCTTACTCTTTTTCTTTAATTTTGTTGTATTTTTAGTGCATATATCGACTTAGAGCTATTTACGTATTATAGCATTATTGGTTTTGTAACATATGAATTTGTTATCATATCACACATGGTGCTTATGTTTGGCATGTTGAGCTTTTTTATCACAGATTCTGACGTTCTCACATGCTTTCCGATGATCAAGCACACATCCCTGAGTTGGAGCCAGAATGTTGACCACCAAAACCAACTAGGTGGGCAACATTGTACCATGCACATGTTGGATGTGCCTTGAAGATAAGAATGAAGTACTTAATGATTATATCAAGCGAGGCAACTCTTCTGCTCTTCTTCTCTTCTTTCTAAGAAATTTCTGCACCTCTGCAGAGGATTTTGTAAAGATATGTCAGCATGAAGATCTAGTTTTTTGTAACTTATCACCTAAGACTTAGTCAGTAGAGAAGTCCTTTCATCGAGTGTTTTTTCACTTGGATAAATAAAATTTCATTTTAGAGATTTTAATTATTCGAGTTTTTCACTCAAAATTACCTCCAAAGTGGTGAAAGGTGTTCTAGTGATCGAATCCATGGGGTGATTGGGGCCTAGGAATGTTCTATATTACCATGCTAGACATTATCCAAAGTCTTGCGGAATTTCATTAAGTTTTGCATAGGTTTTTTTAATTTTTGGTCATTAAAAATTGTCACTCAGGACAATTTGTTGTAATGTAAAAGAGGGTTACTTGGTCATTTTTAATGTTGTATAGGGATATTGGTACTCAAGACAAATGGCATGAGACCCCCTGCATCCTTGGGCCAAGTTTGAAGTCATTCGAACAAGTATTACTATGGTTTTGGTCACTTTTTCCCAAGACAGTCATGGAAATCGGGAAATTGGGAATTTAATTAGAGAGCCAAATTTTGGAAAAGTGACTATAGTCACTTAGGGTGGCCAAGTAAAGGTTCTAATGTTTATATAAGGTTCCTAAGACAAATTTTAGACCCAAAGGGGGCCCCCCAAGCAAGCATGTAACAAGTTTTGAGTTTCCCACTCTAGGGGCTGTGCCTTTCTCTTTTTGATTGGTTGGGTGAGCTAAAGTCAATGGGAGGGGCCCCACTATGGTGGTTTCCTCCCCATTTGACATAGCAAGAAGGTAAAAAGCATTAAAAGGGGGGTTTATCTCCCCATATTTGAGATCCCCAACCATGGTTTTGCTCTCCTTGAACAAATTTGCCCCCTCTCTTGGGCCCCCCCTCTCTCCCTTGTGACACTTGTCTAGCATGGAAAGAGCCTCTCTCTTTCTTTTTTCCTATTTACAAAGGGCATTCCTCCTCATTTGGGATAGATTCACTTACTCTCTTGCTTCATTTTGCTCATGCTCTCTTGCTCTCTCATTCTCCCATTGCTCTCATTTTTGCTCTCTTACTCCATTCTTGTCCAAGAAGAGCCATTGTACTTTCAAGTTTGGATGATAATAGAAGAAATCTTTGAAGGAAGTATTGTCCATGCATTGTGATTGAGATGATCTTGTTCCATTCTTGGTTCGTTTTGTATTTGGAACCTCAAGCAAAAAATTTTGCTTGAGAATAGTATTGTAATAGTTTTGTTAGATGCTATGTGGGTTGTTTGCTTAGAATTTGGGAAGTTAAAGTATTTCTAACTTAAATATTGTGTTTCTCAAGTCTTTGTGGATTTCTCACTCCATTTGCATTGTTGAGATAATTTTGCTACAAGTTTTTCAAGTTTGAAGAGTGGAATTCCCGGGTGGGATACTCCATTGCCCAACAAATTTCGAAAAGGACTTGGCTTCTTTACTAACATTCTCATTCTTATTGCAGCTCTTAAATACTTCATTTTGTACTCAAACATTATCATTTTTCAAGTTTTTACATGTTAGTTTTGCCTTAGAAGAATTTCTGATTTTTGCATGAAAAATTTTGAGTTTGTTTAAAACTCATTTCTATCGCTTTTGTGCTATAATAGCTTGTTGTTTTGTGCAGGTTTTTTATCTCATAGGAGGGAATGCTCAAGTTCAGCCACTAGAAAGCACCAACACCACTCAAGAGGGTCTACTTCAAGTCCCTCACGAAAAACGGTTTAAAATCACTTTTCTCTCTCATTTCTTAATAAATATTAGTGTTGAAATCTACATAGTCTCTTGGGCTTGAGTTTGTTGTGCTTCATTTAGAGTTTTCAGTACTTAGTGATTTTGGTTTCGGTGGCATGCAAGTGAAATGGCTCTGCCCATCCTTGCATGACCTTGTAAGTTGCTTGGATTTAGATTAGTTTACTTCGTTGTTTGTTTTCTTTTTGCCCGCACCTCACAAGCCAAGTGGTTTTTCCCATCCGTGTGTAATCGTGTTGGCTAGCATTTTTATTTCAAATATTTGTTAATTTCCTTTTGCCCGCACCTCACAATTGAGTAGGGTCTGCCTCCGTTGTGATATCGTGCTTTGGCTTGTTTTGTTTATTACCACAAGCCCCGTTTTTTTCCTTGTATCCTCTCCCTCCGCCAGTTCAACCAATCTAGGGTCACGAGAAAGGGCAAAGATTTGTGGCGGCTAGTTTAATAGGCACCCAGATAAGTATTTTCATTAGAAAGGAGAAAAAGAGGCTTGACTTGTGGAGCTAGTGGGGTAGAGATTGTTGGGGGCTTCGTGGCACTTTGTGTCCTCCAGTTCAACACCCAGCAAGTTTCGAGTTTGACCCATGGAGCTATAGGGAACCTTTAGTTCCCGTGTTGAGCACCCGGCATTCTCTCTCTAATCGAAGGAGATAGTGTCTTGGGGTAGACATCCAAAATACTTCATTTCTTTGCAACAAACACCTTAATTCCCTAAGTCAAAGATAAACATAAAATTTACTAAAATTTACAGAACCCCTTGCACAACATTGTTACAATCATCTACATTTCTCTACTTTGCAAGCACTTTATTTTAACTTGTTCGTTTACTGGAAGTCATCATGTTCTTGTATATTTGTTAAAGTAAATGAGTTGATGCTTTAGGAAAATTATTTGAAGTTTATTATTGTGACTCTGTTGCCGCCTAATTCACACTTTAAGGTGCAGGAAAGTCACAACCTGCTATGTATGTCCTTGGGGGCAAGTGAGAGCTGGGGACCACTGTCACCACAGTCCACCACTCCTCCGTTTAGGCAAGATCCCAACAGAGCCAAGGGGGGTAGTCCCTATGGAAAGACTATGTTCCAAGTTTATTAATTAATTGAAGATTAATTAAAGGGATCTTTTTATTAAGATTACAAAATTACAAGACCAGTGCCTATATTAAATGGAGTCAAAAGATTACAAGTTACAACAATAACAAATCAAGGTATTTAAGTAACGTACAGCTGATCTAAACTTATCTGCATAAAAAAAAGATAGCGGAATAAAATGCTTTAATGTGAACTTATTGAACCAACAGGAAATGAAGGAAAGAAAGACTTTAAGTTTGATTCACTTGAAGCAATTTAAACAAATATTAAGCATTCATCGTAAGAACAAATATAGAACTGAAAGTAAATGAAACTGAAAGTAAATGAGACTGAAAGTAATGTGTTGGAGTGCTTGCAGTAAAATAAAGTGAAAATGCTTGTAGTAAAACCTTGAACAGCAAGGCAAAGATAAACAGTAGTGATCTGTGTTTGTAGGACGTTTTGCAATGCTTCTTGGTAAATTTTAATGAATTTTATTAGAGTTGTTCTTCTTGGATTACGTTTTAGATCCGGTGGTGTGACTACCCCGATCTAGTTCTTCTCAAATCGAAGATGGAATGCTGTTGTGCTCAACAGGCGGGAGCAAGCCCACCCCTAGCTCACAGGTCAAACCCCAATGGCCCGGTGCTCACAAGGAGGATGACGAAGCGCCTAGAGACCCCCTCGGTCTGCTACCCCTTGCAGCTTTCGAGTCACTGTTTTTAATCAACTTGAAAATCTCTAGATGGATGCCTATTAAACTAGGACTTCCCTTTCCCCTGGTCGTATCTCGGAGTACCCCGGAGGGTGATAACCGAGTAGAGGAGCAGGATGTTGGAAGTTGTTGTTGGTAAATTTTAATAATAAATTTTTATCTTGATGGTTAAGATACAAGGTTTATTTTAAAATGATCACCAAGATGACTTGGGAAATAAGGTGCTTGATTGTAGATTGTAGTACAAGAAAGGAAAGTTAGTCTATTTACCTAAGCCCCCACTTCACCTGCTTTTCATATCCAGCTTGAATTCCCTAAAGGGAGATGACAAGTGGATAGAGGATACACAGGTTGGATGGGTTGTGTGATTATTTTAACAGAAAAATAAAATTTGCCTAAATAGAAAACTTGAAAGCAAGTAAACTATAGTAAACTCACCTCACAACAATCTTTATGACAGAGATGATGATCTGTCACAAAGATAGGTGGGTAGCTGGAAATAAAACTAACTATCTACCTCTTCCTAATCTACTTACTCATAAATTATAAATGATTACAAGACTTTAAGGAATACCCCAAGAGACTCTCTTTGGGGTTTACAATAACAGAGAAATTTGAGAGAGAAAGTTGAGGAATGGAACCCCTTTATGCCGGTTGAAACTTGAGGAAATTTTGTGTCCTTTAGGGCAGCAATTCTCCTTTACTTATGCACAACCTGTCAAAAACCAGCGAGCTATTTCTCGCTGAAAATCACAGAAAAAACACTAAAATGTTGTTAAAACATTAGTACCAAATTTACAATTTTTTACATAAAAATCTGAGTGACAGACAAATATCTATAACATCATTGAGCGCTTCGCATTCTGATCTCGGTCCTTTGAGTTCAGATGAGGGATACCACGATTAAGCTCAAAGTGTTATGATAAATATTTGTTGAAACTAATACAATTACAAATTTACAAAAAAAATTCTGAATGTAATAAGTGATAGTAATATGGAATTCTCATTTTCCAGCCACCTAAATGATGTGAAACTAGCAGAAATAAAAGGTTAAACTGATATATGAGAGGTTAGGGCCCTAAAACAAGGGTTATACTCACTAAACAGTGAATAAAACCCTGTTTAAAACAGGCTGAAAGTAGATGGCCGAATTGAAAAATGTTGCAGGAATGATGTTTTTGGAGAGATTTCTTTGCTTGGATAACCTGCAAATATAATCTATGCCTGCAAAATATTATAATCCTAGAGATGAACACCTAACACTTCCTGCAAAACACTTTGAAAGAAATGTTAAATCATTCACAAGAAAGAATAAAAACACTTTTATTCTTTAATCTCTCCACAAAACACTTTGTGGAGAGCTAACTAGAAAAATATAATAAATACAAACAAGACAAATACAAAGTTACCTCAAGGAATGTAGATCAAGAAAAATTGCAGCATAGTATTCCTCCAAAGAATTTTTATTAAAATAGCCCAGCTTGGGCAAATCTTCAATACAAGGTAGCAAGAATATGAGAGTGAGAAGAAGAATTTTCCGGCAGCATAACAATAGCATGAATAATTGTGAATAATGAGGGAGTGATACCCTCATTATATAGTTGAGGCAAACCCCCAACCCTTTGAAGCTCAATGGTTGAGATTAGATCTAGATCTAGGGTTTAATCTCCACCTCTAGATCTAGGTATTTGACATTCTATTTTTCTCAATTAATCTCCACCTTTAGATTAATTTTAATCAGAGGCCATAATCTTAATCCATGTCTTAAATAATACTAGCCTTTAGATCTAGGCTTTTGATTTAATTTCAGCCTTTAGATGAGCTTTTATGTGAATGGAAACATCATAGGCCAAGGTGGACGCCCTCCTCTAAATATGGCTGGACGTCTTCTTAATTGGTAGCTTTCTCCATATGTAGAAGCCTTCTTTTATGAGCTAGCGCCCCACTAAATACTTTAGCTAACCTCTAAATGTAGTGGCGCCCATCTCTATTGTGTTAGCGCCCCACTAACTTTGGCGTGGGTCCCTTCTTTATAGACTAGCGCCTCCTCCAAAATGAAGTAGCGCCCCTCCAACTTTGGCATTGACTTTTATGTGGCGCCTCCAATTTGAGCGTGGGCCCTCCTCATAATGGTTAGCGCCCTCCAAACTTGGCTAGCGCTCCTCCAAATTAGCGTGGGGTCCATTCTTCATGAGCTAGCGCCCCTCTATCATATACATTAGCGCCATCTCTAAATATTAGCGTGGTGCCTCCATATGGTAGCTAACGCCTCCATTTATATAGCGCCTTCACCATTTCAGCATGCGCCTCCATAATGTGGACGCCTCCATCCTTAGCCTGGACGCTCCACTTTAATGTAGTGGAGACCTTTCAATGCACTTGCGCCCCTACTATATATTTGGTGAGGGTTTTACATTAGCGCCTCCATAATGTGGAGTCTTGAACTTGGATGTGGTGTTTAGACCTTAGCCATTGTTCCATAAAATATTTATCCCTTTGACTTAGGATAAAATAAAATTCATCCTAGATAAAAAATTTCAATTTAATTTTTTTTTTAAATTTCCCCATTTTGACTTAGGAAAATTAAAAAATAACTTGAAAAAATTATATCTAGGCCATGGGGGGGTGAAAAACCTTGGGATAAATTTTCCTAGGCTTATGAACCCCCAATCCACATTACCATGGCAAATTTTTTGATTTTTTACTTCAAAATCAAAAATGTGAATTTTCGACTTAGGGAAATTAATTAATTAATTCCCTAGGAAAAATAGGCCTTGCTTAGACAAAAATGGTCTATCTCCTCAACCACTCATCAGAATGACATGGGACTCGAAGCAGTGGCTTAGGGGGTTTCATAGCAATTTATCTTTGCATTCATAGCCCCTATTACAAAATGCCATGCTTAAGCAACTACATTATTACATCAAAATTGAGTTAATTAATCACCAAGGGGTGAAAATAATTAACTAGGAAAAATTAATAAAAATACAACAACATAACGAAACTCCGCAAGACTCTATACAGATGTCTAGCATGGTCATGAATCACACTTTGAAGCCTTAGCCACCTCATGGAATTGACTGGTAGAACGCCCGTCACCACTTTGGAGGATTTTGAGTGAAAACCAAACCGATTAAACTCGTTTGTTCAACAAGGTCAATTGGAAAGGGAAAAACACTCGATGAGGGGACTTCCCTAACAACCCGTTCCATGGTGTGGCATCCATATCATATGACCCATACCAACACATTAAATTACATTAATTTTCCCACGCAGGGGAGCGGACATTTCGTTTTACAAAGGGGCAATAGCCCTGCAGAAATTAAAAATCCTTAGATTTTTCTAAGGTACAAATATGTACAACTTCGTGTACAATGGAGTTGCCACCTAGTCGAAATAGGTGGGCAACAGACTCCATAGCTCGAGTAGAGACGACACTGATCATTTTGATTATTTGATTGTTTCTCTTTTGCATACACTACTGGTTGATTGTTAAAGGTTTTGTTTGACATTGAAATATTTGTATCACTGCACGCTGATTCTCATTTTTGTAATTTACAACTCCCAGAAAACATTCTTAAAAAAAGAACTTAGTAAGTAGGGACTACCCCCCCTTGGCATTTAGGAGTTGCGGTTTAAACAGAGGAGTTTAGAACCGAGGTGATAGTGGGTTCTTAACTCATAAGTTGCCCTCAAGAACACACACGGCGGTTGGGAGACTTACCCGTGTCTAAGTGTGTTTTAGGCGGCAACAGGCTTCAATTCATGCATGTCACTAAGTTCAATCCCAATCAGCTCCAACCCATATGACTAAATGCCCATTCAATATTCAAGACATCCAGCACTTGACTATTCAGTTTGGCTCGCTGTTCGTAAACCTAGGTGCACAGCATGCTAATAATAAACACATATAAATTCTAAAGAATCTAAACCAGTGCCTACTAAAGATATAACATGATTTATACTTCAACACACATTATAACATGAAAACCAAGAACAAACAATTTATAAAAGTTTAAAAAATGGGTCAAGCTTCGAAAGTTTTTCGAATTGGTAGTGTCTAAACTTGTTAAAATATAAGAAAGGCATCAAATGCTTTATCCTTTGAATTGCATTCTTTAACATCTGGCAAAAACTGTTTAACAAGCAACAAGATTGACAAACAAGTATATGAGAATTGAAATATCACCGGTCTTTTCCCATCATATTGTGAGCAAAGTTCCTCACTAGAGGAGTCACCTCTTCTTTCTACATCTCCATTATCAAATGAAAAATTTTCCAATGCTACACGACATCGGTACCATCGCCTATATAGAAATAAAGAGTTGAATCCTGCATACAACATGAACAAGAAGCAAAATTTTGACTTCAATTACCCAAAATTACAAGTTCAAACCAACTGGATGACAGAAAGGAATGTAAGCATAGATGTACTTAAATTAATCATAATGACAGCATTACAAGAAGATCATACTGAACTAACACAATGCTGCAGAACTCAAATTTTCACACTGTTCACCTTCAAAACGAAGAGGGCTTCTACAAATTTCTGCACCATTCTTTGTAAGACAGAGACTGAAAAACAATAATAGATCAGAAATGTGTCAAGATGTTGCAAACAAACATAAACATGGATGTGATACATGGTTCTATTCACAAGCATAAGATTACTCACTATATCAAAGAATTAAACTAAATCTAGTCACTCATAAGTTTCAAATACTTACTGTTCTATTGTGGTTTGCTTCCATGAACCTTTGTATTCTAGAAGTCCTTCAAAGTTCTCCAAACAAAGCTTCATCCAAAGTTGTTCTTCATTGCAAAATATATACAGCACACTGTATTATGTAAAGACAGAAATCATCAATTGAGAATCAATGCCCCTGTAACAAGTCAAACTCATATTTGCCCAAGTTATGCTGCAAATGAAATCTCCTTTGACAGAACCTCTAGTAAATAACTGAAACTTTAGTAACATCAACTTAAATAAATAAAACAGCATTCACAAATTGGCCGGTAGGAGGATATTAATGATGCCACATTCTATGAAAGGGCTGGCATATAGCCTATTTTGTATCCAATCAACATTTTCTAAATTTGATCAGCTGTTTGATTGGGATTCCTTATCTTTTGCGCCCAACCTTTATATTTTCTTCCTAGGCTGATCAAATCCAGCAGGGAGCCTCGGATCTTGACAAGTGACACCATAGCATCAATCTACCTGTGTTATAAATCTGCAGTTTGATTTTATTTTAAAGCAACTTTCAAGGCATGCTGCTGGAAGAATTTGCAGATTGAAGGAATATGTGGCATTGTCTATGATCATTTTCTGAACTCCTTGTAAAACATTGAGCACATGATAAACAAATTTGCATTTCAAATAACTACTCCCATAGCTGAAACTGAAGCTTTAGGAAAATGCCTGTCAAAACTTCAGATCTATTGCACAAAAGAAAGAAAAAGAATGGATTCATTCATTCAAGAGATGATACAATGTCTCATTAACATGGTTGAAAATTGGGGGATTTATTGGCAACATCACAAAACAATTAAAAATCGTGATGTCTAACCCTAGCTGATTTTTTTAACCTATAAAAATCACTATTTTTACCAAATTTTGGACTATGCAAATTTTCCAAAAAACCTGCGAAAATCACCAAAAAATTGTGCCAAAACAGTAAAAATCACCCAACACAATTTTGGGTTTCTTATAAGGAATTTTGGGGTTTTTTTGGGTCCTTTGTCTTTGCGGTTATTTGGGAAAGAGAAGGTAGGGGCTTACCGTCATCAAAAACCAGTGCTAAGAGTGACAAAACATTGTTCTCATCACCATGAAAGTTTTTAATTGGAAGAGGGATCAATTTCTATCTCCCTACAGTGTTGATATTCTCAAATCCCAAGTATTTCTTCAAATTCCACAATCTTAACTAGTTTTTTTTTAGACTTATGCAAGGTTTTCAAAGTCCATGTTGCTTGCCTCTTATTATATATCCATGGCTCATGGAACAATTTAGAGGTCTGCTTCTTTTTAACCAGCAAGCTGTTTTTATTTCCAACAGTATTTGATTATCAAACATTATAGCCTCTTATTATCATTTTTCATGTCTCATAGAACAATCTAAAGGTTTTTTTTTACCAGCATACTGTTTTTTCCCAACAGTGTTTGATGTTCAATTTTTTCATTTTCTTTTGCCCTAGGTTTGAAATATTGCCTTGCCAATATGCTGAAGCCTTTGGAGTCTTGGACCCATTTTTGCAGTATGGTGTTTTACCAACTATGTTGCACTTGGTTGGACTCTCAAGCGAGCGGGCAAAGTTTGAACATATTATATGTTCATCATCATGTTTCAGAAGTCCACCAAGCCTTAAGTGGCCCTTTCTTTTCTTTCCACAAGTTCAAACCCCACGGGGATGTTGTAATAAAATGTACTAGCTTGATGAATTTTTGTAAAGAACTTGGCCTTCCTAGGACTTAGACATCAATCCGGTTATTCCAAGGTGTTGTTTCCTTATTAATTATATGTTGTTGAACAAATGACTTATAATTTTTGAGTTTTTCACCTACTCCTCCAAAGCTAGAATGGTCGTTTTGGTGGTTAGGCCTTAAGAGGTTATTAAAGTTCCTGTGTCAATGTATATTACCATGCTAGACATTATTTTAGAGTCATATGAACATGCGTTAGGTCCCCCTAGGTTTATTTTTGAGTTTTGAAAAAAAACAAATTTTCTCGTAAAAATTGTAATTTTTTAATGTTTTAATTAAAAAAAATTAAAAAGTCAAAAAAGTGTGGTTAGGGGGCCAAATTTTCCATGGGGGTGCTCGTTTTCTAACTTAGAGCACCCACTTAACCCCTAAACCCACTTTTGAGAGAAAAAATTTAAATTGTTTCTCATGAAAATTGAAATTCTCTCAAAAGAAGCCAAAAAGACATTTTTAATTAGCAAAAAGGACAAAAAAGTCATTTCCTAAACAAATGGAAATATGTTGAGAACGTGTTTTAAGGGTTACTGAGTAAACTAAGCATCAAAAGGGAGTTAACTAAGACTTTGAATCAATCAATCGAGCATCATATCCAATTAAAGCGAGTTATCTAAGGATGAGAGGGCACATTTGCTCTAAGCAACACTTGCAACACTTTCACGATGCAGCATTATCCTTTTACTTCTCAGCATTGGTCCTTATAATTCATATCTTGTGGTTAAATCAGTTTTTCAATGTCATGAATATTCATTAACTTTATATGTTATTGATTTATAATATCTGCAGTGTTCTTTGTTTCAGTATTTATTTCATCATTAACTTCTAGATCTTTAATTTTGCTTCTGTAGAATAAAAGCCTTGGATTTTTTTACTAGGGACCACCCCCTTGGCTTCATTAGGAGTTAGCCTAGACGGAGGAGTAGAGTTTTCAGATAACAACACTTCACTGTGACTTGCCCCCAAGATCGCACCCACTGGCTTGAAGATTTATGCCACGTAACCTGAGGTGTGAATTAGGAAGCTACATTTTGGTGTCGTTGTCAAGGATAAACACTTTTATTCCTGGAATACGACCTTTGAGTTTTATTTTTTGTTTTTTCTTTGTTTGATCTATGTATTGAATTTGTGAAATTGACTAAGATCATCTGGCGAGTCCACTATCTTTAAATTTACCAAGGCATTTTACAAAAAGAATGTCTCAAGGTTTGCTTCAGTTCATTCATGAACCTGAAAAGGTCTACTATAGGAGGATAAGCAAAATCTCTTCTAGTAAGATCCTTGACTATCTTAGATCTGAGTCACTTTCAGATATCCACTTTCTATAATTCAGAAGTTAATAATCCACCAGTAGAAATGGGTGATTTCTTCAAACCTTTAGATTTTTCTGCAATAAATGGTTATCCTAATGATATCCTTGAAAAAGCCATTGAAAAACTTCCATCTTTACAGGGAAATAATGTCATTAGTGCTGAGACTTATTTGTTGGATTTCTCTCAATGTTATAACAAGTGGTGCATTAAAGCTAAGCATGAAGACGCCCTGATGAGGCTATTTGCAATGTAGCTTGAGGTAGATGCATTCAAATGGTTCACCGCTATTGATGATAACAGCTGCAAAACATTCAAAGAACTAGAAATTGCTTTCAACACAAGATGGGGTGATAAGAAGGAAGATAGACATCTGTTGGTTGCCCTCACTACTACAAAAAAGAGTGAAAATGAAACCATGGAGGAATTCAATAAAAAGTTTATTTTTAATGATGTGATCTCCAGACTGCATGCAAACATCAAGCCTCCAGATGCCTCTATATTAATCTACTACATGGAATCTTTTGGGGGGCGGAATAATATATCAACTTAAAGACAAGGATCCTTCAACTCTTATAAAAACCATGAAAATAGCTGAGAAGATTGATAGAAATATGCAATCTTCAAGAAAGTCTAATATTCCTGGTTTCACTAGAGGTAGCACTTCACTGCACAAACCGCATGACATCAACGGTAAAGCAGTAGAACCATAAAATTATTATCCATTAAGTTGCACTTAGGTGGATTTCTAGTGAGCCGCCGAAGTTAAGAACAAGTCCTTTGTTCATTGCCAGTGCTCAAAAGTTCATAAGACCTTTCAGGGCCAATCTTGGCCCCTATTTTTTTTTTTTGCATGTCCATACCCTGCGGGGAAATTGGAATAAGTTGACGTAGCATTATGACTTTTTGTAAAAGACTTGGCCTACTTAGACTTAGGTATCAATGCGGTACTTTAGGGTTTTTTTCCTTGTTAATTATCGATTGTTGCAAAAACGACTTATAATTTTTGAGTTTTTCACTCAACCACAAAGTTAGAGTATTCACCTTGGTGGTTAGGCCTTAGGAGGTTGATAAAGTCTAGGTGTCTATGTATATTACCATGTTAGTCACTTTTTTTAGTCATATGAACAGTGCACTAGGTCCCCCATAGGTTTTTTTTAATTTTCTATAAAAAAAAAAATTTCAAAAACTTAGGCTATTTTTTAATAGTTTAATTGGGAAAATTCAAAGCGTCATAAAAATGTGGCTAAGGGGGGCAAATTTTCCATGGGGGTGCTCGTTTTCTAACTCAGAGCACCCACTTTACCGCAAAGCCCACTTTTCCTAAGTTTTAAGTCATTATTTATCACTTAAGTGAAATTCTCTTTGAAAATGGCAAAAAGTGAATAAAAAATTAGAAAAAGGGAAAATATGAAAAAAAAACACATTCCTAAATTAGTGGGAACTTGTCCCGGACATGTTCCAGTTCAACTAAGGATGATGTTGGGGCTCATTGGAGACCAAATCAAGATCAAATCAAGTCTATTCTAATCAAATCCATGAGGGGGCGAATTTCTCCTTAGAGGGGCACATTCCATGACAGGGCTCACCTCTTGTTATATGCGTCACAGAAAGAAGGGGGTGAGCTACATTGTGAAAGGTGTCTCCTACCACCTCTAGTTTACTCTAGTTTGCCTCCAATCATCTCAAAAAGCTCCAACACTTAGCAAATTCGCTCCCTTTGGGTTTGCTCTCATTTTTCCTATAAAAGCAATGCCTTGGCTCTCATTCAAACTAGTAGAAGTGTTAATTTTTCTCAGAGGTCTCCACTCGCTCTAAGAAATCTAGATAATCAACTCGGCCACAAATATCACAAATACCAGATAAAAATCACTTCTATCAGAATTAGAATTTGCAGCACATGAAATCCTTACAACTCATAAACAACTAGGCAATCACACATAAGACTTAGAAAATTATCCTGAAAACCCCAATGGGGAAAACCAGCTACAGTGGGGCTTTTGTCTTTCTCAAGCCCAGAGAAAAAGAATATAGAAGAAGTACAATAAGATTTAGAGAAGCAACAAGTGAACCTGAAGGATTGCCCCCGATGTTTGGTCCTAACTGTGGATATTCCCCCCTGGTTGCCCCAAGAGTGTCAACTAAAACTCGAAGCAATATGTCTACCATCATCACATGCATTATGTGCTATAAGTTCTATCTGTTGAAATGCAAATCCCTCAAATAAATGCAAACCGTGTCTTTAGACACAACTCATAAAAGGCTATAATGTGAAATTGCGAAAGGCCTAAAAGCGGTGGATAAATCTATGCTAAATCTAAAGACTGTTGGCCACTATTGAAATGTAATGATTAAATCTTCACAAAGCCTGCGGGTTTTGATGTGAGATGGGGCAAGGGACCGCTAATTCACAATGTCCCCTAGGATCTCTACACTACAGTTTCTTGTGTACTCAACGCAAGGGTCCTAGTAAAGATCCTCACGGAGCTTGTTTCTTAGCTTAGATGTGAGTCGTAGACATGTTGTTAGAGTTGAATGAGCTCTTTTCAGATCAACTCATCACTTGTGAGACACCACCATGCCCTATTGTTCATCTATCATGTATATGTCACTGTGGTCGTGTGTAATTGTCATCATTCTGAGAGATCATATGGTCAAAGTCAGTTATAAGTCATCTCCCTTTACCTTAGCCTTGTTTTCCACCCTCACCCGACACTAGCAAATTGTTTAAACTTTGTAAGTATGGCATATACAAGAGACTTCTAGAGGATTCAATGATTTTCAAAGACACGGGTATATCTTACTGGTTATTATTATTATTATTATTGTCACCATGATTCTGAATTGCATAATTTAAGTTGGGTTTTAATATACATCTTAGAGCAGTTTTTACCTTGGATGCAAGCAAGTTCAACTTAGTTCAGCATCTCACCTTCAATTTGGATATTTTGACCTGGTCAACTGAGAGAGAGATCTGCAAGGAGGAGCACTTGTTTGGGGTTTTGTCCTTGTGCTTTTGATCATCTATATTGAGGAAGTTTTGTTGGGTTTTCTTCTCCTAGAGGGTTTCCCAAGATAAATATGTGTCTATCTTGTTATTGTGTTTCTTTCAATGATCTTGTATATGCTATTGTTGTGAAATTGAATTAAATACTAATGTTATCTATCTTAGCATATTGAATCTTAACAATTTGATCTCTGATGTATATTAATACCCTGATTTTATATGTTGTGATGATTATGGTGACCTATGCTTATTGGATTAATATTTTGATGCATAACTTCTATTGTGAATGGTTGGAGGTCGAATATGTAAGGCCAATGTTTATTCCATGCTCTTGGGAAATACAAGGATGCACAGTATCTGGGTGAGTTGTTAAGTCATTGAAGAAGTAGGTGTTAATTCTTGTGTACAAATCATCATGGACAATGCACATGTTTGCAACGCTGCTAGCATGATTGTGGAAGCTAAATATACACAGGTATTTTTATTTTGGACGCCTTGCATTGCTAATTTGCTCATTCTTTGAATTTAGCACAAGATTCATCTAAGGGAAAGGCCATTTTACAGATTTGACTTGTTAGTTGTAGACTCATTTATACTTTCTTTTAGTGCTCTTATAGGTATTTTGGACACCTTGCATTGTCCATTCTTTGAATTTAGCACTGAAATCTATTGCTTCAGATGTGACATAGATGGGAAACCTTATTGATGATGCATGCCATATCCATAACTTTGTACAAAACCACACCAATGCCCTCACAATCTACAAAGACTGCACACATCTTTCATTGTTGAAGATTGCAGATACTTAATTTGCTTCCTCATTCATCATGATCAAGAAGTTGAGGGAGGTCAAAACCGCTCTTGGGTCCATGGTTATTTCAGAGTTTTGGTCTTTTTGGAGAAAAACATATTAGATTGCTTCAAAAAAGGTAAAGTACACATTGTTAAATGATGGATAGTGGAAGAGGGTAGATCTTACCATTAAGATCATGGAGCCATTCATTTCTTTGTTGTGATTTGCATACATAGACTAGCCCATCCTAGAAAATGTTTATGAGGGATGGGATTCCATGATTGAGTCAATGAATACCACTGTTATGGAAATGATTGTGTCGAATATGAGACATCAGCAAAGAACTTATGGTCCACCATATAGGATATTCTTATCTCCAAGTGGGATAAGAATTGCACACCTTTGCATTGGTTGGCCCACTCATTGAACCCCAAGTTCTACAATCATGAATGGCTCAATGGTGGGCGCCCTCACACGGAGTGTTGGAATATTGGTCAATACTGAGAGGGGGGTGAATCAGTATTGTTAACTTTTTACCATTTTAACCACTTATTAAACTTTAATCAAAACATATAATCAACAAGATACACAAAACACATATTTTTATCGTGGAACCCCAATTGGGTAAACCACCAATTCTTCCTATTACTGCAAAATTGTTATTTACAAATAGTTTTGCCTACTTCTACAGACAAGGATGGTATTACACCCTATTTACCAGCAACTACTGGAAGGAGGCTATGACCCCTTGGTTTATCAGCTACTACTGAAAGGATGCTACGACACCCTATTTACAAGCTACCACTGGAAGGAGGCTGCAACCCCCTGTTTTGTCAACTACAACTGACAGGATGCAACTACACCCTATTTACCAGCTACCACTGGAAGGAGGCTACAACCCCCTGTTTTGTCAGCTACAACTGACAGGATGCTGCTAAACCCTATTTACCAACTTCTGCTGGAAGGAGGCTACAACCCCCTACAGGCCTGTTGCCTGCCCTAGCGCCACCCTGCCACCCTAATATGTTTTCAGAAAACTTCCAGATTTCTTTTCCCCTCAATCTCTGTCATCCTCACTGGTCTCTATTTCTTTTTCTATGATCTGGACCACAGAGACACATTCTCTCACTCATCCCTTTGGGCATAAATACCTTCATGTTTCTTGCAAACGCATCTCTTCATTCTAGAAACATGCCCTTTCACAATCATGCCCTTTCAAATCTGAGTCACACCTTCAACAATCTATTATTAACGATTTTAATTAAACAATTAATTAAGAACTTTTTGATCATTTCTGATCTGTGAGCTCCCTTCTTCTCTGATCGTGGGATTCATCAAACCAATGCATGTGGGCTTCCTCTCCTCCATCAACTGGAATACTCTATCTTCAGGCCTTCGGGCTTCTTTTCCTCCTCTGTTGGCTCCCTATGGACTACCTCACGCGAGCTTATCTTCTGCAGTCATCTCCTAAGCTCCTGTTAATCGATTTACAATTTAACCTTTCATTCACGGTCTTCCACAGTCTCTATTTCCGAAATCACCCTAAGTCGTTGATCTGATTTCAGGCTTCTTCCTGACCGTAGATCTAAGATAGGATGCGGTATGCGGATTTCTGAAATGTGACATTTCTCAAGATGTATTTCCGCACTTAGTTTTCCGCCTCAATCGTTCTGCACCATTGATCTCCTTCAAGCTTTTCGTGACCGTCGATCTGAGGTGGAAATCGGATATGTGAAATTATCATTCCACGATTTATGTTTTCCGAACCAATCTTTCCGCACCAAATGTTCTGCATCGTTGATCTACTGTGGGCTCCTTTGTGACCGTTGATCTGAGATAAGATGCGGATAGCAGAATGCGGGTTTGTGACATTTCCAAAATGTCATTTCGAGATTTCCGCTTCCGCACTAATCTTTCTGCACCCTCGATCTTTCACGAATGTCTTTCTGACTGTCGATCTTCCAGATTGCGGGATGCAGAATGCGGAATTGTGACATTTCCCACATTCTTTTTGTGATTCTCCGCCTTCTGCTTTCCACCTTCCAGACTTCGGTTTGCGAAAACACATATTATCCTAGACCTTGATCTTTCGCTTTTCTTATGAACCGTTGATTTCTTTTACAGGTTCACTCCTGTCTGTCAATCTACGATCTACTGCGGGTTAAATCCTGACTGTCCGTTCGCTATCTCACAACTCCTCTGCAAATCAACCACGACCATTGATCTCTCAATCGGATTCAAATTTCTTCTTCCGCACTTCTTTTGCAGAACCCTCCTACGACCGTAGATCTATTGTGGAACGCTCTTCAGCCGTAGATCTTTGTACACTTGCGGAACTCTTCTCGACCTTAGATCTTCTGCGGATCTAATCTCGACCGTCGATTTATACTCTTTTGTGGAACTTCACCTTTTCCGTCTATCCTTTACGAAACTAATCCTTAACCGTCGGATCTCGTGCGGGATGCTTCCTGACCGTCGATTTTAGATCGAATGTGGATCTCACCATGACTTTACGGATATGCATGATTTCTTTGCAGAAATCCTCTGCGACTGTTTCTAATAGTTTTGAAGATTTATACACAGAGAATTTCATCATGCTGCTAATTATAAAGAATTTATAAACACTCTCGCAGATATAGTTTCTATGTTCTTCGATTGTTACATATACTCTATCTCCCGTTCATTTCAATCTTCTACACTTCCACTCGACCTCTGTTCTTTGTTTCATTAACCATTGTTTACATATACTGTCAACATTTCCTTGACCATTGTTACACATATTGTCGACACTATCTTGGAAGTCCTCAGATTAGCCATTCATGTTGTCTTGTCATCAATGTCCATTTCATCCATTGCATTTGTCATTAATGAACTCTTATGACATCATCATATGCCATATCATCATATATGCCATGCCACATCATCATATCTGCCATATCATCATCCATGTCATTATATCTCATATCATCATCCATGCCATGCCATGTCATCATATCTCATATCATTATTCATGCCATGTCATCACTACCTTTGTCCTGCCATCGTATCCTTGGTTATTCCTTTGTCATTATTGAACACCTTTGACATCAATGACAACTTCGTTCTCAACACAGAGTCCCTCCTCACGTGGATGGAGAGATTTCACATAGGAGGAAGAGAGCATTTAAACAACTATTTCAGGATAAAAACTTACTTGATGAGGTAGAAGAGGGCTTTGTGGAGTTTTCCACTGCCAATGGGAGATTTGGAGGCTGTGATGTGCTAGAGAACAGGGGTGTTAAGAAACCCTATGTTTGGTGGCCAACTCATGGGTTAACATGCCCTATTCTACATAAGTTAGCCTTGAGGGTCATCTCTTAAGTTACATCATCCTCTTATTGTGAGAGGACTTGGAGCACATATAGGAACTTGTACACTTTGAAGAAGAGCAGACTTGAGCAGTCTAGGGCATAGACCACGGCGTATGTGCACACCAACCTTCGTCTTATTTATAGGCATAGGGAGGAGTGGGTGAAGGGAAAGACAAAGATGTGTGATGTATTTCTCGATGATGTGGGTTTGGACAGCACTACTAAGTTGGCATTAACCAACATGGATCTTAATGATCCAATGCTAGAGCCGGTCACTTTTAATGATAGTAATCGTTTGGAGGGGTCATCCTCCACACCAGCATATGCATATTTTCATATGGGCGGAGAGGAGGAGGATGACGATGAAGAAGAAGAGAGCAGTGATGAGTTTGTTGATTCAGGCATGAAGGAGGACTATTGACTCTTGAGTCATTGACAGATGAGATTCTTCCATCTTGATCTACCCCTTTTTGTATTTCCTATTTTAGATTTTGCCAGAAGCATTCTTCCATCTATGCAATACATTTTGATTTTGATAACTTATGAGAAAAAACGTGTCTTCTATGTCTTGATTCCGGAGGTCGCCATGTCTATGTCAGATACTCGTATTTCCGTGTCCTTCGTGTCCCGTGTCCTCGTGTCTGGTGACTTAGCCTGTGCATGTATGGGGGGGCATACGATGAGGTGTATGTATGAAATTGACACGGCTTGGGCGTACAGCAGACAATGGACAGCTGAAGATGGTGGACAGTATGGAAACATACAAAACAGAAATCTGAGTGTGCAGCTGGTGTATGGACTGAACAGGTGTACAGAAGTCTGTGTACAGCAGAACAGTACGAAACAGTGTGCAGCAGAATGGATAGGTAATAACCCATATTTGGTTCTGAATCCTAATAAGAATGAGATAGACAGAATCATGTTTATCACTGATTGCAAGAAGACTTCTGCAAAAATATATATATATATATATATATTGTAAAATGTATAATTGATAGAAAATGATGATTACAATAAGCTTCGTGACAATGTACTTGTAGATATTGACTAGTCACTAGATAAGAGGTGTGTCCTTCGACTTTTCATTTAGCATAATAATTATTATTATTATTTATGTTTGTTACAAAGTACTTCTGAATTGACGTAGTAAGTAATAATTGCATTCTGAATTCACATTCACCCCAAAATCTCGCAGCAGCATCCTACCCCTAATTTGCAAGACATAGACACAGTAAGCCTAATCTCTACACTGAGACTTACAAGTTCTCTGGATCCAGTTACCTTCGTAAGAAGTGCTGATTATTTTCTAGCATATGCAACTGATAAATAAACATGGAACTTGACTACACCCAGTTGAATGTAACTTCACAGAGCTTTTTGAAAGATATATACTCATCACACCAACTGACCTCCAAGAAAGAGATGCTCACATAACACCTCTTACTTGAAAAGTCTCCTGATTAGGATTAACATGAATTGGATATCTAATTGTGAAGAGCATAGATTGAACCTCAAAGAATGTAGAGGAATTTTCTTGACATTATATATAAGGTTAAACTGTACTGTATTGCTGCAAATAATTCCCATCTGTAATAACTAAATTCAGTCCTTCACTCAACTATGATTTGGTCGGTTAGACCAGGGCCACTTCACAGAGCATATATAACAGACTGTGACCCACTTCCCCTTACGTGAATGATAAAATAAAATAAGGTAAACCCAATAAAATTTAAATTGATGTATTTTCAATTTTGCCCTGTTCCTTGTAAATACATAGTTAGGTCAAAAAGTTTTAAGAACTATTTTATCTTTAATAGATATTGGGACCAATTTTGTTGGAATTAATTCCTAGTCAGATCCAACCCTCTTGAACATCGGCCAAACGCATTTAACCGTTTGAGATCCAATGGTCTATTGGGACCAATTTACCATTGGGACCAATTTTGTTGGAATTAATTCCTAGTCAGATCCAACCCTCTTGTACATCGGCCAAATGCATTTAACCGTTTGAGATCCAATGGTCTATATTGCTGCCGCCCGGCAGCATTTAATACTCTGCTGCATGCCAAGTATTTTTCGCCCGCACTAATAGCCCCTGGCGACAAGCGGAAAAAATTGCCTTATTTCGCTGATCTTTTACGTACAATAAATTTTACAACTTTCTGCTCCTGAACTATAAAGGCCCCCCCGTCCACCTGGCGTGAAATAACTAAGCAGTTAATTCACTAGATTTCCTAGAAGGTGCTAGAAGCGCCTATCTAATTTGACATCCCCCTGAATTTTCGGACAGCAAGTACACACCATTTTCCTGCAAGCACTTCCAGTCCGAAATTATCAGGCACACGGTAAAATCGATATAATATATAATCGTGTCCCTTCGTAAATTGAAAGTGAATTGGTTCTGGGCATTTGGGTTTTTGGCCTCCGCGCTCCGCTGCTGCCTTATAAATATAAGAGAAGATTTTGAATATAATGGAATTAATCTGCTAAAAATATATAATCTTCATTGACCTGCATTCTAAATCAGTGGCCCTAAATGTATTTCATTGGTTCAATCAAATTGTTTTATAATTTCTGCATGTAAACTGATTGACACAGATTGCATATAACAAGAATAGCTTCCAGATTCAGAATCTGTTCCAATGTTTCTTTATATCAACAACTTGTAATTTTCGGCCAATTTGTTAAAGGAGAACGCTTAGTAAGAAAATGCAGCTTAGACTCTGGCAAGCCGCAGCAAAGCCCAGTGTTGACACGGACACCTATACGCATGTCAGTTAAGCTTTGCTTAACAAAATAGCCCAATATAGCTCAATGTAAGCGCTTATCATGCAGCCTCGCCATACTCGGGAGTGTAAGTTTGGTTATAGATATTATCATGTGTCATTTGCTATTACCAATTCTTGAAGGAAGTCCAAAAACTGTTTTACGCTCTGCGTAATAGATACTATAGAACATTGATATGGAAGAAGTACTGAGTTCAATTCCCCTGATACCGCAGAACCCAATCGTCTAGGCCATCGCAAACAAGACTGACTGTATAAATATTTGATCCAGATAATGCCCCAGCTGGTATTTTCATTTGTTGAATTTTAGTTTTCATATGCTTAAAATGAAATTCATAGATTCCATACTTGCTTGGAAAAGAAGTACCTGCTCACACATGCCAAGTTGGCTACGTCACGAGGCGACAACGCTTCTAATATCGTGCAGATGATTTCGTCTGGGAGGAATTGCAGAGCGCCCAGTGCGTCTGCCCTTCGGTCTCGTGGCTGTTGCGTATACTTCTCCATCACTCTGTGCTTATCGATCGCGTAGGGTTATCGGAACAGTATAGATTATGAGTAAATAGATTGAAATACACGCGCTCATAGTGGAAATTACATTGCCCGAAGCTTCGTCCCAAGATTTTTAGGAAAGAGTTGTGTAACTCCCACCCAGTGCGTCTGCCCTTCGGTCTCGTGGCTGCTGCGTATACTTCTCCATCACTCTGTGCTTATCGATCGCGTAGGGTCATCGGAACAGTATAGATTATGAGTAAATAGATTGAAATTCACGCGCTCATAGTGGAAATTACATTGCCCGAAGCTTCGTCCCAAGATTTTTAGGAAAGAGTTGTGTAACTCCCACATTACCTATGTGAATACTTCCATTAACATAAAGAGAATGGGGCAATTTAGACTTATATGTGTGCAAATTTATGAGGTCGTTTTTGACACATTAGATGCAATAGAAAACTTAAAAAACAAACCTCCCTTAACTTACATGGATATTTGAGACACATACACAATGAATTATGGGATGAGTAAAAACGATGAAATATAAGAAATTGCATGGCGTTTCCGAATATATACATTTTTCTATTGAAAATATTCTTAACTATCTAAAGTTTGATCTTTTTAACATACACTTATATTTTTTAGACAAATTAATAATAATAATAATAATCTATTTTTAAGGTCACCTTTGCGCAATCATTTAACTGCTAAAGTATACAGAGGTGTACATACACTACCCCCCTTTGGATTTGAACTTGTGACCTCCTAAGAGGAAACACATGCTCTTAACCATTAGGCCCACTGATGTTGTACAAGTTATATGTTTTTGTGGGTGCAGCCTTTGAGTGTCTAAATGATGGAATCAACTTATGAAAACTGGTAGACATATAGAGAACAACTAGTACTTTTGCACCACTATTTTTTCAAAAATAATAATAATTTTTAAATTTGTTTTTAATTATCTAAGGGATCAAACCTTGAAAACAGTACGCCAAGTGTGGGTGCAGCCTTTGAAAGTCTAAATGCAATTATTTCGAAACAGTTTTTTTGTAGCATGTAAAGGTCAGTGTCCTTTAGTGCACCATGCAATTTTTTTTCAAAATGGTTGAGAAATGGAAGAGTTATTGACGAAACACTAACACTATGTGTTTTTAGTTGAGTCATGACACAAGAAAAATAAGAAAAAAGTAAGAATATATATATATAGTTTAAAAACTACATATTTGAAATAAGCAAAAAAAATGCTATATGTGTCTAAAATTTCATAAAAAATGATGGTGTGTAGCATACTATAACCAGCGGCTAAACACAGGTATACTAAAAAATTGGATGTAATGCTCAATTAGCCATGGTTTATCATACTCCAAGGCACGGGCATGGTAAATCTGAAACACACACTAGGCATAGGAATGTCACGTTAGCACGTGCGGAGGTTCGGGCATAATGCTAAGAAACATGCATGCATTATCTCTAAATTCAAATATTAATCCCACCAAAACAAAACGTGCAGACATTTTAGCATTGAAAAACGTGTGCATGCCTTGTAACCTTACAATTTTATTGTTTGCTAATTATAACATTAAAAATAATTTGTGGTAGTATGGGTTTAGAGGTAGAGGAGGGGGTAAGGGGTTAGAAGGGTAGGGCGTCGTAAGGGGTTAGAGGTAGAGAAGGGGTGGGGAAGTTGGGGGGGCTGAGGGCAGTTAGCGGTTAGAGGTAGAAAAAGGGGTAGGGGGAGGTGGTAGGGGGAGGTGGTAAGGGGTTATAGGTAGAGAAAGTGGGGGAGGGGAAGGTGGTAAGGGGTTATAGGTAGAATAAGCGAGTGGGGGTGTTAATGTGTTAGAGAGAGATGGAGAAAGATGGGTGAAGGGAGAGACATTGGGGGGTGGTAAGGGGTTAGACATAAAGAGAGAGCGAGGTGTTAAGGGGTTAGAGAGAGAGAGAGAGGGAGAGAGATTGTGGGTTGGTAAGGGGTTAGAGGTAGAGAGATTGGAAGGTGTTGATGGGTTAGAGGTAGAGAGAGAGGAGGGTGTTAATGGGATAGAGGTTGAGAGAAAGAGAGTGAGAGAGTTAAAGGGAGAAGCATTGTGGGGTGGTGTTGGCCCTAGGTAAGTTGACTAAGTTTTGGGATCTCGATCAAGGTGTGAATAGGGTTGCGACAGAGTGGGTGTGGAAACGATCAGCTTCAGAATTTTGGGCAGTTTTTGGGGAAATAATTAATGTATCTGGTGATTTAGTTAGAAGGCTTGTCCACTTATGGGTAGTGGGCATGGGATGTAAAATCGACCAGCAGAGCCTCTAAAAATGTAAATGGTTGGGCTCAAGGGGGTTCAAAAGATAAGAAAGAACTGGTTGAAGCAAAGTTTTGGTAAGTCTGTAATATTCTATATTGTAGTGAAAAGAAAAGATGAATTAGAGTCATGAATGTAATGTATTGTCGATCTGCAAGTTGTGTGCATGGATATAATGTAATGGGGTTTATGGAGAGATGTATGCAGGCTATGTGCACATACCAAAGCGTTCAAGGCACGACTCATGCCAAATGAAGAGCGCTTTTGTGGTTTTTTTCCCATATTGGGTTTCCACGTTACTTCCTGTGTCGAATGGTGCATGTTAATTGTGTGAATGTTCTATTTTGTGTATTGTTGTGACCTATAGCAACATGTTAGCTTCCAGTTAAGTAATTAAATTGACAAGGCTTAATAGATCTTATGGATGTGTCGTGATTTTATGCATGGTTTGTAACATTCTGTTAATAATTTGTATAATGACCTGTATGTCGATGCTTAACATGAGAAGATCTTCTTTACCACTACAGAAACATGATTCTTGTAGCTCCTATAGGTATCTCGAGTGAGACCTCACTTGCATCACAGGTGTTGCCGACAGGTTTAAATCATATCGGGCCAGTATCTTTGGGTTTTGTTGGTCAGAGTGGAGGTTGAACATGGGACATTCAAAGAAAATCCAACAAATGGTTTCGTTGTCGGCACTAAGATCGTTGTGAAGGGGATTTTTTTTGGCACACAATGAACCCTGAGATTCAGCATTGGATAAAACAAAAGGCTCAAAAAATTGTACAAGAAGAAAATAAAGGCTTACAGATGACTACAGGGGAATGGTTACAAAGGTATGTTTATTCAAATATCCATGATATTTTCTTTAGTGAATTCCCTGTTGTATTGTATGAACGGTTATCAAGATTAGCACTTTAGAGGAGAAAATTCCAAGGAGGTGAACCTAAGGGTTGGATGCCTCAACTGATCCGACGACTAGAGAGTGTTAATAATACCATCTCTAAGGTTGTTGATTTCTAGGTCGACAACATTCTAAAAGGGTATGCTGCTGAGATTTTTATGAATACTATTAAGTCGTATAGTGAGACTGAGAGAGAATTTTTCCAAGCTCCTAAAGGTAGATACCCATAGTCTTTGAAACTATGGATTAAGGTGTTGGTATATGAAAAAACGATTCTACAGATGGAGTTTGACGAGTAAATCATTGTGCATGGAGAACTCGGGTGGTGTCGAGAAGAGGTCTAGAAAAGACGGGAAGAGTGAGTTGAAATGTTCTAAGCTGGCAATGAGACTAATGAAAAGGGTGGGCACCTAAGGAGTGGAAGAATATTCTAATCGAATAAGAGGAGAATGACTGGAACAAGGAGATAGAGTTGTAGTGCAACCGAAAGAGGGGACTACAAATTGGTGCCACAGCTAGACAAGGATTATTGCAATGAGGACGAGGAGTATCAGCTTAATTTTAAAGACAAGGAAGAGGTGTCAGATCCATACTAGACCCAAGACAACAACATACCTACAACTCCGCGTACATATCTGACATCAGAGGAAAGACCCAAAAGTGCATCAAAGTGTTTCTTGACAAATCAGAGTAATAACAATAGTCAAGATAGTGGTCAAAAAGTTCCTACTAGTGGCCCATCTCATTCTAGTTTGTTAGTACCCCAAAGGCATAGGATGGTCGGGGATGACATGAAATTGCCTATGTTCAATGGAAATAGGTTGGAAGACCCTGAGCAACATTGGTTTCTATGTGAGGTTGTCTGGACTGTGAGACAGGTTTAGGATGAAATTGTAAAAAGGGATCATATGATCATGACCTTTAAGGTTTGTGCTCTAGATTGGTATATGAAATTCTCTATGGTTCCTACAGGAACCCCTAAGAATTCTTTAGATCATATTCGAATTGGGTTGATAGAGGAATTCAAGAAGCCTACATATGAGTCGTGATGTATTGCGTAGTTAAAGGAAATTAAGCAATCAATTGGTGAATCTGTCTGGGATTTTGACCAGAGATTTAAAATATCGATGGCTAAGGTAAGCTTTCAAATGTTTGACATTCAACACAAAGAGTGGTTTATTGTTGCATTATTACCCCATATTTGTGTTCCCCCGATGCAATAGAAGAAAGTGTTCCAAATAGAAGCTTTGGACATTTCAATGAAATTAAAAGCGTCACTAGTTGGAGAAATTGGTGTGGGAATGGCACAAATTCAGTCACAGCTAACTAATCTTTCACTGCAAATGCAAGATATCATGAAGGGGAAGGAGATTCATGAAGATGTCTGGTGCACGAGGTGTAAAATAGAAGGTCATCATAAGGATTCGTGCCCAACCTTTCTGGACTACCTTATTTTGGTGCTCCAAATCCATTAAATTCACAAGGGATGCCATGGTGTAGGATCTATCAAACTAGGGGACACCGTTTAGAATAATGTTTATATTTACAAAAGATAGTAAGTACATATGCCAATCTTTATTGTAAGTTCTGTTGATCTATGGGCCACGATTAAAAGGACTATAGGTCATACCACTTGATGCAAAAAAAGATAGTGGATACCTACTTGATGAAGAATGATGAACAAATGCAAGCTGAGAGGTCACATGCGTAGTTCCCTCAACCTATGGGGGTAGTAATTTTAGAGGTCAAGGTAGAGGAGGAGGATTTGTTCGAGGAAGAGGTTACGTCATCTACTATAACTGTGGACAACCATGACACTATCCCAAAGACTATATAAGTCTTGCGTCGGCATGTTCATATTGTAAAGCAATGGATCATACCATAGAAGAATGTCCCCAACTTATTGCTAAATGGCAAGCCAAGGTCACTGGGAATCAAAAACCGACTCCAAATGTAAATGAGAATGTTTGGAAGATTTCAACTACCATGAGATAAATTACCTATTATTTTGTTGTTAACCAGGGGAGGTACCACGACTCGAGATGATAAAGAAGAGGCATGGAAAAATATGAGAATAGGACCTGCAACACTAAAGAAAGTGCCATTTGATGTGTAGAATGAGAAAGGGGTCTTCTTCGATGCACAAACTGAGTTTATGGATATGAACCATGCGTCGACATCTGTTGTTCCTACAGTATTTAACAAAGGTCTAGTCATTGACATTCCACCTAGATTTGATCGATCCATACCAAAGAAGTCAACAAATCAAGTAAGCATTCGAAAGAATTTTTCGAAAAGTTTCCTAGAACTTGTTAAAAATGAAGATGCTTTTGCAGAGCTATCAGTTCTAATCAAAGAACTAAGAGATGTCTTTGACGAGAAAACAATGTTAACCATATTCATATAAAGATAGAAGACTAGTCGAGAACTATGCTTGAATGCTCAAATAGGCGATTATGATATGGATTTTATTATTCTCAACTTGGGGTCAAATGTCAACATTTTGACAAAGTAGAGGTGGGAAAGGATGGGGAATCCCAAGTTAGTATGGTCACCTATTCAGTTGAGATTAGC
Organism: Pseudotsuga menziesii; assembly: GCA_001517045.1. NCBI lineage: Eukaryota > Viridiplantae > Streptophyta > Pinopsida > Pinales > Pinaceae > Pseudotsuga > Pseudotsuga menziesii. The sequence goes on along the minus strand of LPNX011021775.1, from coordinate 840,714 downwards.
TAACTAGTTGAAGATTCAGCCTATTGATCGACTTCCAAAGGGTCTCGTTGAGGTGGAAGGGCTCTGGACCTATGCAGATTTTGAGGTTATAGAGATTGTTGACGATACGAACCCGTATCCAACACTCTTGGGGATCAACTAGGTTATTGAGAACCAGACTGTCATTAATTTAAAAAAATGGTTTTTTCATTTGAAAAATCATAGACTCTAGATAGTCGCTCCAATCAACCCTTTGAAAAGCCAACGCTAGGTCAAACCAATAAGAGGCGAGTATCATGAAGGAAATTTAGATACTATTTATAATACATCTTCTATGATGGATGATTATATAAATCCTACAACTGATGGCAAATCACGATGTAGGAGTGTTAGTTCATGCTCATCGGATTCAGGGGAAGCATTAGAAAATTGAAAGAACTAGTTTCATGAAGTATCAATGGGAAAATGTGCACGAATCACAAAATATTTACGATGGGTGGGTACTGAGGTATGCAATATACCTACATATGAAGGATTTCCTAACTTGAATACATTTTTGTCAGAATTTGAAGATAAGATATTGGACCCACAGCGACTGCTAGCGCTTGATGTGGCTCTGAAAGCTACACCAACAAGGTAGTGATCTTGTGATAAACATTCCATTACATAATGGACTCAGTGTTGAAATCCCTTAGAGATCCGGTTTGGTGAGAATATTCCTTGTTTTGGTAATAAGTACACTAGGTTGACGAGTCCCATCCACCATCTTGATAATTGTTGTGCGACATGGAAATCAGTGGCCAAGCAGGAATGGGTACATTTGTTTATACATACTTTGGATATGATACCAAGAAATTGGTATACATCACTTCAGCTACAACAAGGGACTGCATATTGGGATGAGTTGGCTAATATCTTCAAACACAATTTTAGCTTTGCATATGAAATTTCGTCAATTGATGCTGCTTTATAAGTTATTAAAGCCAATATTTTTTAGGATGTTTTTGTTCCAGTGTCAAGTCTACCACAATGGAATGTGACAATATAGAGACTGGTGGAGTACTACAATATATATGGGGGACCTAAAGATAATAATCCACAATATATTCACCTCCATGAACATGAAGGTAGTCAACCACTAAAGGAATCTGGTCAGTTATCTGGAATTTTTTTGAAGCCCCTGAAAATAAAGAAAGTGAACATTGGGTATCATGAGAATTTGAAGTTTGCAAGTATTGGGGATTAGTGGGATAATGAGACTATTAAGAAAATCAATGATTTATCACAGGAATTCCAAGACCTGTTCCCGACCAAGTTTAAAGAAATGAAAGGAATTTTTGGGGATCTGGGTGAGATGAAAATTCCCTTAAAGCCAGATGCAAAACCTGTCAAGCAGCAACCTATAGATTGAACCCTAGATACAAATAGAAGGTTAAGGTGTAATTAGACAGAATGCTAGATTCAAGGATTATTGAACCCATCAAAGAATCGAAGTTGATCAACCCAATGGTTGTACAGGATAAGAAAATTGGGGAAGTCCGTATTTGTGTCGACTTGAGGAAATTAAATGATGATTTCCTGCATGATGTGTTCCCTACACCCTTTACATATGACGTCTTGGAAAATGTAGGGGGACAAGAAGTGTATTCATTTACTGATGGATTCTTCAAGTATCATCATATCAATATTGCAGAAGAGGATCGACATAAGACCACCTTTGCGATAGAGTGGGGTTGTTTCCACTTTCCAGTACACGATAATGTCATTCGTACTTAAGAATGCACTTGCTATTTTTTCTAGGAGAGTAGTAGTTACTTTTAAAGATTTTATTCATAGATTTCTAGACATCCACTTTAATGATTGGACAGTATATGGATTAATCAAGGACCATATTGAGAGTCTTCGGATGATGCTTGAACATTGTAGAAAATTTCAAATTTCTTTAAATTTGAAGAAATGCATCTTTTGTGCTCCTTTTGGTATTTTGTTGGGTCATGTAGTATGTAGAGAAGGACTGTTGATGGATCCTACAAAGATTGCAATCATTGTCGAACTCCCACCACCTTCATCAGTTAAACAATTAAGGACCACATTGGGTCATACTAGGTATTATCAAAAGTTTATCAGAGGATATGCAGAGATTACAGCTTCGATGGAGAAATTATTGAAGAAATATGCTAAATTTTAATGGAATGAGGACTATCAAAAGAGTCTGGATGTGCTTAAAGATAAAATTGTTTCAAAACCTACTCTGGTATTTCCTGACTGGTGAAAATAATTCCATGTGCATGTAGATGCATCATCTGTCGCATTAGGAGCCATACTTTCCCAACTAGGAGAGGGATCTATCAATCACCCTATTGCATTTGCTAATAGAAAGCTATCAACTACAGAGAGGAATTATAGGACAACTAAGTGAGAGGGACTTGGTATGGTATATGTACTCCAAAAATTTTGACATTATTTATTGGGAGGTCATTTTAAGATGTTTACAGATCATTCTGCCTTGAAATACCTTGTCAATAAGCTAGTGTTGGAGGGGAATATACGTCGCTAGCTTATTCTCTTCCTAGAATTCGACTTTGAAATTATTGTAAAACTAGGTAGGTTAAATGCAGGTCCTGATCATCTCTCAAGGTTAGAAAACAAAGAAGAACCAACTAGTTTAGATGATAGTCTTCCTGACGTGCAACTATTTGCAGTAAAATGGGTTAATGGTTACTTTGAATATATTGTACATTTGTTGACTACAAGAAGGGCATCGAAAGGATTTAGTAAAACATAGAAAAAAAATTGGTTGTGAAAGAAATATATTTCCAGCTTATAGTTGGATAATTATACAAGATGGGACCAGATGAGATACTACATTGTTGTGTTTTAGAACATGATCGACCAATTGTGCTAACTAAAGCTCACACTAGAGTGGCAGGTGATCACTATGCATGGAAAGAAATGACACACAAAATCTTATAGGAAGGATTACAGTGGCCTACTCTTCATTTCAATGAGCTTGACTATTGTCGCGGTTGTGACATTTGCCAGCGATTAGGGAAACCTTCTCGAAGGGATGAAATGCCCTTGGTTACATAACTAACATTGAAGGCATTTGATAAGTGGGTTGTTGATTTTGTGGGTCCCATTAATCCACCAGGCATAAGGATAGGTTCTTGGTATATAACTATCGCGACAGATGATTTAACTAGATGGGTTGAAGCGGCACCAGTCAGAGTTTGTACTGCAATGACTGCTGCCAGTTTTTTGTTCTATCATGTGGTCACCAGGTTTTGTTGTCAAAATATCCTAGTAAGAGACCATGGTACATACTTTTTTTTAAAAGTGATTGAGGAAATGACTGAAGAATTTCATATTCAACACATGAATACAACACCATATCATCCACAAGGAAATGGAGTTGTTGAAGCTTTTAACAAAATTTTGGAGCATGCACTGACCAAGATCTGTAACGTGAATCATGATGACTGGGATCACAAAATACATGTAGTATTATGGGATTATCACACAACATGTAAGAATCTTACGAGACAGATTCCATTTCAACTAGTTTATGGATAAGAGGTTGTCATGCCTATGGAATATACTGTACCTAGTTTAAGACTATATGCAATTACTAAAATGATAGATGTGGGTGCAATTAAAGAAATATTATCTCAATTGTTGTAGTTGGAGGAAGATCGTTTCATTTTAGGTTACCACCAACGAGTTGAAAAGAAGCAAAAAAAGACATGGCATGATCGACACATTAAATTCAAACAATTCCAACTTGGTGAATTTGCTCTTTTGTATGACAGTAAATTTTTAAAACACCCTAGTAAGCTTCGCACACATTGGTTGGGACCATATGTTGTTGAATATGTTACAGATGGGGGTGCAATTAAGTTGCAAAAGTTAGATGGTACACCCCTCGACGGTTTTGTAAATGGAAGTCAATTAAAACCCTATCAAGATAGTTGTACTTCTCTTGATTGAGTTGAGTTAAAAAAATATTTAAAAAGAAAAAAAAATTCTCGCAAGTCTTGTATATAAGTCGCGTTGTGCATATTGAAGTCTTGTAGTTTGGGTGTCGTAGTCTGTCACGTCCTTGACCCTTCGACCGGGCAAGAGGACACGACTAAACACCAAATCATCCAAGCATCTAGCCCCATGAACATAATCATACATATAATGCTGAGACGAAAAGCTTAAAACATAAAACATATTAAGAGGCATAATCTTCCATATACACAACGGAAGCAAAACATTATCAATCAACATTCATGCATATATAGACCAGCATTCAACATGTATATCATTATTCATCAACGGTAATACGATTGCAAACACAAATCATGTAAGAATACTTATCTTAATAAGAACTTGTTCCGCGACCAGCTACGTCGCTGCAATGTTCCTTCCAACCATAGGCCCTCGTGCTCCTTAATCTCTCAGCAACACTGCCACCCCGGAGCTGGGCATGATTCCCCAAGGAATAAGGAACTAATAGGATTACACATAGCCAAGGATAACAACACCACAAGGGTACACAGTTCAGCCAAGCCAACATAGTTGGGTTTATCAAGCGAACAACAGATCAGCCAAGCTAACAAAGTTGGCTTTATCAGGCCATCCAGGAGCTGGGAAAGGCTAACTACTAAGCTGGTGAACTCATGGCAGAGTTAAGGACATCCACACCAAATCTAGTCTGACTCCTAGAACACCCACACACACCCAACACAAGGAAATCAGTCCTTTCTCTGCAACGCAGTCCCTCAGACCTTGATCTCCCTTTCAGTGCTATTCAGGGGTTGTGGAGAAGAAAGCCAACCCACTAGCTCTGTCCATGTGGTTCCCAAATGCGCCAATTTTTTCAAGTAGATCAGGCCCTCATCACCACTCCTATGCAATCCGAAGACCAATCCCTGCATTCATGCAGCAAAACAAGCTCTTCACAGCTTGGACAGGGGAAACAAAACTTGAATCGTTCTTGGCCCTATCGTGGCCAAAATGATTCCTCAACAACCTAAAATAACCCAAATAGAAACAATGACTCAACCAACAAATGTGGAAACAACAGCCAACGAGCCCACAAGAGAAACCACAGTCCATGATCAATAATGATATGTTTGGACAGCTACAACAGGGTGTGGGCAGGAGATGATCCTCAACATAGACAGGAGGAAGACATATTACCTAGGAACCCACAAAAAAACATCTCATAGTGAGAAACAATGGCACATTTCACAATCCGACAATGGTGGAGTCAAGACACCGACTTCCTGCATGAGCAAGAGGAAGAACTGATCCTCAGGCCAATAATCCATGATGAAGAGGAGAACGAACCCCCGAACAAGAATCACAACCCCCTCTTTGTTCAGCTCTACGTGAGGATGAATTGAACTCCCTACATGTGGGAAGGTGAATAGAGCATAACGTCTCCACGTAAGAAAATGAACTGAACCGACCAGATAGAATGGCGTAGTGGTGGTTCCCTTACCCATGTGAAAATGGAGAGACGAACGGTGGAGTGAGCGTGTGGCAAAGACTGACAGTCCTGCCACCCTCCACTTCCAGTAATAATTGCCTCAACAACTCAACAGAACATTAAAGTGGTGGTTGGATGAGACAAGGGAAGGTGAGCAATTAAACAAGGTGACACATGGCTTTTCCCCCATGGATCAAGGTTCATCATTTCCCCTCCTTATCCTTAGGAATCATCCCCCTTCTTAATTTAGTTGCAGTGAACATAGCTGGTTGGGTTGTTTGATTAAAACACAAATTTACATGATGCCACAATTTAATATATGTCGTATGTCCCGATATACCATCGGTGACCATCCCAATCCAAAACATAACCTAACCAAATCGATGGTGGGGCCTTGGCCTTTATCTCCACACCATGCTTATTTACAATATACGCATCATGGGTATTTAACGTGAATGGGGTCAAAATCGGGGATGTTACATTCCCCTCCCCCTTCAATAGCACTGTCTTCAGTGCTTACAAAATTTGAACAAAATGTTACACTGGTATCGCCTCAGTGTTCCACAGGATTGAACAAAAATGGATGTGCCAATCGTATGGCATCCTCTAGCTCCCATGTAGCCTCTTCAGGTCCATAGTGCTCCCATTGCACCTTTACCTGCCCTATGGGTCGGTTCCGGAGCATTGTGACCTTCCTGTCGAGGATGCGCATTGGCTCAATTCAGAACTCTCCCTCGGGTTCCACCTGAATCACATCCCAATTTATCACATGGTTAGGATCATGTACATATTTCTTAAGCAAAGAAACATGAAAAACATTATGAGCTCTAGTACTAGCAGGCAATGCAAGTTTATATGCAACAGGCCCTATTCTTTCAAGCACTTCAAATGGTTCACAATATCTTGGTGACAACTTGGCACAACTCCCAAGATTCAAGGAACTTTTATTTTCCCTCACTCTGAGGTAGACATGATCCCCAACACTGAACTCTCTGTTCTTCCTATGCTTATCTGCATAGCTTTTATGTCTATCCTGTGCTGCTTTTAGATTCTTCCTGATCTTTACAACCTCTTGCTCCATTTACTTAAGCAATTCTGGTCCAAGCACAACTCTGTTCACTGGGTTATCCCAAGTCATTGGTGTCCTACACCTTGTTCCATACAAAGCTTCATACGGACTCATCCCCAAGGATGCCTGTTTTCCATTATTGTAAGCAAACTCTACCAAGTGCAAGTAATCTTCCCACTTGGTTGGTTTGTCTATCACATACATGCGAAGCATATCTTCAAGCACCTGATTAACTCTTTCTATCTGCACATCTGTCTGAGGATGGTAAGCAGTGCTGAAGTTTAGCTTTGTACCAAAATCTACAAACAATCCTTTCTAAAAATTGGAAGTGAACTTGACATCTCTGTCAGAAACTATTGCCTTCGGCAATCCATGTAATTTGAAAATCTCCTTCATGAAGATCTTTGCAATGTCATTAGTCTTATGCATAGAATTCACCAATATAAAATGTGTTGCCCTTGTGAACTTGTCCACCACAACCATGATGGAATCATGTTGTCTCCAAGTCATTGGCAATCCTGTAATAAAATCCATGGAAATAACTTCCCATTTCCATTTCGAAACTGGCAAAGGCTGCAACAAACCTGCTAGATGTTGATGCTCAACCTTTACCTGCTGACATTTCATGCACCTTGAAATGTACTCAACCATGTCCTTTTTCATTCCTGGCCAAAAGTACTACTTTCTAGCTATAGCAATTGTCTTCTGATATCCTGGGTGACCAGAATACGGAGCTTGATGGATTTCATCCATAACAACCCTTGTCAAATCTGCTACATTCGGAATATAAATTCTGCCTTTATAAGTAAGACGTCCATCTTCTTCCAATTTATATCCCTCATACTTCTTCTCAAGACTTTGCTGTTGCAATTTGTCTTTTACTTGCTCATACAATTCATCTTCAGCAACACGATTAACAATCTGCTCCCTCAAATCTGATTGGCAAATACTAAGAGATGCCACATGCATTTCTTGTACCTTCCTACTAAGTGCATCAACTACCTTTTTCTCTTTCCCTTTTATGTTCTTGATTTTGAAATCAAACTCACATAAAAATTTCAGCCATCTCGCTTGCCTAGCATTCAGAGTAGGCTGATTAAACAAGTACTTCAGTCCACAGTGATATGTTCTTAGTTCAAATCTTCTACCCATCAAGTAATCTCTCCACATCTTGAGAGCATGTACTATGGCTGCAACCTCTAAGTCATGAGTGGCATAGTTCTTCTTATGCTCCTTCAGCTTCCTTGATTCATAACATATCACGTGGTTTTCTTGCATAAGGACTCCTCCAAGCCCTTGCCCACATGCATCGGCACATACCACAAAATCCTTCTCTGGATATACAACTTTCAATACTGGTGCACTAGTGAGAAGATTCTTCAACCGCTGGAAACTCTCTTCACACTTCGAAGTCCATTTGAACTTTGTCCCTTTCTTTTGCAAAGAAGTGATGGCATGTTCAACCTTGGAAAATCCTTCAATAAATCTCCTATAGTATCCTTCAAGTCCCATAAAATATCTTACATCCATCATGTTCCTCGGGGTAGGCCAATTCATAATGGCTCCAATCTTCTCAGGGTCTATTGATATACCCTCTTCTGAGATAATGTGACCCAAGTACTGAATTCTATCCCTGTAGAAGTCACACTTGCTCAGTTTTGCAAACAACTGACGTTCCCTAAGCACTTGCAATGTCAATCTCAAATGCTCTTCATGTTCTTTCTCCTTCTTAGAATAAACAAGAATGTCATCAAGGAAAACAAGAACAAACTTGTCCAAATACTTACTAAAGACACTGTTCATAAGGCACATAAATGTAGCTGGTGCATTTGTGAGACCAAATGGTACCACTACAAACTCATAATGTCCATACCTTGTCCTAAAGGCTGTCTTATGAATGTCTTTGTCCTTGATTCTCACCTGATGGTAACCAAACCTCAAGTCAATCTTGGAAAACACCTTTGCTCTTCTCATTTGATCAAAGAGGTCATCAATCCTAGGCAAAGGATATTTATTCTTCACAGTAACCTTGTTCAATTGTCTGTAATCAATACATAACCTGAGTGTACCATCTTTCTTCTTCACAAACAGAACCGGTGCTCCCCAAGGAGACACACTCGGTTGGATATACTTCTTTTCCAACAACTCTTGCAGTTGCATCTTCAACTCTAGCATCTCCGGTGCACTCATCCTGTAGGGTGTCTTGGACACTGGTGCTGCTCCTGGCACTAGTTCAATGGTGAAATCAATGTCCCTCTTTGGAGGAAGCCCTGGAATTTCATCAGGAAAAACATCCATGAATTCCTGTAAGACCTGATAGTCCTCCAACCTAGGAGTCTCATCTCCTGTTGATTCCAGAATATGAGCTGCATAAAACTGGAAACCTTTCCTACAGAACTTCTTCAACTGTATTGCAGAAACCTGTCTTACTGAAATTACCTTTAGAATACCTTTCACAACCACTGGGTTTCTTTCCTCATTTGTGCATTCAAAATTCTTGTTATAATAGTCAAGCTTCACTCGGTGAGCTTCTAACCAATCCATTCCAATGAGAACATCATGAGAACCAAGTGGTAGAACATTCAGATCTACACAAGTGTTCAATCCATTCATAACCAATGGACATTTCTCTATCACTTCATTGACTTTTCTCTTAGTTCCGGTGGCTAGCTGAACTAACCAAGATTTCCTATGCTTTACTTTCTTGAAAGCACAAATCTCCACTACTCTAGGAGTAATGTAACTGTGAGTAGAACCAGGGTCAATCAAAATAGAAACAGATTGTTCAACAATCTTACCTGCAACTTCAACCACAGCTAACTGGTGATGTGCCTGGCGGTCGTCCAGTGCTGCATAAATTCCAGGGATTGCCCTTGCTACTTGTCCCACTGTTTCTGCTTCCTGAATGTTATAAGCTGGCCTTGCACTTTCATTCTCAAGTGGACAATATCTACGCAAGTTGGGCCCTTCACATTTCCAACATTTAAGTGGATCTTTATTCAGATGTGGCTCTTTAGGCTTTCCACCTGTCACTCCAACTGGATTACTTGCAGCTTGGGATGGCTGCTTCTGCTGATTCCTGAATCTAGAATGTTTGAAACATTTCCTTATTTGGTCAAACTTCTCGTTCTTCTTGTCCTTCCATGCCTTATGGTAATCAGGTTTACCTTTGCTTTGCTCATAGCAATACTTAGCCTTTCTTATTGCTTCTTCGAGAGTTGTCGGTTCATAGAACTCAATTCTATCTTTGTAAGCTTGAGGCAATCCACTTAGAAACCACTGGACCTTCACTTTCTCATCTCTGATGTACCAGACATACCTTAACAATTCCAAGAACTTATTAGCATATTCATCCATGGTCTGTTGTCCTAATCTCAGCTCACGGAACTCCTTAATATTATCATCATAATACCTGTCAGAGAGGTATTTCCACCTAAAATACTTCTTGAACTGTTTCCACTTTAGTTTCCTTTCACTGATCTTCTTTACTTGCTTGAAGTGTTCCCACCAAATGGATGCTCTTCCATTCAGATTGAATATGGCAACTCTTGCCTTCATGTTTCCTGAATAATCCTGCACTTGAAAGTACTTCTTTATCCCAAGAAGCCAAGCTTCAGCCTCTTGTCCAGTCTTTATCTCACCATCAAATGTAGGAGGTTTAGCTTTCTTAAATTCATCCCGAGAGCGATCCCTATGTTTCCTTCTTCTTTTCCTTTTGCGAGAAGATGAAATTGTGTCCCCGATGGATTCTTTAGAATCAGATGATCCGCTAGAAGTTCTTCTTTTTCTCCTAGTGCTGCTCTTACTCCCTTTTGGTCTTGATGTTCCTCGTCCATAGTCTATCTTCCTTTGCAAATCTGTCAAACTCTGTAACATAGAAACATTCAACTGATGCTACTCTTCCTGGGCTTTAACCAAGCTTCTCATGGTGGCTGCAACATCTGACGGTGTCTCTTGGAATCTCCTTCCATTAGACTATATGTCATCATTTCTATTACGGTCATTTTCTCCCATGGCATCTCGTGCACGCTCATAGGAATCCTGAGCATCATACCCATCATGGGTTCTCATGACTGAACCACCTCTTGCTTTACCACACTATTCTTTTTGGAGTACTGCTCTTGGAATTTGTCTATAATTCTGCAATGTGTTAGTAGCAAACTGTTAGATGCATAACATTAATATAAATCAAAACTACTTACCTTCCTCTCTTGGAAATTCATAAAACACAATTATGCTAAAACACATAATTTTCCTCTTTTTCTTTTCATCCCTGTGACCACGGACAGTCTACTGAAATCTGCGGAAAACCTACTAAAAAACAGTTGAAAACTACTTGCAAAATCACTGAGAAATTCCTTCGAAAAACCTAAATCTTCTTAGGCCCAATCAGACCTCCTCCCAACTAGCTTTCCGACACTGCGGTGGTCAAAATGCCTATTTCATCAGTGGACTGTTGCTTATTTATTTCCAGCGTTTCGGCTGGCAAAACAACTAAACTCCCGTTCTGCATCGACAAGAAAACCATTGTTGATCGGGTGAACAGTTCCTTGAGCAGCCGTAATGGCGGAAAGTAATCTCACTACAATTTTTGCGGGCAAACAACTAGGATTCCGATTGGCAATGACAACTACTTCTCATCGGGCGTTTTGGTGGTTGAAACTTCCAAATTCTTTCACTGTATCGACGAGTTACTCGTCTGACTCCTTCCGCCGTGTCGGGCCTGCAGTGGTCTATTATCCCGCGTCTGATCGACAATTTGTTGGTCTATTTTTGTCCGCAGTATCGGATCTGCAATCGTCTATCGTTCGAACTTCATCGACGATAGCATAGACTAACCATGTTGCATCGGTGTTCGGGTGTCTTACGCATCGGACGGTTAGTCCCTTCAGCTTCTCCAACGGCGGACCACAATCGAACTTCATCTTCTGCAGCCACGGGCTGGAGCCTCTAGAAGCTGCGGCATCGGTGCTTGGATGCCCTCCTCGTCGGGTGGTTAGTCCTTTCGGTCTCCGCAACGGCAGATGATCGATCAACAAACCTTACCCGACGTAGCTCATCGGCAACAGAATCACTTAATCATTGGCGATGTCGTCAACTAACCATCACCGATGGCCGATGATTCCATGACTTAGAAAAAATTTCGAAACCTTTCTCTTGAGTCTTCCTCGTCCTTCCGCTTATTTCTTCAGCTCCATCTCCCTTATCCTTCGCCGAAAGCAACTGCTTGTCACCGCTACTGTTCACTGACACTGCGGCATCGACGACTAGAAGGCTAGTGCATCGGTGGATTAGTTCAATCAGTAGCTGCAACTGCAGCTTATCAACTTCATTCTCCTTCCGATCAGTGACCCAATCTGCTAAGCATCGACGAACTGAAGCATAGCTTGATCGGCATTGGCAGTCAGATCTTATCCCATCGGAAGACTAGTACTCTCGGCTTCCGCAACGGCGGGCGCACGAATCACTATCTTCTTCCGATGGCCGATGATTTCGAGCCTTAGAAAAATTTTCTGAATTTTCCATCCTCTGTCTCCCGCCGCACCGACCGTTGGATTAAGTATCTGTCGGGTGGCTTTCCCACTAAGTACTCTGCTACATCGGAAGAACTTGTCACTAAGTTTTTCGAGGAGCCAATATTCTAGCACTTAGAAATTTTTTTGTGAATTTTCCTATCACAATTTTCTGATTACTGCTAGGCAAAAGGTAACCTGCCTCTGCTATCTGGTCTTTCATGGCCCATTCAGGCCCATGCTGCAACCTTTGCTCTGATACCATTTTGTCACGTCCCTGACCCTCCAACCGGGCAAGAGGATATGACTAAACACCAAATCATCCGAGCATCTAGCCCCATGAACATAATCATACATATAATGCTGAGATGAAAATCTTAAAAACATAAAACATATTAAGAGGCATAATCTTCCATATACAAAATGGAAGCAAAACATTATCAATCAACATTCATGCATATACAGACCAACATTCAACATGTATATCATTATTCATCAACAGTAATACGATTGCAGACACAAATCAAGTAAGAATACTTATCTTAATAAGAACTTGTTCTGCAACCAGCTACGTCGCTGCAACGTTCCTCCCAACCATAGGCCCACATGCTCCTTAATCTCTCAGCAAGGCTGCCACCCTCAAACCGGGCATGATTCCCCAAGGAATAAGGAACTAACAGACTTGCACATAGCCAAGGATAACAACACCACAAGGGTACACAGTTCATCCAAGCCAACATAGTTGGGTTTATCAGGCGAACAACAGATCAGCCAAGCCAACAAAGTTGGGTTTATCAGGTCATCCAGGAGCTGGGAAAGGCTAACTGCTAAGCTGGTGAACTCATGGCAGAGTTAAGGACATTCACACCAGATCTAGTCTGACTCCTAGAACACCCACACACACCCAACACAAGGAAATCAGTCCTTTCTCTGCAATGCAGTCCCTCAAACCCTGATCTCCCTTCTAGTGCTATTCAGGGGTTGTGGAGAAGAAAGCTAGCCCACTAGCTCTGTCCGTGTGGTTCCCAAATGCGCCAGTTTTTTCAAGCAGATCAGGCCCTCATCACCACTCCTATGCAATCCGAAGACCAATCCCTGCATTCATGCAGCAAAACAAGCTCTTCACAGCTTGGACAGGGGAAACAAAACCTGAATCGTTCTTGGCCCTATCGTAGCCAAAATGATTCCTTAACAACCTACAGTAACCCAAATAGCAAAGACGACTCAACCAACAAATGTGGAAACAATAGCCAACGAGCCCACAAGAGAAACCACAGTCCATGATCAATAATGATATGTTTGGATAGCTACAACAGGGCACGGGCAGGAGACGATCCTCAACATATACAGGAGGAAGACATATTACCTAGGAACCCACAGAAAACGTCTCACAGTGAGAAACCATGGCACATTCTACAGTCTGACAATGGTGGAGTCAAGACACTGAATTCCTGTGTGAGCAAGAGGAAGAACTGATCCTCAGGCCAACAATCCGTGATGAAGAGGAGAACGAACCCTCGAACAAGAATCGCAACCCCCTCTTTGTCTGGCTCTGCGTGAGGATGAACTGAACTCCCTGCACGTGGGAAGGTGAATAGAGCATAACGTCTCCACATAAGAAAATGAACTGAACCGACCAGAGAGAATGGCATAGTGGTGGTTCCCTTACCCACGTGAAGGTGGAGAGACGGCTGGTGGAGTGAGCGTGTGGTAAAGACTGATAGTCCTGCCACCCTCCACTTTCAGCAATAAATGTCTCAACAACTTAGCATAACATTAAAGTGGTAGTTGGATGAGACAAGGTANTCCCCCATGGCTCAAGGTTCATCATTTCCCCTCCTTATCCTTAGGAATCATGCCCCTTCTCAATTTAGTTGCAGTGAACATAGCTGGTTGGGTTATTTAATTGAAATGCACATTTACATGATGCCACAATTTAATATATGCCATATGTCCCGAGATACCATCGTTGACCATCCCAATCCAAAACATAACCTAACCAAATCGATGGTGGGGCCTTGGCCTTTAGCACCACACCATGATTATTTACAATATACGCATCATGGGTATTTAATGCGAACGGGGTCAAAACCGGGGATGTTACACAGTCCAAGTTAGCTATCTGTCGTAGTTAGGTTGTGTCACAATGGTATTTCACGATGTGCTTTGCTGTCATATCTGCATTTAATGCATGGTAATAACTGCTTTTATTGCAAGTGGATTAGTGGTTTTAATGAAGCTTTATCATAAATGCCAAAAAATATTTTAGCATGTGAGGGGATTAGCAGCCAAATTTCCTAATTTATTGCAGATCAAGTTAGAATAATTACCCATGTGACCAGATCGATTTGGTGCATGCGTAGATGTACTTTACCTCTAAGTGGGAGTTAACTATTTCATTGTCCCAAACTGTGAAGTGTATTGAGCAAGCTAGTCGTTTGTAACTATTTATCTTGTGTTTGGTTTTTCACCATGGAGATCCTTGTATCAAGCTCTAACACTATTCGAGGTTCTGCTATAGATATCCCATCTACGATACACATTGTTGAGGAGGAATTAGAGGTTGTGTAGCGGTCGGTTCTTATGAATCCGCCAAAAACGAAACACACGGTTGGTCGGATAGTCCTTCCAGAACAAAGATTTAAAGCTACTCATGATGCTAAAGCTTCTGGGTCATGTCCAACGACCATACTACCAGGATATATTCCACCTAGAAAGGATGATGCTCCACATGTTGTCATTCTCAAGAATTCCAAGTATCTGCTGGTGAAGCCATCCATTCCGAAGGGGATCCATGTCACGGTGGACATTAAGGACAATTTGAAGAAACTGGAATTTTTTTATCATGAATTGAGGAAGTGCCCTGAACTTCATATGCTAAAATATATGCATTCAGTGCAATTAATGGAAAGCGGTCCTATTCAACTGATTCCCATGGACTAGGATCAAGGGTTGGAGAGGTTGGGAATTCTGTCGCTCATATATATGCCCCATTTCGGTCACACTGTTGAGGTTAACACATGTGTGAAGCAGTTGTTGGTATGTTTCCATGGGGGGTGTTTATGGTTGCATAACCACATTTTTGTTGTTATTGACTTAATAGGCACTATTATAGGGTTTCCCAAGGTGGGAGTTGATCCAGTTCCATTATTTGCTGGCAAGGAGAAGGATACAAGCCTTATCGCTCGAATGAAACAAAAGTACAATCTTATGCGAGATAAACAGGGATTTGATATTACTTCTATCGATGATAAGGGTGTTAGATTCATAGCCAATGTGTTGTCTAGTAAGTTATTGCAGAAGATGCAACCGAACCAATGCACTATTGGTACCATCACTACAACATATCAATGTGGTGTCAGAGTTCAAATGAATTAGGCAACACTCTTGTTGAATGAATTATTGGTTGACGCTATAGATGCGGAGGAGTAAGGAAACCATTTTAGTTATTCTTGGTTGCTTATATTGATTTGTTTTGTCACATAGGCCTAGCCACCCAATTATCAGGGGATGGAAACAAATGTCCCGTGTCTCATGGAATGGTATCAAAATCTATGTTTCAAAGAGAAGAATTGATGATGACAACGGGAAAACAACATTGAGTTTTATATGCATGCTAAAGCACTCAGGCATCACATTTGGAGTTAGTTAAGGATTTCTACTGCGACTATCCAACAGTATAGGAACATCGTTAAGTTTATTCTAGGGGCTCACCATATTTATCCTCAGCCAAGGTGAGATCCCCAACATCAGTGGTTAACCACTAAGTTCCAACTATCAGAGGAGGAAATTGATGCAAAAATTTGGGATTGGCTAGAGGATTGGAAGTAACCTGTCGCATATGATCTATTGTCTGCTGAAACCAAACTATGATAGGAGGGCACATCAGGGACCTAACCAGGGGGCCCATAAGAAGAAGATAACCCACATATCTCACACTGCAACAATGATGAAGAGTCAAGTGCAACCCTGGCAAATTCAGGTGTGGGTGAGAAGAGGAAAGTGTTGGCCTTTCTCCCTGCGACCTCGGTTCAACGCATGTTTTGGTCAGCACAACAAAGCCCAAGATATTGACTTGATGGATCAGAGTCCAGCCGATAGCACCTGCGACACAGATGTCGTCTCACCCGAGATATCTCAGTTCTATAGGTAATTGCCAAAACCACGTTTCCATAG
The DNA here is from genome assembly GCA_001517045.1 of Pseudotsuga menziesii. Classification (NCBI taxonomy): domain Eukaryota; kingdom Viridiplantae; phylum Streptophyta; class Pinopsida; order Pinales; family Pinaceae; genus Pseudotsuga; species Pseudotsuga menziesii. Next base: position 824,498 of record LPNX011021775.1, on the reverse strand, counting down.
TTTGTACGGGAGGGTGTTTAAGTCCTTGGTTCTGCACCAAGGTTTCCGACGAAGACCGAGAAGTTGGATTGATGGTTTGCACGTTATATATCAACACATAACTATTATTTTCCCTTCTTTATGCAATCTTACGCAAATGCACAGTGAACATACATCACATACATATTCATTACTGAAATACAAGATTCATACAATTATCCCCTTAAAGCATAATAACCAATCAATCATTAAACACAGTAAATATGCACTTGTCTAAGCTACTCACCATTCACACATATACACAACTTGTAACGTGGAAACCCATTCGGGCAAAAACCACAAGGTGATCTTCATCTGGCATTGGCATGAGGAAATAGATGCACCTTTTGTCTATATATAAAACTATAGAATATGTTCAAGATATTCTCTTCTATCTCTACATACTTCTCCTCCCTCTCATGCTCTCTGATCATCTCTATCTTTATCACTCTACTCTACTCCTACTCAGCGATCCACACACAACCTGGATCGATTCAACCTTCTCTACCTGTTTGCACACTCAGTTGCAGAAGCACTACTCTGATGCACACAGTGATCTAGAGTCATTAACCAAACTATCTACCTTTAGTCTAGCTCCAACGTCTTTCCCAAGAGTCTAGACACTTACTCAAAACTGTTGTATCAACTAATCAGCTCAAAATCATCTAAGAAATAACTAGCTAACAAGATAACCCATTTATATCTTGGGTTCATCCTTTTATAGCCTTGTTATAGACTCGATATAACTCCCATACATGCTTGTTACAGACTCAATATTGACTTGATATAGACTCTAACAAAATCAACTTCATTCGCTATCCCATCCAACTTACTATCTTCAGCCAACAAGCTATCTTTCCTATTCTAGCAATACATGACCGAAAAGGCGCTATCGTCTTGACTTGCAAAAATTCCTTTACGCGTGTGGTTTCTGCTGGCTCTAGACGAGCTCCTACCCACGATCGCTAAGGGCTGCTACTTTCTTAGTGTTCTGCCTTACTGTCACTTTATGACCATTACCTTATCTGCACGCCTGCTTCTGTGAATATTCAGCCATGTCATCTAATCTCTTGCTCTGTCCTTCCATTGTAGCTTACGAAACTGACACAACTTCCTCGTCCTACACCTTCTCTTTATCTTTCTCCTTAACTTACCTCTTCTGTCGCAACATCCTTCTCTTCTTCTTTGATGTTGTTTCTTTTGTCGCAGATCCTTCTTCTTCTTCTTTACCCTCTTCTTTCCTACTTAGGCAGAATTCTACATGAATTATGCCCTTCTGTCCCATGCCCAACAACCCCCCAACACTCACCCATGGCTCGTCCTGATCCACGTGAACTACTACTCCATAAATTGACTTGTGTGTAGTTTGTTATGAAAATCCTCCACGATTTTCAGCAGCTTCTCTTTTTCTGCGCGCACTTCTTCTTCGACTTTCTGCATGTGCTCCACCAAGTCTAAACTGACGTGTTCTAGCATGTTACTTTCTACTGAGGCCGCTACCTTATAGAACTTCTGGTGCATAGGATGAATTAGCCCTGTGACCTTCTCTGCTTTTGATTTTATGTTCATTCTGTGTTTGACCAGATGTTCCTTTTGTGTTTGCAACTGGTGGAAGGGTTTGTGTTCCTTCTGTGTTTGGATTTATGCACTGTAGCCTAGCTATCTCCTGGTAACATTGTCATATTTTGAGACCGTCATAAGGAAATTTTGTACATCAATAACACTAAATCCTTTACGACCGATTCATTCTTTCCTGTTTCTTAATGCTTTCAGCATTCAGTAGAGTAGGACGTAGTAGTAGAATGCAGGAGCTGAAGGAATTATCAAGAACAACAATGTTCCTTGTCCGCATTTCAAGCTGCAACCTTCAACTCGAACCATGTTTGTCCTTCCTCCCTTCAGAATCTTCTTCAGCTTTACCCATGAATGAGTATGCAACATCTGGGTAAGCCTCAGATATTGCGGCCGTCTCTCAAACCAGCAAGGGGTTGCTATTTCTGTTAGGTACAATGTAGGTGAGATCTGTCATCCTCTACTTGGACTGGCTCCTTCCACTAGGGTGTGCCAGCACAACATATCTTTGGAATCATCTTCACCTTCTTTAGATTTATCAATTTTCAACGATGATGGTGATGACGTACACCTACATTCCTCCCTCTACTAGTCTGAACATTCGTTTAGACTGACAGTTCCTAGAAATGGATACTATGCACTGTGGCAATTAATTCCACGGCCTTGTCTGGAGGATTCAATGAGATATCCTCTGGTCCTGGAACTTTTAGCACTGCTTCTGCAGTGGTGCTTCACTTTTTTAGAACAACATTGCTCTTATTGGCATCAGAAGGTCTTTTTAATGTAATGAACATCTTTACCCTGATGGCTGGAGCTGCTTCTGCATGAAGGACCAAAATTGGCTAAATTTCCAAGTAGCGCCCAATTGTCAGTAAAACACTTCGAACAACAGGATTCCTAATTAAAACATTCATTCCAGCTTCCTTAACATGACCCCCAGGGCCATTAGCACAACAATAGTTATCGATCCTTCTTGTTCACCAGTTTTAACTCACTCTATATCTTACAATGTCCCTGACTGTGGTATTATAAGGAGTTGGGCGGGTACTAATTCATCACTAGCGGTTCATTATAAAAATGAGTCTGTCAAATCCTCAAACATGCCACCATCGAGTATCATAATGACAACATGAACGATCATGTGGGTTCTTGATCTGCCTCCTTATGTGTAGATGCCAACTACGCCACCCCTTTTTGTTGTGACATCATGATTTTAATGGTGGAAGTGACCCTCAGCATCGCTTGCAATCAGCTTCGAATTTGCTTACAGTTTGTGGACTTGATATTTGTCACTTCAACAATCCTTCCTCATCATTGTATTAACATGCCATTGTTTTTAGTTCCACCCTTTCCTCGTCGCTCTTTGTGTAAAGGTCACACTCATCCTTTTTCACCTAAACATCGTGGAGGTCATCATCATCATTACACTCATCATTTCATTTTTTTCGGGTCTTAGTTATCAAAATAAGGCTTCAACTGCTCCCATTAATGAGCCCTCTGACTTCCGTACCATCAAGTTTTTCCAACTTCACTGCTCCTCCATCAGCAATTGCCTTCACTACATAGGGACCTAACCAATGTGTATTCAACTTGCCTGGATGTTTAAAAAATTTGTTGTCATACATAAGAACAAAGTCTCCAACTATAAACTACTTGTTCTTGATATGTCTGTCGTGCCATGCCTTCTGCCTTTGTTTTTATACATTTTGATGGAACTCTGCAATGAAATGTTCTTCTTCCAAATGGATTAACTAAATTAGTCTTTCTTTAACAACATCAACATCAGTCATTTCTGTAGTGACCGCCACTCTTAAACTTGGTACAATATATTCCATAGGCATGACAACCTCCTATGCATACACTAATCTGAACGATGTTTGGCCTGTTAACTTTTACATGTTGTGCGATATGCCCATAGGACTGCATAAATTTTCTGGTCCCAGTCATCCCTTCTTGTGTTGTAGACCTTGGTGAGCGCATTTTCCAGAATCTTGTTAAATGCTTCAACCACTCCATTCACCTGCAGGTGATATGGAGTTGTTCTTCTATGTTGTATTTGAAATTCATATGTTAGTTCTTCAATCAACTAATTAACAAAAGGTGTACCTAGATCGCTAATCAATATCTTTGGGCATCCAAACCTTGTCACCACATTCTCAAACAAAAACTTCGCTGCCGTCGTAGTAGTACAATCCTTGACATGCGTAGCCTCTGCCCATTGAGTCAGGTAATCTGTCACAGTGATAATGTATCTAGCTCTTGTGCGCTTCCCTGCTGGACTAATAGGCTCCACAAAGTAAAAAACCCATTTATCAAATGGCTGTAGTGTAATTTGTGGAACTAAAGGCATCTCATCTCTTCTGGATGGCTTCCCCGTTCATTGACAAACATCATAGTTGCGATAATAATGTCTAGCATCGACATGCATGGTAGGCCACCATAGCCCAGCTTGTAATATCTTACATATCATCGCCTTTCTTGCATAGTGTCCTCCTGCAACACCAACATGTGCTTCACTTAATATAATAGGCTGCTTGTGTTAAAAAACATAGCGTCTCAATATTTCATCTGGGCCCAGTTTGTACAAGTGGCCAACAATCAGCTGGAAATCTGCAGGTCGTGTTACTAACTATTTTTTCTGTGCAATTGTAAACTCAGTTGGTACAAACCCTTAGTTAGGAACTGTATGATATCCTCATACTGGTTATCAAAGGCAGTTATCACAAATAGTTGCGCATCTGGGAGATTGTATTCCAAACTAGTAGGTTTGTCTCCACTTTCTATTCTGGATAAATGGTCTGGTCCCAAGTTTAATCAGGTTGGTTTGACAATAATATCGAAATCAAATTCCTGGAAGAGGAGGAGCCATCGACAAATATTCCCCCCAACACTGGCTTGTTAACCAAATATTTCAATGCAGAGTGATCAATGCACATTTTAAAATGCCCCCCCAACAAGTAATGTCTGAATTTATGTAATGCATAGACTATCGCACGTCCTTCTCTCTCTATGTTGTAGTGTAATTCTTTTCTACGATTGATAGCTTCCTGCTAACAAAATCAATGGGGTTATCAATATCTCTTTCTCCGGGTTGCGTCGATACTACTCCAAGCGCCATAGAAGATGCGTCAACATGAACATGGAATTCTTTCTTCCAATCTAGAAATATCAGTATGGGTGCAGTGGCCATTTTGATTTTCAACTTATCCAGACTTTCGTGGCATTCATTTGTCTACTAGAACTTAGTATCTTTTTTCAACAATTTATCCATCGGGGCAGTCACTTGTGCATATCCTTTGATGAACTTTCTGTAATATCTCGTATGCCCTAGCGTTGCTCTTAATTGTTTAAGTGTGGTAGGTGGTGGTAAGTCTAGGATGATGGAAATTTTAGTTGGATCAACCAAAATCCCATTAGGACACACCACATGACCTAACAAAACCCTGAAAGGCGCACAAAAAATAAACTTCCTCAAATTAAGGGCAATCTGGTACCGATGACATCATTCCAACATCAGTTTAGGACTCTCTATGTGATCTTTTATGAGACCAAAAACTGTCCAATCATCAAAATAGACTTCAACAAATGTGTGTGTATATTATTTAAAGGCAACAACTACAATTATGGAGAAAATTGCAGGTGCATTTTTGAGTCCAAAGGGCATTACCGTGTATTGGTAGCATCCCCATTCTGTTGCAAAGGTAGTCTTGTAGCGGTCTTCTTTGGAAATTCTGACCTGATGGTAACCCGAGAATCCATTTGTAAATGAATACATCTCTTGTCCTCTAACATTTTCCAATACTTCATCTGTAAACGGAGTTGGAAATGGATCATGCAAGCAGGAATCATTAAGTTTCCGAAGATCAACACAAATTCTGACTTCCCGTGAAGTCTTTTTGTCTTATACCATGATTGGGATGATCCATTTTGATTCCTCTACTGGTTCTATTACTACTACTTCTAACATTAAGTCAAGATTTGCTGTAACTTTCTCTTTATAATGTGGGTTTAGTCGGTACGGTCGTTGTCAGACTGATTTTGCATCAGACTTCAAAGGTATCTTCATTTCACCAAGGTCTCCTGCGATACCTTTAATCTCAGAGAACTTTGTGGGGGAGAGATCCTTGAATTCATGTAATAAGTCAGTAATCTTTCCCACAATCACCTCATCCCAGTAATCTCCAATATTAGCAAACTTTAGGTTTTCCTCAGACCCAATATTTACTTTCTTGGTTTTAGAAACTGAGCAGTAGTTTTCGGAGCTCTTTCTAATGTACGTATACCTTCTGACTCAGGTATGTTTATCTCTAGTGTATCATCGTCATCCGGTTCTCCCATGATATTGTAGCACTTCATTTAGCTATGTTTAGTCATAGGGAATTGGTGACAGTGCTATCTACAACCGATATTTCTTCAAAAATCTTCTCCTGTATTACCTGTAGCGCAGCATCAACTGTTGGATGTTCGCTTGTAAATTCAAATGTCTGGGTAAAGTTTACAATTAAACTTTCCCACTCGATGGTTCCTCGCCACAACTCCTCTGAGGTGTACCAACTTCTTGGCACCATTTCCAAGGTGTGGATGAATTGGTGAACCCATTCCTATCGTGGATATGCTTTCCAAGCCGTGCGACAGTGCTCAATATGTTTTCCAGGATCTGACAATCCCATGTATTTTTTATCATCATAGTTGATCTCTTCTCCAAATTTGATCTCCATTAGTCTTCTACATTGCGACCATTTAGAGATATATTGTTTATGTGTACCCCACCATCTAGAGGGCATAGCTTTCAGCACATAGTCCAAAGCGGACAGTTGCTGTGATTCTCTGACCTTTTCTTCAAATTCTTCCAAGAAGGATGCAAGGTTAGGAAATCCTTCATATGTAGGCAACGTGCTTGCTTCGGCTCCTACCCTTCGAACAGGTTTTGTAATTCTTACACACCTACGCATGGATACTTCATGCAACCTGTTCTTCCAATTTTCTAGGGCTTCACCTGAGTCATACGTGCATGAACTTACACTGCGCAAACTCAAGTTTCCATCGGCTGTGGGATTAATATAATCTTTCTTCGAAGACATAATGTTATATAGCTGGTCCAGATAATTCTCTTTCCCTTCTCTATGCACAGGCTCGACATATTCCTACCCTTCAAAGGGATCAATGGACGCAACCACTCTTATTTCAAAATATTCAAAAGACAATATCCTTTTCTTGAATTTTATGATAGTTTGGTTTTCTATTGCCCAATAAATCTCTAGAAACGCAGGATAGGGTTTTGTGTCATTGACAATGTCAATGACCTCAAAGTAGGCATATGTTCTCAAGCCTTTGACCTCCACAAGTACTTGGGACAGTCTACCAATTGGTAGCACCTTTGACTGGTTTGCAAGCCTTAGCTGAATATGAGACCAGTCCAGTCATGGCCTATTCATGCTTTCCCATGTCTGTATTGTCAATATATTGACATCTGAGTCCAATTCGAGTATGATATAGTCCATATCATAATCTCGTATATGCGTAGTCATTCACAGTTCTTAGTCTGTCTTCCATTTGCTTCCGATTTGATTGAATCTTTTTTCAGGGCACATGTCTTCTATGAGTGTTGTCAACTCCGCGACAACATCTCTTGTCATGGATTAGTGCTAAACAACTTTTGAAAAATTCCGTGAGCTTACTAACCTTTTTAGTGGGCGGCCTTCTGATTAGTTGTTCAAATCTTTTAGGAATAGCTCTCACTTGTCCAGATGTCGATGACTAATTGGTATCAATGAAGTCTTGTCACGCCTCTAAGAAGAATTCCTTCTCTTGATGGACATTTAGCGGAGCTTTCTTTGGTTCCGCAGGTCGCACCTGTGGATGTCCTTGCGGTGTATTTTGGTTTGCACTTGTCGCAGCACCTCCTCTTGTGACTACATCAAGGTTGGGTTGTCTTGGTTCGGTATAAATCATTTGAATATTTGGATTGGGGTTTGGATTCAGATTCTGCACTGGGTTCTGGTTAATGACAGTTCTAGCCTGCCATTTCACAATAAGTTGTAGACACTATTCGACAGTGTGATCAAATGATTTACAATATGTAAAAAATTTCACAAGACTTTGACAATCTCGGTCGAAGTGTCCTGGCTTCCCATTATTATAACATACAACTTGGCATCTTTCTCGACCAAATCCTCCTCCTAGTTGTTGTCCTCGACCTCTAAAGTTCCCACCCCCCCTTTGCGAAGGGTATTGTTGTTGTTGAGGATATTGATTCGGCTGGTATTGCGGTTGAGGATATTGAGGCTGCGCTCGTTCAACTTGCATTTTTTCATAATTCTTCATTAGGTAGGTATCCATCGTTTTCTCTTGCAGCAGCTGAAGTTCCCTATAGTCCTTTTCGTCATGACCTATTGATCTACAAAATTTACAATACAGACTAGCAGGTGTACTTACAATCTTCTACAAGTACATATATTCCTCAGACTTGTGACCTCTAGTTTGGCATACTCTACACCAAGGAATTCCTTGGGTGTTTAATGGGTTGTAGACACTATTCGATAGTGTGATCAAATGATTTACAATATGTAAAAATTTTCACAAGACTTTGACAATCTTGGTCGAAGTGTCCTGGCTTCCCATTATTATAACATACAACTTGGCATCTTTCTCGACCAAATCCTCCTCCTAGTTGTTGTCCTCGACCTCTAAAGTTCCCACCCCCCCTTTGCGAAGGGTATTGTTGTTGTTGAGGATATTGATTCGGCTGGTATTGCGGTTGAGGATATTGAGGCTGCGCTCGTTCAACTTGCATTTTTTCATAATTCTTCATTAGGTAGGTATCCATCGTTTTCTCTTGCAGCAGCTGAAGTTCCCTATAGTCCTTTTCGTCATGACCTATTGATCTACAAAATTTACAATACAGACTAGCAGGTGTACTTACAATCTTCTACAAGTACATATATTCCTCAGACTTGTGACCTCTAGTTTGGCATACTCTACACCAAGGAATTCCTTGGGTGTTTAATGGGTTGTAGACACTATTCGATAGTGTGATCAAATGATTTACAATATGTAAAAATTTTCACAAGACTTTGACAATCTTGGTCGAAGTGTCCTGGCTTCCCATTATTATAACATACAACTTGGCATCTTTCTCGACCAAATCCTCCTCCTAGTTGTTGTCCTCGACCTCTAAAGTTCCCACCCCCCCTTTGCGAAGGGTATTGTTGTTGTTGAGGATATTGATTCGGCTGGTATTGCGGTTGAGGATATTGAGGCTGTGCTCGTTCAACTTGCATTTTTTCATAATTCTTCATTAGGTAGGTATCCATCATTTTCTCTTGCAGCAGCTGAAGTTCCCTATAGTCCTTTTCGTCATGACCTATTGATCTACAAAATTTACAATACAGACTAGCAGGTGCACTTACAATCTTCTACAAGTACATACATTCCTTGGACTTGTGACCTCTAGTTTGGCATACTCTACACCAAGGAATTCCTTGGGTGTTTAATGGGTTCGACGCACCTACTGTGACATAGTTCATCAGTGCCGGGAATTATCTTTATGGTGTGCATATGTTCTGCACATTGTACACCATAGTTCCTCCTGAACTTCCTTGTCTCTTTTGATATCCTGAAGCTACACCGTAAGATTGGCCAGCTGCGACTGAATTTGCATAATTCCTGAGCCAGTGTCTCCAATTGGCGAGGCTTCTAACTTCATTCCTATCTCCAGAGCCTCTATCTGTGAGACGATATTCTATTGCATCAACGGCGTTCAGATGTGTGGCAACAAGGCAGTAATGAACCATTCCTTATGTTGCACATCTAACATTTGGAAACTCACCTTGGCCATTAATGTCTTAAATCTCTAGTCAAAATCCCAAACAGATTCCATCGATAGTTGCTTGATCTCCTTGATCTCAGTGATGCATTGTGATTTGTACTTTGTTTTTTTAATTCATGAATCAACCTGAGTCGAATATCATTGAGTGTCTTTGGGACCACTCCCACTGGCACTATGGAAAACTTCATATACCAGTCTAGCGCAAGACCTCATAGTGTCGTGATCATCTGTGCTTTCTTGATGTTCTCATCCTAGATCTGTCGTACAGTCCAGACGGTGTCACACATAAACCAGTGTTGTTCTGGGTCTTCTAACCCATTCCCATTAAATATTGGGAGCTTAATGTCAGTTCCATCCATTGGATTGATCGGTACTATATTGACTGCTGGTATAGTAGGAACAAAATGTGGACTAGTCGTACTTCCTTGTCCGCTATTTACAGTGTCAGTACTACTTGTAGTTACAAAAATACATGGAGACAGGTCTCGCGATCTTACCTCTAGTACTGTAGGCGAGTTGTGTACATGTTCTTGTTTCGAAGATTGAGTCGACTCCTCGAACTCTTCATCTCCTTTTGAGATTGGCTGATACTCCTCTTCCTCGTCACACAAGCCTTCGTCTAGGTATGGTGTAAACCCATAGCCTTATTCTTCTTTCTCTGTGCTGCAACTGCCTCGTCTGAACAAAGTTTTTAGTCTTTTGTTGAACCTGAATATTCTTCCGCTTCTCAAAAGGCTGGGTTCTAGTTCAGTCCCACTTTCTCCTGGGAACATCTCACTCTAGGGTTCTGTTGAGACATAGCCACCCTTTGTTATTCAATCTATCATTCGTAGAATGCCTTTTTCACATATAAGCATTTTGATCCACGTCTTCAAAGATGAAAGATATCGACTGCGTGGTCCTTGAATTTTTTTCGCTCGGCCTCATTGTATGAGGTTATTGTATAAACAATGAACTCAGTGATATATCCTTCTATGATATTGTCTACCTAGAAGTCCACAACCCTTGATATAAGGTTGTTGATTCTTTTCAACCGCTCAATCAAGAATGGACTCCACTCTGTTGGTTCCCCTCCTTGAAAATTATTTTTCTGGGTTGTCAACGTAGACAACCACTCATACAAGACGATGGGGAACTTAGAAAATAAACTCTCGTAAGTGTCTAAATATATGTACCATCCCAACCAGTTTGTTGGGTTCCATTGTGTTCCTTTGCTTTCTTCTTGTGCAAACTATAGCTCTTTGAAATCCACCCAGTCTTGGATCTCCAATTTTGTAGGATGCTAGAACATATCCCTCACCACAACACTTTAAGGTCTCAGCAACAGAACCATGTGTCTGCCTTTCTCTCTGTGAACCAGGTTCAACCCCCATTTTGGTCAGCACAACAAAGCCTAATATATCGTCCTGACGGAGCATATCCCAGTGGGAAAAACCTACGACATAGATGTCGTCTCACCTGAGATATATCAGTTCTATGGGTAACTACCAGAACCACGTTTCCGTAGTTTGTGTGGGAGGGTGTTTAAGTCCTTGGTTTTGTGTCAAGGTTTCCAATGAAGATCGGGAAGTTGGGTTGATGGTTTACACGTTATATATCAACACATAAGTATGATTTTCCCTTCTTTATATAATCTTACGCAAATTCACAGTTAACATACATCACTGACATATTCATTACTGAAGTACAGGATTCATACAATTATTCCCTTAAAGAACAATAACCAATCAATCATTAAACACAGTAAATATGCACTTGTCTAAGCTACTAAACATTCACACATATACACAGCATGTAACGTGGAAACCCATTTGGGCAAAAACCACAAGGTGCTCTTCATATGGAATTGGCACGAGGAAATAGATGCACCTTTTGTCTGTACATAAATCTACAGACACTGTTCAAGATATTCTCTCTATCTCTACAGACTTATCCTCCCTCTCATGCTCTCTGATCTTCTCTATATTTATCACTCTACTCTACTCCTACTCAGCGATCTGTACACAACCTGGATCGAATCAACCTTCTCTACGGGTCTGCGCACTCAGCTGCATAAACACTACTTTGATGCACACAGTGATCCAGAGTCATTAACGAAAACTATCAACCTATAGTCTAGCTCCAATTTCTTTCCCAAGAGTCTAGATACTTACTCAAAACTGTTGTATCAACTAATCAACTCAAAATAGTCTAAAAAATAACTAGCTAACAAGCTAACCCATTTACCGCTTGGGTTTCTCCTTTTATAGCCTTGTTATAGACTCGATATAACTCCCATATATACTTGTTATAGACTCAATACTGACTTAATACAGACTCTAACAGAATCAGTTTCAGTTGCTATCCCAGTCGACTTACTATCTTCAACCAAAAAGGTGTTATCGAACTGACTTACAAAAATGACCAAAAAGGCGTTATCGAACTGACTTACAAAAATGCCTTTATGCGTGTGGTTTCTGCTGGCTCCAGCCGAGCGCGTACCCACGATTGCCAAGGGCTGCTGCTTTCTCAGCGTTATGCCTTACTATCACTTTCTGGTCATTACCTTATCTGCATGCCCGCTTCTGCAAATATTCTACCATGTCATCTCATATCTTGCTCTATCCTTCCGTCGTAGCTTACAAAACTGGTGCGGCTTCCTTGTCCCACGCATTCTCTTTACCTTTCTCCTTATCTTCCCTCTTCTGTCGCAACATCCTTCTCTTCTTCTTTGATGTTTTTTCTTCTGTCGCAGCTCCTTCTTCTTCTTATTTACCCTCTTCTTTCCTAGAATTCTGCCCTTTTGTCCTGGGCCCAATAGAAAGCTACTTAAATAACGAAAAAGAGATGAAAGAAGACAAATCTAGGTGTCGGGCTCACTGATGATGACTATAATTTACCTGCCAATAGAATGGCTAAGGTTGCTGATGAAACTCCCTAGAAGATTGATAGTCGACATATAGAGTTGTTTGAGGGAGTCACCGACTTACTTTAGACTCTTTGTAGTGCGGTGAAGGAAGTCAGGGTTGCGGTTAGTCGACCCCCGAAACAATCATAGGTAGTGGGTCCATTTGATGATCATCCAGTTGAAGTGCAAACATCCCGATATAATCAATGCATATGATCAGTTGAAGCAGTCAAGGAGCACTGTGTCTTCACTACAAAGTCTATTGGAAGATAGAGAGAAGTAGAGGCAAAAATGGTAGAAGGACAAGCAACAAATCGAGCAAGTTGTTGCTCTTACCAGTCAAGAAATTCTAGAGGTTTGGGTCACACCTGACATGATTCTTGAGGCTCGGACTTTTAAGTTAGGGGAATTTGCTACCAACTTTCGATAGAAGATTGCAGAATTAGAGGCTAAGATTCTTCCTTGTAAACCTCCTGAAGCACTGGAAGAGAGACGAAGGGTAGTTGAAGAAGATATACGATAGATTCATTAGGCTGAGGCACTTTGTGTTAAGGCATATGGGTAGGTTTCCCATGCCTAGGAGGCCTTGATGGATGATGTTGAGAAGCAAGAAATAACATAAAAACTTCATGCAGTAGAGTCTATTATGACCAGTTTAAGAAATTATTTGAAAACGTTATCCCCGGTTGAGAACATGGGTAAGGATGCCGAGCTCAAAATATTGTAGTAGCAGGTCTCTAAACTCTGCACACAACAACAACAAAGAACTGATCATGTCGTGGAGCTTTAGGCTAAAGCAGAGTACATCACAACGACCATTTGCCTAGTGCATATTAAGATTCAACAAGTTGTAGATACAACCGTGGTGGATATTTCAAAACATTTCAATTCTGGAAATTCAGAATGAATTGCTAAAGTAAAGGAAGATGTTCAACAATAGACCAAGGATGTAATGAAAATATTCCAAGATTTTCAAGCTAACTAAATACGACAGAAGTTTCCTTATGAAGTGGCTCGAGATGAGCCACATGTGAGTGTTGGGGGATTATTGGCCCTAGGTAAGTTGACTAAATTTTGGCCTTAAATTTTTGGGAGCCTGGTCGAGGTGTGAACAGGGTTGCGACAGAGCAGATGTGGAAATGGTCAGCTCCAAAACTTTGGGCGGTTTTGGGGGAAATAATAAATTTTTTTGGTGAGTTAGTTAGAAGGGTTGTCCATTTATGGATAGTGGGAGTGGGATGTAAAATCAGCGAGTAGATCCTATCAAAATTTAAAGGGTTGGGCTTAAGGTGATTCAGAAGAGAAGATAAAACTGGTTGAAGTAAATTTTTGGTAAGTCTGTAAT
>LPNX011021775.1:793390-809582 GCA_001517045.1 Pseudotsuga menziesii | reverse complement strand
CAAAATAATAAAAAATAAATAAAAAATTTAATTATCTGCCATAAAAAATGTCCGTGAGAAAAACAACACAATATAGGGGAGATGTTGTAATGTTTCTACTTTACAAAATAATAAAAATAAAAAATTGAATTATCCGCAAAAAAAATGTTGGTCATGCACATGGTTTTAAAACCATGTGCAAGGCCTCTTAAAAACCCATGGTTTTATTGTACATGGTTTAGGAGGGCCTTACAAATGGTTTTAAAGCCATGTGCAAGGCCTCCTAAATAGCCCATGGTTTTGTTGTACATGGTTTAGGAGGTAGTTGCAAATGGTTTTAATACCATGTGCAAGGCCTCCTAAACAACCCAAGATTTTAGGAGGGCCTTGTACATGGTTTTAAAACTATGTATGGGGGAGATGTTTTAATGTTTTTTCCTAACAAAATAAAAAATATTATATGCCATAAATAGTATTAAATTTTAATAATAAAAATATTATTTGTGGACCTTAAATAAAAAAATGTGCCTTTTGGTCTTAATCACATTAAAGCTAATAGTTGAGTGCAATGCTTAAGAAGAGGTCTGCACCTCCAAAGATTTGATCCCTCTCGGCCCTTGATAGAGCCTGGGATTTGGATCTATGCTGGTTTTATGCAAGTTGGCTAAAGCTATTAAATATGCTAATTATAAGAACCCATCTCAGCCCATTGGCAAACATGCTCTTGAATTTGAAAAAAGTCAAACTAAAAACCATAAACCATGCCGAATTTTTGTTATATACTCTTTTTTTTTTCTTTCTTTTTTTTCTTTACAATGCTCCATCCACTTTTCAGAGATTTATGAACAAGATATTTCGATTCCACGTAAACCTTATCAAGGTCAAGCTACCTGGACACCCCTAGAGTGGTGCTCGGAGGAGGGTTTGAGGGCTATTGGGAACTGACTTGGGATACTCTGGTTGTGGATGAAGATTACAATTTTACAGCAGGCGATCGATTCTGAACTAAGGTGAGATCCAACTAATAAAATAAAAGCCTATATATCTATTGTTATGAGCTTATAAATCAACTATGTCATGTACAATAAAAAAAAGGGTTTTTCAAGCAAAGATAATGTAGGTGCTAGCATAGATCGAATCAATCTTGTTGCTTCTCCTCCTGTCATCATCTGTTTGAGTGAGAAATATTAACCCAAAATTTTTCCAGTCAGTTGTATGCAAGGTTGCACAGTAATTTCTTTCATGTACCACGCCTTAGGTTATGGTTAAATTATCTTTGATCAATTCATGGTATGTGAACATCTTCTTGTGATGTATGCTAACTGCTGATACATTTATGCAATCTCTTCTTATTGGATCAGGGTTTGTGAAAGAAATCTTGTTCATGGTTTATTGGATTAGGGTTCGTGAAAGAAAACTTGTTCATGGTTTATTGGATCAGGGTTTGTGAAAGAAAGCTTGGTCATGGTTTATTGGATTAGGGTTCGCGAAAGAAATGTTCACGCCGCACAGTTGGTTGGTAGAAATGCACAACTTGTCATTGAATAGATAGTTGTCGCCTGCAACTCACGGTTCAGTTGAAAAAACTGTTGGCAACTAAGGTGGATGGGAACTAAGCGATTTGATAGTTTGCAAACGCTTATTAGGCTTAAGAAGGTCTTTCACTTCGTAAAACATCTTCTTGATATCCCTCCCAGTGTGGCACAATTTCTTAATCTCGATAGGAGTCTAATGGGATCCCTGGTCATTGGTCAAACTACATGGGCACCCAAAGAGTGATTGAATTTTGAAAGATAATTCTGGCTACAATATCAGTGGAGCAATCAGTGGAGATATGGTTTTAGAACGTATGGAGGAACGACCTACCTAACGGACCCCCAAGCACTATTATTGTTCAAAAACCATGGCTACGCAGAAGCCACGGTCAAATATTTTCCTTACTTAATAAGGATGAGGGCACTAAATTAAGTGATAATCAAATGTGAATGCAGGGAATTATGTGCTAGCAACAGGAAAAACAATAAATTGATCCATCTCAATAGTTCTCACCAAGAGGGGGGCCACGTAGGAGTTGAATCAGATGGTAAGAAATCCAACGTTGTCAATCTTTCAAGCACAGAAGAAATGTGTGCGCACCGGTGGGATTATGTGGACTCCATGATCAAAATGAAATGTGAGTGCAGGCAATTATGTGCTAGCAATAGGAAAAATAATAAATTTAGCCGTCTCAATATTTCTCACCAAGAGGGGGATGCATAGGAGTTGAATCAGATGGAAAGAAATCCAGCGTTGTCAATCTTTCAAGCACAGAAATCGATGATGCTACTAGGAGCATGATAGAATATGGGATTAATTATGCAATCACCCAGTACAAACTACCGATTGAAGATATTATTTGCAATGTGGAAGCCACGGTCAAAGATTTATAAATTCAGCGACTTCGTCACTTTGTATTTATGAGAAAACCATTAAATCACTTTCCTTTGAGCATTTTTTTGACTCCTGAAGATGAAACATCGATTGAAATATTCTTAACGCAGTTCTGTTCTATTATTTTAAAAATTATTGTTTTTTACCTGATCCAACGCATTCGACACTATGATTATTTTTTACTGAAATGCACATTGTTACAGGCAAGATCGGGTTCTTTACTGGCATATTGTTACTGGATGGCTTAGTGTTCTTTACTGGCCTGGAGGTCAAGTTCGACGGATGCTTCTACTATAGCAACATGTCCTTTCAGCTAGAACTTTGGAAGGTCCTTGCGAAGAAAGGTTCAATCAGCACCCCTCTATTATTCTTGGCCTTCCATATTTATATCCATCTCTGAATTCATTATATATTGTAAATCACAAGGTCTAGAGAGGTCCAAGCCAGGTATGTACAATAACTCCGATAAAAATTACTCAGTGCATCCAAATGAATTTGATTTTGATGAGTTTTGCAATTTTGAAACATCCATGGATAATAAAAAACTAGCGGGGGCAATAAAGATGTGTAGCTTGATGCTTGGACATCAACGGATAGGACAACTTGGAGAAAGGAACTTACAAGAAATGTGTAGCAGGGATATATAGTTCATGGATTATAAGGTAAGAACTAATTGATCCTTTTTGCGATCAACATGGATATGATCCCCATGTCTGGAGACAAGTCCTTGCATAAAAAAAATATTGAGATGGACTATCACCCTAACTTCTTGACATAGACATTGTTTCAATTGACTCATATATGATACCCTACTTAAGGCCCACCATAATAGTGTTGCACAGAATTAATAAGGATGATATAGTAATTGCAGTCTTTTTTCATTTTTATTTAAGTCTTTCTCTATTCCCTGATAGCCAAAACCAAGCCGACTAAACTTGGGTTTAGGGCTCAGTCGATATTCAAAATTCAAATTTTCAGGCCGACCACTTTTCTTTTTCACCAGTCGAGTGAAACTTGACTATGTCCGACTAGACAAGTTTATAAATTTTAGTCGGTCTTCACTCGACCAAAATTACTCCGACTTACTTGTCCGAACGATTTTTACTCCGACTACTTTTACTCCGACCAAGTTGGCTCTTCGACCAAGTCGGACCTTCGACTAAGTCGGCTACTTCAGTCGGCTGACTCTCCGACCACTCTAGTCGGCTTACTTTGGTCGAAATCTGTAGAATATGTTTCTTAGTCTAAAGACTTAAGAAATTACAAATGTTTTTCACCTGTGAGTAAAATGAAGTAAAATAGACACATTTACAAATCCAAATAACTTATGAGAAACATATGACCAAATATGTAGGAAGACTTGAGTCGACCAATGTGCCGTAAAACCTGGAACTTTCACGCAGTGAGATTTTTATGGATTCTTGTTCTTTTACCTATCAGTAACTGTAAAAGACATTTACAGAAGTAAATCTGGAAATATATGCGGCCAAATAATCATGCATTCAACCACAAACTATTTCATATATTAACTATGCTGAAATAACAAAATACTACAAACTCGTCGGTTACAAAATGGTCGGTCTAGACTTGTCCGACCAGACTCGTCGGTCTACAGAGCTTCAACTCGTCGACTAAATTGCATGTACAGAAGCTTGAGCTTCGACTTCTCTTTCTCACCCTGAGTTCCTCTGCTCTGTGTTCTTGTGTTCTTCCTGTGTTCTTTTGATTTACAAAATGCTTCTTCTATTTATAGACAATTTGAAACTTGCTACAGCATGGGTCGACTGACCTGCCATTAAAGACTGTAATTACAATCTACCTAACAACTTAGCTTCTGAAATAAATTCGACTGGACTGTGCTGCCTACTTGTGGACTTTTCCTCCTTGTCAGACTGACAGACAAGATTTCGACTTGTACGGTCTCTGACAAAGTCGGCTGGAAGTTGTGTACTGATCTGCGAGTAATTACATTTCTCCAACATTCCCCATGGATTATGGTTATGGTTATTTCATGATGGTTATGTGCTATCTCCGAGTACATGGGATGAACGTAAGCAAAACAATTTTTTATGATTGTACATGCAGTTTTTATATGTTTTGCTTTTATTGGTGGTGATGGCTTGGTTCTGATGATTGTTTTTATTAATCTCTATTTGCAATTATATAGCACCTGCAAGAAAAAGCAGTTATGATGCTAGCAAGTAAATGTGGTGTGTGCACAAAGTGATGGTCTTAACCTAGACCTAAACCTATACTTATTCATAGATCTGTGATTGGATAATTCAACCTCTTGGTGGAGGGCATTGCACTACAGTATATGAGATTTTCTTTCCCTTATAAAGACTAATTACTATAATCTATGTGTTGCAGCAAAGAGAAGATTCTTTGACACAAAGATTCAATCCTTGGTTCAATTATAGATAGATATTGATGGATATCCTGGAGTTCTGCAAGATGCAATACAAAACGAGATGTTCGCAAAAGGTTGCATGCTTGTCTCAGACTGTATTAATGTTTATAAGTTTGTATTCAATTCACTCATCGTGATTGCAATGAATTCATCGCTTACCAAAATTTTCTCTGTGATTGTTGAAGGCAACATGATAGAATGCAGAGGACGTTTGAACCTTTTGGAAGAGTTTCCCATGCAAACCATGTTTTCCCATGTTGTGAATTCCCTTTTACACTTGAGGAAGAGGATGATTTTTTTCGAAAGGTTTACTGTTTTTTTAGTACACTAGTCCGCATTTGCACATTTTCATTGCTATATGTATTGAACTGGTATATTTTTAGTCAATGACAAAATATTTAACAGGGGATGTTAGTATTCACATATCTGTCCTATGGTTCAGCAAAGGACAAAGAGTGCAACTTCAACAAAACATGTTAGGGAGTTAGCTATATTGCATTCCTCTGGTATAGATGCGAGCTTCAAGCAGCTATACAAGTTGTGGTTAGTCTATGATGATTATGTTAAACTTGGAAAATAACCGATTCTTGCTACTGAGAAGCTTCAGGAAGGAAGAGTTGACAGAAGACCATGAAAGGAAATCTCAGGCTCTTAGTAACTATAATGTTTATAGGCTCTTAGTAGCTATAATGTTTATTTACTGAAGTCTGTATTTATATGCTTGCGTGATTGCTCCATTCATAATGCAGGTTTACTTCTCTTCAATAATAGGGTGTTGAAATCCTTAGATTTATATTGAATTACACCTACAATTGTCATTATTGGTTATGCACAGGACATCTTCTTGCTTTGTGCATGGTAGAGGAAACTCCAAATTTCTTCACTAAAAGCATATGCCTTGTTGGTGTGAAGTATAATGAAGAATTGTTGTGACAAGTATGCCAAGCATTGTCCAAAGTGTCCTTGTTTCCAGCCCTTTCTAAGTAATCTAATGATTGGTTATGGTATGCTGCACAATTATAATGTATAGTACTTGGGCTGACTATATTGAAAAGTTATACTCTTTTTAGAAAATACAAAGACACCGGTCTAAAGATGGTCCTTGAAAGTCTATCTTGTATGGTTAGCACACTTGTTCACATAATTTTTTTTCACACTAGTCATAGTTAACCAAAAGTGAGTCTTGTGATAATATACTAAAACTAAAAAAACATAGCAAACCTGTATTTTTTCCTTAATGATAGCGGAAGAATAATATGACTTACCACATACAATTTTTGAATGTAATTCTTTCATTATTTTGAGAACTTATAACATAATTTACAAATAATTTTTTTGGGGCCTTGCTTTATTATGTCCCAGCCGAGGGGATATATATGAATCGCTCAACGCGATTATTTAAAGTAATTTGTTGCAACTTTAACAAAATCATATAATTTTTGCTATAGTTTGTATAAATTTTTTTGGGGGAATTATTTAAATATTGATTTATCTTGCTTTTTATTGGTTTATATAGGTGACGTAGGCGTGGGACTTTGTGCCCCAAGACCTGGCGGCCGGCTAACGTCAGCAGCATTAACTCACTCAGGTGGATTAGTTGAGAGTTTGGCATAAATTTTTGTGTGTTTTCTAAAGTTTTTTCATAGTTTGATTTTTGAGTGTATTAAATAATTATTTTTTAAGTTATTTTTTTGTTTCTCTATTGGTTTAGTTTAGGTGACGTTTGCTTGCAGTCTTGGGGGCTCTCATCAGCAAAGTATAAATTCAGACTGCACACTGCAGGCGATGGGAGATGTGCGGGCTTAGGTGTATAAATTCAGACTGCACACTGCAGGCGATGGGAGATGTGTGGGCTTAGGTTTGCTGAAACCTCCATTACTAAGTTATTATTTTTAAAATTAATGTTCTGAACAACCTCTTTCGAATCCCAGTCTTTTAATGCCACTTACTCTTTACGGTGACCTACATTAACTCACCCATTCTTTTTAAATGCCATACTTATGTTACCTATAAGTGATGGGAGTGGCAAGAACACCGGTTTATTCAGTGATTGACCCATCCATTCAAGTTGATCTATCCTCATAAGCAGGGATAACCACGATAGAGGCGGGAGAGACGGATAAGTGCCCCGCCTTTGTAATTGGCTCTGGATCCGTATTACTGGGCACTATATATAATGCTGTTGACTATGCTACCTTGCTACCTTTGCTGAAGTTTTTAATGTATTTTAAGTGAAGAAATACTTGATCGAGTAATTGTTCGTTTAGGTTTCCTCACATAGAAGTAGATAAAGTATTAATTTCACAATTTTTTGCAGACTTTTTGTAAATTTCTTAGTATTAAGTAATCTAGCCCTAGCACCTGTATAAGGCACTTCTCACACAAATGTAAATTTGTAATCACTCAAGTGTATATGAATCCAATGTTTATTTAGATAAGATTGTACCCACCAAATACTTGTGTTAACCTTTGATGTGATGTTCTTCCACCTATGTCGATTTTTGATGTGATGTGTTTCTAATTTTTTCTTGGGCCATGATGGTAGCTTTGCAGGTTTATTTAATGCTTTCAGATTTCGCATGATGGTAGCTTTCTAGGTTCATTTATTCCAATCCTAGCTTGATAGCACCTATTAGCTTAGTGTCATGTTCAAGGGGCATTTAATGATACAAATTCTCGTTCTTCCATTGCCAATAGGCCTTCTCCAACAGAAACAGAAGCGCTTCTGCCAGGGCCAGACCGTAGAAAATATTGAGATCCGGTCTTCGATTCCTGTTTTCTTCTCTACCTGCAACTTCACCGAAGTTTTGCCTGGTAAGACGAGCTATAGACAAAACGACGCATGTGGAAGCAGCCAACAATTACCACCTGGGCTGTCAAGCTCATCTCTGTCTGATTTAGTGTATCAGTGGGAACTGGATTAAATCTATCAACCACAACTCGAAAAAATGACGTGCCATGCAGCAATTTTGCTTCTTTTATTAGTCATAGCTGCAAAATATATTTCCCTGGTTGTTGACTTTCCAGGCTTATTACAAGCGATTTCATGGGGATCAATTGCAATTATTCCAGCTGCAGGTTCGTCAATTGCTATTATGACAGCCTTTCTCTTTCTTAGCAATCTTGGTGCCCCAGTCGTGGAGGTAGCCTGCAGCTGGACTAAGCCTGTCAAGGCAATCGGGTTTAACACTATACAAGAGTTCAAAATATTTTATAATATGTTCTTCATCACTTTTCCCTCCATGGTAATACTAACTTCAAGCACAGCTGTAAGCAGAATCCTCTGCCAGAAGTACTATAGCTGGTATTGGGTTTGAAGTTTCTTCTCGAAAGCTTGAAGTCATGAGAATTCAATTTGCAGGCAGCATAAATATGGTGTCTTACGAGGGATTGCAGGTGGCTGCCATGGCGGTCGTTTTATTGATTTTGTCAGCGCTGTTCTTCAGACAATTGCACGTTGGTTTCTCCTGTTATAGAATCGTGTTATGTCGCTCTACAGTCAGGACAGTTTTTTATGAGATCTGAGAGCGTTTTCTGCAAGAGCTTGGAGATTCTGGAGAACAGGATTCAAGATCATTTGCTTGCCAGAGATGCCATTTGTGAGTGCTTCAAGGCCATGGATAGTCATAAACAGGTTTTGGTGAATGAAAATCTACTGGAAGTTCAGCCATTATGTGGCCCTCACGTTCCCTACTCAATATCCATCCATTCGGACTGTTCGAAGTATGTAAGTATACCCTTTTTTCTTTTTGGTTATTTTCTTGGTAGGATCCTGGATAACAAGATGGAAATTTTTGTCTCTCGAAGTCCTTTCTTCTTTATTTTTTACATTCTGATATTCCTGTTTCCATTTTCCAGGCAAACAAGGGAATGAATATTGCCCTACGAGCACTGGAATGACAAACTCATAGAATCGGACCAAGAATGTTGCATGGCATGTGATATGTGAAGGTCCTTTCATGAAAACTATGGAATTCCGAATGTAGTTTAACTTCTCTGCTATGCAGTTTCACTACAGAATTATGTTACAGTGTTCATTGTAGAATTATGTTACAGTGTGTAATGAATGTAATTTGAAGGCATCTATAAGAGTAGATTTTTTTGTTACAATCTGTATCTCCCTTCCCTTCTGTGAGTTAGTCATTTTGTGTGACTTTGTTTTTTTTGAGTTTGTATTTATTTTGTTAAGTATAATTAAATTAATGTATTTATGAGAGGCTTCTAATTAGGAAGTTTTTTATAACAAACATAACCAATAAAAGTTTAATTTATAATATCTTCTGTAACATGTTAAAAATCCAATATTTTGAGACAGACAGATTGGAATTCTTACTCCATTTCTTTTACAATAGCAAAAATTAAGAATCAGTTCGTCATGTAGGGAAGAATACACTAAAAAATCTGAAGTAAATAAGTGGAATGAAACAATTAAGAATCAACTGGTCATGTGGGCAAGTAATTTACACTGAAAATTGTGAAGTAAATCAGAGGAATGAAATAATTGGGTTGTAGATTATTGATCATAAATTTTATGCCAATAACATATATTGAGAGAGCAATAACATATATTGTGAGAGAGAAATCTCCAGGTTTATAGAAACATGTTCAAAAACTTGGAAATGGATTGAGTTATTAATTACAATGTAAGTTTGACTTACAATCATTTATATTTGACAGTTTGTTGAGTTTAATTTTAATCCTGATTTTATTTTTTAAAAATGAAATACACAATTATATGACAATACAATTTTTAATTTGAAATATATACTGATGACAGTACAATTTTAACATGTAAATATAATTTTAAATTTTAAGTTCCAAATATTTCAATATGACAATATAATTTTAAGTTTGAAATATACAAGATATGATCTTACAATTTTAGTTTTAATATTATTTATATAAGGAGCATGGGTAAGAATCATTTTAACTATGGAACAAGATAAAAGAAAAAAATATTAAAAAAAAGTGGATAGATTTGGGGTGGACTACGGGCTATGCGTTTTCATCTTTTCATCTACTCACAAGGATAAGACAAGTGTATTGTTGATTTTATGGTATTCCCTCAAAATTCTAAATAAACAATAATTAACACATCGACATAGTTTGTGGTTGGAGTGGTTCAAGTGTGAGTAATCCATGCCTAGCTACATGTTATCCCACATTCTTCATGTTATCCATTTATGAACTATCAGTTTTATATATATATATATATATATCTCACATTCTTCTAATTATCGGCCATGAAATATTGGTTATCCATTTTTCTACTTTGAGTTATCCATGCATTTGTTAGAGATAATGCTTCATTAATGAGGTATACTAGAGTTTTGGGATTGGTTTTGGTTTGTTGGAGGATGTTGAGATATTCTCTCAACCTCTCCTTCCAATAGTGGAATTAGTCGGATTGCCTCCAACTATATATATGTGTATTGTATTGTGTTTAAAGGATAATAATAATAGCTTGAGTGTTTTATGTGTTGAATCATGGTTGCTCTTCCACTTTCTAAGTTGGTATCAGAGCCTCACTGGGATTAATTCTCTCACAGAACAGCCTAGGATTATGTGAGATGGTGAATAGAAAAAGCAAGAGTGTGGTATCTTCCAAGTGGATATACAAGATAAAACATGTTGTTGATGGAAGGAGGATTCTCTTAGAGAGGGGGATTGATTATGAAGAGACATTTTCTCCAGGAGCAAGGTACACTTCCATCAGAACCATCATGGCACTTGCTTCCATGATGAAGTGGGATCTACACCAGATGTATATAAAGACAGCCTTCCTGAATGGTATGATTGAGGAAGAGGTTTACATCGAACAACCACAAGGATTTAAAAGTTGAAGACAGAGTGACTTATGTATACAAGTTGAAAAAGGCTCTTATGGAAGAATATATAACTTCCTCACAAGATTTGGATTTACCAAGAGTAAAGATGATCCTAACCTTTACCTTAATGTTATGGGTGATGAACATGAGGGCTAGAAGTGTGATAGAGCCCCAAAGGAATCTTTCTGAATCAGGGAAAGTATGCAGTAGAAATCTTGAAAAGATTTGATATGTTGGATTGTAAAGTCATGGCCACACCCATGGACACCAACATGAAGCTTTTGTTTGATGAGACATCAGATTTAGTGAATATGACTCAGCACAGATAGATTATTGGGTCATTAATGTATATGACAAACACAAGTTCAAATATATGCTTTGTTGTGAACACCTTGAGTCAGTATCTAGTTAAACCTATATGGGTTCACGTGATAGCTGCAAAGCATGTGATGTACCTAAAAGGTACGAGAGACTTAGGGCTTTACTATGGTAGAGATCAAAGCATGTGATGTACCTAAAAGGTACGAGAGACTTAGGGTTGTACTATGGTAGAGATCATGATAGCTGCAAAGCATGTGATGTACCTAAAAGGTACGAGAGAATTGGGGCTTTACTATGGTAGAGATCATGACTACATATTATATGGATATACAGATTCAAATTGGGTAGAAAGTGCCCCATACAGAAATAGCACCTCAAGTGGATGTTATTGTCTGATTCACAATCTTTATTTTATATATTTTTAGATAATGCACTGCATATATTTACTTTGCCGAATGGTTCTGTATCGAGCAATAACAAGGGCCTGTGTGCACCAACAAGCTAAAAAAAGGTAATTCACAATCTTTATTTTATATATTTCTAGATAATAAAGTGCATATACTTACATTGCCCGAATGGTTCTGTATCTAGCAGCACTATATCTCGGTAATTGCTCATTTAGGTATGAGGAATGCTGACTTAGCTACCAGCAATGTCGAGAAGATAGAAAATTTATTATTTAGTGAAAAAAGACTTGTTATATATATATATATATATATATATATATATATATATATATATTCACATTCAGAATGTTGACTTAGGTAAGAGCAATGTTGGGAAAAATTATTATTTAGTCAAAAAACATTCAAGCTCGAGAATTGTCTTCTATTTTTTCTTCATATCAAAAGCAGCTGTGTGGGAGCACTCCATTAGAAACAAACATTGTAATCTGGTTGTGGTTCCCATTAACATGATGAACTGCATGCTTCGTAGCAGTTCTGTTCCTGTTAAGATATGCATTACTATACAAATGTCTGTTCCTGTTGTGGGAGAAGTCAAAAGAGTGATGGAATGACCAATTTGTGTATTTTTTACTTGTTCTTTAACCATAAACCTACAATATAAATAGCTTCCTTTCAGATACTTAGACAACATGACATTGAGAATGCCCATCTCAAACAATCTACATGATTTGGAGGAAAACGGTTTTCATGTGTGCTTGAGCAAATTGGATATGGATATCTGTTTTGAGATGATGATCCTGGTTAGAAAATGGAAACAAACAAACCAACTGTGTCCTCCAGCAAAGCTTTTATGCCTCTATACTCTAAATTTCTTATCAGGAATAATACAATTTCCCATTATATAAAACACTTGTTAACATTAAGAAAAAATAAAAAATAGAGTTAAATTTCCTTGCTTCATAAATCTCATCGGAATATCCCATAATCCATCATATGCAAATTAGATTAGCACTTGTAAATTCCCTTTATTATACATAGTCTCCAAATAAGCTTACAAGCTATCAACATAGCTTTTTAATGTGATAAATCTACCAACAAAAATACATATGAGTGAATTGCGAATAGGCAAGCCACTGGTGATAAACCAATAAAATACATGAAACTGAT
Source organism: Pseudotsuga menziesii (assembly GCA_001517045.1). Classification (NCBI taxonomy): domain Eukaryota; kingdom Viridiplantae; phylum Streptophyta; class Pinopsida; order Pinales; family Pinaceae; genus Pseudotsuga; species Pseudotsuga menziesii. The sequence continues at coordinate 797,040 of LPNX011021775.1, read as the reverse complement.
GTTAAATTGTGTAGCCCTTTCCAAAAGATTTTGCTTTCAGATAGCACCAAAAGAGAAAATGGATAAGATGCATTATAATGTAAATTCCAATTTGAACAAATTTTTAATGCATGAACAGATTTCCATGCAAGATTGGTAAATATGTAAAATTTCCGTAATAAGAAATCTGCAATTCTGGAACGATAAGAAATCCCCTATTTTGGAACGCGATTCTTATGTAATTTCTTAAAATAAGAAATTGCAAGATTGGTAAAGATTGCTAATAGGAATAAATTACTGTGGAACCACCCAAATTGTTGTCATTTGGATAGTGAAAATTGCTATTTCAGTAATTATGCTAGTAATTATGCTTCTACAAAATTTCAGTAATTTTTGCTTTGTCTGAGCAATTTTAGTTCTTTTGGCAATTTTTTCTCACTAAGTAATTTCCTAATTTTCTATATCGTTTTCATGTATATAATTTTATGAGATGTGAAATTTAAATTTTCTTATACTTAGTATTATGATGTCTTACATGGAGACTTTGTATTTTTTGTCAATATTATTTTTGATATTTTAGATTATTTAATATGTTTTTTGCCAATATTATTTTTTATATTTTAGATTATTTTTTCATATTAAAATAGTCTTAGTTGATAATTAAGAGTTTGTTCAAATAGTTTAGAGTTCAAATGAATAATTATGTGTTTATATTTTTTGTTAATGTTATTTTAGATATTTTAGATTTTTTTTTTATATTAAAAAAGTCTTAGTTAATAATTAAAAGTTTGTTCAAATAGTTTAGAGTTCAAATTAATAATTATGTGTTTATTGAAATAGGTTAGAGTTCTAGTTAATAGTTTAGATTCTTTTCTTAATTTTTTTGTTGGATTATAAATGGCTATCTTATTTACTTTTGGTAAATTGTGTTTTAATGCATTTTCATGGTTATATATATATAAATTTAATAATAATAATAATAAAGGTATTTAGTTTTAAATTTACTATAGGGTTTTTTAATAATTATAAATATAGTTTAATTATATTTCTTAATGTAATAAATATATTTAATAATTATTTCAACTTTGTTCATTTTTCATATTTTTATTAAGCACGGTGAAATTTCCAAACAAAAATTCAACCAAAGTTATTGATAAAATCTTATACTTTTTATGTATATAATTTTACTAGATGTGAAATATAAATTTTCTTATACTTAGTATTATAATATCAATTAATTTTTCATATTGTTTGCATGTATATGATTTTATGAGATGTGAAATGTAAATTTTCTTATACTTAGCAGTATAATGTCTTAAATGGAGATTTGTTGTATTTTTTGTCAATCTTATTTTTTTCCATATTAAAATAATGTCATTGAATAATTAAGAGTTTGTTAAAATAGTTAAGAGTTCAAATTAATAAATATGAGTTTGTCCAAATAGGTTAAAGTTATAGTTAATAGTTTAGATTTTTTTCCAGTTTAAATTTATGAATGTTCAAATGAGAATAAGATTCTAGAAAATATTTGTTTTTATGAATATTAGATTGTATACAATTTTTATATTGTTTGCATTAGTATGTTGACCATAGGGGTTCTATTGAAAGTCATGTATAGAGTGTTTTCAAAGAACCATTTTGGGACTGTTGCTGAGAATAAAGTACTCTCAGAGTTTTGAAGTGGAAAAATTCAAAACCTATAATGCAACAAAACATGTTTATGATGTTGAGCAATATACAGTGAAATAAAAATCAAATATACATCATCTGATCCCTTGTTTAATATATGGAACAATTTAGTGATTTGAAACATGGCCATCACTTTTCACCCTGAATACAAACCATCCAACTTCACAAATTTGAAGTACTATTTTAGAAGTTTTAGCATGTTTACTGAAACTCCAATCCAACATCAGCAGTTCTCCTGGGATGGGGTCCCTAAAGACAATGGTTGATCCCTTGTTTAATATCTAGAACCACATTGAATCCACAAATTCTGGATAACTTTCATACTATGAAAAGGGATTCCAAGCAATTTTCAAGTCACGATGCCTTTAAATATTCAAAAAGTGTGTCGTGAAACAACAACTACAATCTCATATAGCTTGATGGATCATAAATATTTCAAATCTTTCACTATTGGAAATCATTCTTTTAGTAGTTGGCATTTGTATTGAATTGATAGCGATTCAGTTAATGATATTGGACTCAGCTTGTGCAAGTTATTTACAACAAAATGACTGTCAAGCTCATTTCAGGCTTGGATTTTCTGGTTTCAAATGAAAGACTTTTCTTGTTTTATTGTGTTTGCCTCGATTTGTTTCTTGGAATCGGCTGTTTAATAAATTCAGATAAGTATAGCTATTTCAGATAATTACCTTCCGAATTAAAATTGGTGGTTGCATGGTAGAATAATCCCAAATTGAGAATTTTCTTCCATTTGGATCCAATTTTTTCCCAAATTTGACCCTAGCCAGATTCTATAACCAAGATTTAAAAAAATCCATGCCTCTATGTTATAAAAAGGCCTACTTAAATAAAATGAAAAGAATGGAGACAATTTTACATACAATACTAGCACATCTACATTATTAGCCTCATGATATATATGATTCGTGTTCTCAGGGAATGATATGACATCTGATAACAGATCATGCTTCTCTTTCTGTATGGCACTGGTTTCTGTTCGCCATCTCGATTCTCGCCCTTCAAATTTCCTGCAATTTCTACTACTGATGCATCAACCATTTTCTAATCCTCTCTAGATCTTTTCTCCACGGAGAAAATCAGTTTTTAGCTCTGCTGAAGACGACCAAGAGGAAGCAATAGTAGTGATTAAGTCGTGTAGACTTGCATTGCTTTTATATTGAGTACGTTTCATAAGTACAAATGTCCCTGGTCGTGCAGGTGACCAACAATTTTCTGTGGTAGTACGCCTTGCCAATGTCCATATCCACTTCTCCCTTCAAATCCCCATTTTCAACAACGTCTCTGTGGACTTGAAATGTATCTCCTCCATACCTACTCCATTTTCGTCAATCTTCAGTCTAATCTAATCTACTAGAATGTTGACAGTTCTTTAAATAAATTATGGGTAGTTGAAAACCGAGAAAACATTGAATGCAATGCGTTTAACTCGATCAAGTCCAGTTCATTTTCTTTTGCTCGACACCCCTGGGGAATGTGTTTAATATATACACTCCATTGTTGGGCATCATATTTTATTTGAAGTTATTGGAATGTACATTGAAAAACCATTCGACATGATAGTCCAGCCAACAACCTTTCCTAATTGGTTGAAAAATAACAATAGCTCACACTTTCTCAAGCGGAAATTTTTGAAATTTTGGGTGACTTGTGGATTTTAGTTTTTTAAAATTCAACCGTATTTATAACATAGGTAATATCAAAGAAATGTTATTTTTTCCCTAGAAAAACATAGGTGGGTACAAAATATAAGTACACTTTTATCATAAGATAGTAGTCTAAGATAGTAGTAGTGTCTTTTCTAAGGTTATATATAAAACTAGTTAATATATATAATGCTAGTTTAGTTTTTTTTATGAANACTTTTATCATAAGATAGTAGTCTAAGATAGTAGTAGTGTCTTTTCTAAGGTTATATATAAAACTAGTTAATATATATAATGCTAGTTTAGTTTTTTTTATGA
>LPNX011021775.1:749224-793286 GCA_001517045.1 Pseudotsuga menziesii | reverse complement strand
TCCAAAATGTCTTCTATAGGTTCTTCCTCGGACAGAACCCACTCGGTGCAATACTTTGGATTGGCAATGGCTGCGAAATAGGGAAATCACAGCACTCTGTAATGAAATTAGCTCTGCACAGGGAAAACTTAACAAGTTACTCTATAGCTCTCGGCTCTTGCAAAAGTAACCGTCCTGAATGAATGATCTCTGCTTTTATGATGAAGGCTATAATCCCGGATGCACTGGTCATCTAGGCTGAACCCGTCGGTGGTATTAATGGATGGACGATACCACACCCGTCGTTTCGATCCTCATTAAATGCTAAAATCCAATCAAATTTTCCTTGAACCCTGTGTGTGCAGGCGCCGATCTCGTCGAAGATTTACTAAATCTAGAAAATTTAATATGCTGCTGCCAAATCTACGGTAAGGTATACCGGTAATTTCTTCATTAACTTCCTGTCAGAAGGCGACTTGACTGGCCCTCTGTCGTTTTTCAAAACTAGATACGTGGCATGAAGAAACATCGCGTTGCTGCGATGCCCCACCGCATCACTTGCTCAAAACAAACTTTAAACAGTTTTTTCTTTCTTTCTTTTTTCCGCAAGCCGCTTAATGTCTTGCGCAAAATGAACCGTCCTTATGCGATTCCTTATACTTAGAATACCTGCCGGTGTAGACTAATTCCCGGTGCGATGCCTCCTTTCAACTACACTGGACATATGCACCCCCATAACTGTCTAAGTTAAGGCTGGGGTATGGAGTGGCTAGCACTGTAAAGCTTAAGCCTACTGCCATTAATCAATGTGGGAAGAAGCTCCCCATTCAGTTTGCTGAGCTGAACGACTCCTTCCTCTGTAACTTGCTGTATCTGATATGGCCCCAACCAATGCGTCTTGAACTTCCCTGGAAACTTAATAAATTTACTATCATAGAGGAGTACTAGGTCTCCGATCTGAAGAGTCTTACTCTTAATGTGTCTGTCATGCCAAGCTTTTTCTCGTGCCTTCTGCACTTTCTGATGGAATTCGGCGATGAATCTGTCTTCCTCTAAGGCAAGCAGCTGCGCTAGCCTTTCATGCACCGTGTCTGTATCAGCCATCCTGGTGATCTGAGCAATTCTTAGGCTGGGCATAATATACTCCATAGGCATAACAGCCTCTTGTCCATACACCAAGCTGAAAGGTGTATGTCCTGTAAGTTTCTTACATGTCGTCCTATAAGCCCACAACACAGCATTAACCCTGAGGTCCCAATCGTTTCTTAAGTTGTTGCAGATCTTAGTAAGAGCGTTTTCTAGAATCTTGTTAAAGGCCTCCACCATACCATTAGCTTGTGGGTGGTAGGGAGTGCTCTTATGGTGTTGTATCCGGAATTCCTCCGTCAAGGCCTCAATAGTGCGGTTCAAGAAATGGGTGCCTTGATCGCTCATCAAAATTACTGGACATCCAAATCTACTGATAATGTTCTCAAAGAGGAACTGTGCAGCTGTAGTAGCATCACAATTTCTTACTGCTTTGGCCTTTGCCCACCTGGTGAGGTATTCTGTTCCTGTGATGATGTATCTCGCACCAATTCGTTTTCCTGGTGGGTTGATAGGACCCACAAAGTCTATAGCCCACTTGTCAAATGCGCGCAGCGTAATTTGTGGTCGCAGCAGCATTTCATCTCTCCACGAAGGTTTTCCTACCCTCTGGCAGATATCACAGCATCTGCAAAAGTCCTTAGTGTCTTTATGTAAAGTAAGCCACCATAATCCTGCGGTCAAGATTTTCTGCGCAGTTGGCTTTCCTGCGAAATGACCTCCTACGGTACCTGAATGTGCTTCTCTGATAATAGCCTCTTTTTCATGCGGCATCACACATCTGCACAAGACTTCATCTGGACCTAACTTGTATAACTGTCCTGCGATCAGGGTGAAGTCTACTGCTTTAACAACCAACTGCCTCTTTTGATGCTTGGTAAACTCATCAGGTGCCCATCCTATAGTGAGAAAGTGAATGATATCAGCATAGTAGTCATCTGTGATCTGGATAGAAAACAACTGCGCATCTGGAAAATTGTCCTCTAGATTACTTGGCTCTTCTCCTGAGTCAATCTACGACAGATGATCTGGTCCAGCATTTAATTTCCCTGGTTTGACAATAATTTCAAAATCATACTCCTGGAATAGGAGTAACCATATGCAGATTCATCCCCTTAACACTGGCTTATTGACCAAGTACTTCAAAGCGGAATGGTCAGTAACATCTTGAATGAGGCACCCAATAGGTAGTGCCTGAACTTCTGTAGCGCGTACACCATAGCTAAGCCTTCTATTTCCGTAGTGGTGTAGTTTTTTTCTGCCGTCGATATCTTTCTGCTTGAGTATACGATAGGATGATCGATACCTCCTTCTCCTGGTTGCGTTAAAACAATCCCTAGTGCGATTCCAGATGCATCCACATGTACATGAAACGACTTAGTCCAATCTGGAAATACTAAGATGGGTGCTGTAACCTTCTTCTCTTTAAGTGTGTCTAGACTCTGCTGACATTCCTCATTCCATAGGAATTTTACATCTTTCTTTAACAGTTTTTCCATCGGTGCTGTAATCTTTGCGTATCCCTTGATGAATTTTTTGTAGTACCCGGTATGACCAAGTACTGTTCTCAATTGTTTGACTGAGTTGGGTGCTAGGATATTTACAATGATGGCAATATTTGCGGGATCTACCATCAAGCCTTGCCTGCAAACAATGTGACCCAACAAAATACCGAATGGCACACAGAATATACATTTTTGCAAGTTTAGAGAAATCTGGTACTGCCCACATTTCTCTAACATCAGTATTAAATCTCCTATGTGCTTGTCAATTAATCCAAATACAGTGCAATCATCAAAATAAACTTCTAAGAATTTATGGATGTACTCTTTAAATACATCAACTACTACTCTAGAAAAGATAGCTGGTGCATTCTTAAGACCAAAGGGCATTACCGTATACTGGAATGAGCCCCATTCTGTTGCAAAAGTGGTCTTAGATCGATCTTCTGGATGGATTCTGATCTAGTGATAGCCTGAAAAGCCATCAGTGAAGGAGTAGACCTCCTGTCCTCCCACATTGTCTAACACTTCATCAGTGAAGGTGTCGAAAATGGATCATGAAGTGATGCATCGTTGAGTTTACGCAAGTCGACACAGATCCTGATGTCTCCTTTGGTTTTCTTCTCTTGCACGGCCATGGGACTAACCCATTCGCTCTCTTCTACGGGCTCAATGATGCCTGCCGCTAGCATCTTATCGATCTCATCCTTAACTTTTTCTTTATAGCGCGGATTTAATCTATATGGACGCTGCTTAACTGGTCTAGCATCCTCTTTCAATGGTATCCTCATTACTCCCAAGTCTTCAACTATTCCCTTCATCTCTGTGAACTTGGTGGGAAATAATGTCCTGGTAATCATGTAGCAAGTCTACAATCTGTCCGATTGTTTCATCATTCCAATAGTCTCCAATAGAGGCAAACTTTGGTTCTGTGTCTGTGCCAATGTTGATCTGTTTAATCTTGATCGGTTCTGCGATTGCTGGAATCTGTAGCTTCGGTCCATCAACATTGCGAGTCCCCTCTGACTCCGGAATGTTGATGTTGCGAGGATCCTCATCCTCCTCCTCTGGTTCTGATACAAAGTTATAACACTCTAGCGCCTCTTCTAACTGGATGTCCCACTCAGGTTGAGATGACACTGATAGGGTACAATCCTCAAATATCTTAATATTTATAACGTCTAGGGCCTGATCAACACTTGGATACTCATATTCAAAAGCGAAGGTGAGTATAAAGTTGTCTATCATAAGTGGCCATGTAGTCATTCCCTTGCGCAATTCAGTATCTGTGTACCAGTTCCTTGGAACTATGTCCAAAGTGTGAATGAATCGGTGAACCCATTCATCCTCGGGAATGTCCGACCAATTCCTTTCACACGTCTGAATATGTGACCTGGGGTCACTTTCTCCTGTGTATCTCTGCTAGACATACTCTCTGTCGGTAGAGAATCTGATCACCATCAATCTCTTAAGATCATCCCATGATGCAATATTCTCTTTATGTGCATACCACCATCTTGCAGGTGTGGCTCGTACTGCAAGGTCCATAGCTGCGATCCTCTGCTCGTGAGGAATTTGTTGTTCAAACTGCGTGAGAAAGTCCTGGATATTTGTTAGACCATGAAATGATGGAATCTCGTTGATCTCTGCGCCAATCCATCGCAGTGACTTAGTCATGTACACGCATCTGCGCGCTGAGACTTCGTAAAGTCTGTTCTGCCAGTTCTCTAGACCAACATCCGAATCCGATGCGCATGAGCTGTCGCATCGCCAACTAATGTTCCCTTCTGCAGTTGGATTGATGTAGTCGCTCTGGTTCGCAGTCATCTGATAGAGACTCTCCATGTTACGTGCCTCTTCCTCTGCTCGGATAGGTTCAATGTATCTAGGACCCTGAAGAGGATCTAACGGGGTGATGACCCGGATCTGCGCGTCCTCAAAGGTCATTTGTATTTTCTTTAAGTCGATAATGGCCATGTTATCGATTGCCCAATCAATACCTAGTAGAGCTGGATACGATCTACTATCGCCAATGATTTCTATAACTTCAAAGTCCGCAGAGCTGCGAACTCCGTCAATGTCAACTGGCACCTGCGGTAATCGACCCAGGGGTGATACCCGCTGTTGATTAGCTAATCTCAGATGGATAGGCGATCTGACTAACTTAGGGCTACCCATCTATTCCCATGTCTGCTTAGTCAGAACATTTACCTCTAATCCTAGATCTAGGATCACCTCATCCATTTCAAATTCTCCAACCTGTGCTGTGAGTCGCATCTCTCTTCCTGTTCTTGTATGTCCCATAATATTATGAACAACACGATGTGCACTGCTCATGGAAGAAGATGGATGACACTGATCTATGATGCGCTGGAGTTCTACGATAGCTTGCTCATTTCTCACGAGTTTTAAACAACTCCGCAGGAAGGATTGTACACTTCCTGCCAACTCGTCCTCGTCGCAAGCACCCGATGTGGTAGCCTGCAATATCTGTACAGGGCTAACGCCACAAGGTGTTTGCTGTGGTACGCCCCTAGACGGCGGTACCTACAATCCTGATTGCATAGGGTCATCATCAAAAAAAATCTTAGCTTCCTGAAATGTCTGTTTATTCTTCTGTAGGTCAAGTGGTGTTTCTTTGTTAGGAGCTTTGCGCACCCACTCCAGTCCTGTGTTCTTTTCACTATCCTGCGATGTCCCATTGGTGGAAGCACCACTGCGAGTCACAATGTTGACTCTCGGTTCTGGTTCTTCCTGCTCAGCAGCAATAAGCTAGATGTTTTGGTGTATTGCTGGCTTAGGTTCTCTGATCTTGGCTATCAAGGTAGGACATTCTTCTATAGTGTGGTCGTAAGATTTGCAATAGTTACATGTGGTGGTGGGGATCTGACAGTCCCTAGCATAATGTCCTATAACTCCACATTTGTAACAAGTAATTGGTCCACGACCACGGCCAAAGCCTTCTCCGCGGCCAAAGCTTCCTCCACGTCCTCGTCCTCTGAATCCTCCTCCATGGCCAACAGGAGCTGGATCATGCTGTGGTCCTGCTGCTAGACCCTGTGTTTCTGATTGGACTCTGTACAAGTCTTGCTTTCTCCTGACCATGAGATCATAGGCTCGACAATCGTGTTCATCATGGCCTACGGACTTGCGGAAGACGCAGTATAAGTTCTTAGGTGTCTGCACGTACTTCTGAAGTAGAGGGCATTGCTGAGGTGGGTGTCCTCTTATTTTGCATATTTCACACCACGGGATGTGGGTCTATGGTAAGGGGTTAGGAGCCCCAGTTGCTAGATATTCTACAAAGACTGGACAGTTGTCTTTAGTATGGCCTTGTGCTTTACACTTTACGCACCATATGTATTGCGCAACCTCTTTTCCTTTTCTAATCTCATGCATCTGTAACGTGAGATTAGCCAACTGGTTTTGCAGGTTTGTCATACCTGTGCTGGTTTCAGCTAGAGGTGAAGCCTCTAGTTTCATCGCCATCTCCAACGCGTCATCCTGCATCTGGAGTTTCTGCTGCATTAATGGCAGTCTGATGTGAGGGAGTAGGGCTGCAATAAACCGTTCCTTATGCTGCTCTGGTGCAAACTCAAAGCTGACTTGGTCTATAAGGGCTTTGAATTTCTGATCGAAGTCCCACACTGACTCTGTAGGTAACTGTTTGATGTCTTTGAGCTCTGTAATGCACTGTAAATCAGACTTAGGTTTCTTAAACTCTTTAATCATGGTGGTCCTGACCTGAACAAGTGTTCTGGGTATCGCTGAGGTATACTTCATATACCATGTTAAGGCTCGTTCCCTAAGTGTGGTGACCAACTGTACAAGTTTAATATTATCATCATGGATTGCTTTAATTGTCCACACGGCTTCACATAGAAACCAATGCTACTCTGGGTCCTCTGCCCCTGTACCCTTAAATATAGGTAGCTTCATATCATCCCCCATTCTATTTCTATGTGGTGGATGTTGATTTGCTGTGTTACTACCACTCGGTGGTGTAGGTGGAGGTGATGTAGCTGTAGTATGTACTATCTGGGAGCTACTAGATGGAGTTCCTACGGGATTGTTCTGAGTCCCGATTTGTTTCTGTGGGGTTTGAAGGGTGGTAAGAGATACCCCCTTCTGTTCTATCTGTTTGGCTATGACTTTGCTGTCTAGTACTATCTGAACTGTCTTCAAATATGGGAGATCTGAAATCTACTTTGTATTTCTTTCCACTACGTGTACGTCCAATGTCATCGAAATCACTCTCAAACTCTTGTGACATTACAGTTTGTTAACTTATTGATCTGAAACCATATCCATTACTCCTTTTTCATGTAATAACATCTTAATGGACAAGTTTAAATATTTTAGGTACTTACCGCGATATCCTTTGAAGAAGTACTGCTCAGCCTCACTGAAGCTTTTTCTCTGTTCAAATGCAAACTCTGTGACAAAGCCTTCTAGCACACTTGCAAGCCAGAAGTCTACTGTCCTCGTAATGGGATTATCAAGGTTCTTCATGGTCTGAATCAACTCCCGTGTCCAGACAATGTTTCTTTTCTTCTTGAATATGTTCTTATCAGTCAACTTTGATAACCAGTCGTAAAGCTCGTTTCCATAGGTCGCAAACAATATCGTATGCAGGTCTGTAAAGATATGTTTTTGTAACCAGTCCTCTGTACTCAGTCTAGGACTCTTGTTCTCGTGTTTGGCAAACTCTTTCTCCTTAGACCCAACCCACTGGTTGAGTTCGTCTCTAGTAGGATGCCAACAGAACATCAGTGCTCAGTTTGTTCAAAACCGACAATGGAACCATTTGTTGGTCGTTATGGACAGACCCAGGTTTACTGTAATGTACCAACAACACCCTTAGCTCACTGGCCCTTTCGGCGACAGACCGCGGAGCGGCCTGAAGTGTCACCCGAAGTGATTCTAATGGGTTTGCCAAAGACTCAAGTGTCTTCGAGCAGGTTCTGTAGCATCCTATGTGCGCCTCGCAGCCCTTCTCAACCCGCGAGGTCTCTTTCTCTCCACAATGCACAGTTTCCTCTTTCTTGCGATGACTCTAGCCCTTATCGCATCGCCGCGTCTTGGGCAACACGTAACTCTCTCCTACGCTCGATCCTTAACCTGCGGTATCTCGCACCTCAGCTCCCCTGATGGTGCGATATCGCCTCCCTGCGATATCCTACCGCTACGGCTCAGCGCACTTAGCGTTACTTGTGTTCAACTTACAGGACTGAACATACAAGGCTGCTTTACATTGCGACTCTTACTGTCTTGAGTGAAACATAGCCAAACTCTTATACAGAATACTAAAGGTTTCAACCTGCATTTATCCTTCTATAATGCTGTGAATTGAATAACACATACATACATTTAACTGTAAGAAAAGTTCACATAATGAGTGACAGATACAACAAGTAGACACAATCATAAGAATCAATCACATAACACTCCGATTTTACGTGGTTCACTTCCAGGGTAGAAGCTACATCCACAGAACTGTGTTTATTATATCTTGAGAGAGTGCACAGTTCTGCTGCACCGCATATGCAGCTAGAGATCTTCTGGGTAACTCCGCACTCACTGCCTGGAGCCCTTCTCTCCTAGATCTCTTCTCTATCTCTATATTGCCTTCTTACAATATTCTCTCTCTCTCTCTCTCTCTCTTTGTCAATCCCTGCGGATTGTTACATACATACTCACTGAGCTAGCTACTGGTTACAGTAAGATACTATAGACTGAATACAGAACCAGAGCTTAGCTTCTATAATCCACTGTCTAAAAATGTCTACTTGTCTAACTTTCCCAACCCTTTTACAATACAAAATACATCCCTTTATAGGCGGCCCGAAGGTCTCGCCATTACAACACTGTGGGCTTGTCCCAACATTAACCCAAAAACCCTAACTAGTGACAGTCGGCATATCTGTACTTGGGGTAGCCGCTTTTCGTCACACCACTGCTCTCTGCAGTCTTCCATGCTTCCCGGCGCTGACCATGGGTAATGTGCACCGCTTCCCTTTTCTGTCCTTCGTCTTCAATACCTCGGCCTCGTTGCTCCTTTTCCTTTATGAGGGTAGCTGAGCCCTCCTGTCTTCCGTCGCTGCCTTCAATGCAGTGGGTGAGCTCTCTCTTCTCGACCGCTCAGGTACTGCCATCTTCTTTGACTTCTCTGCCCCTGTAGTCATAGTTTCCGGCTCTGCTTTGCATCTAGAAACATGCTACAGTGTCGTATCTTTACCTTATCTCTTCATCTTCGCCAAACTGTCTATCCGCCAAAATGGCAGCTTTTCCTGTAGCTGCGGGGCTCTACTCCAACAAAGACAACTCTTGGTATTTTCAATTACTCTTGTTGTCCCTCAAAAGTATCCACATCATTTCCTTTGGAATTCTTTTGATATCTTCAAAGTTTCTTGTTTTTTTCAACATGTTATAAATATAACAACCTATTTCAAACACTTATATCAAAACATATGCATAAATATGATCCTTGTTAAAGTAAAAGAATCATAAATAACAAGTTCATTTGGAACATATTGTTCTTGCTTTTCATAACTAGTCTGTAGAGTTTAGTCTTCCTGTCAAAATGTACCTTCAACATCTATTAGTGATACATGTACATAATCATAAATTCCCCGCATATAAAAACATATACTAATTAAAGCATTACCAATGCACATAATAACAATATTTTTATTGCCTTTTTCACACAAAGATTCATTACATATATAACTTTGCAACCAACACTTTATCATACCATGATGTATAAAATACCAAACATAACATTCACACACATAAATATTGTATATATTTGATGTTCCAAACATTTCTTGGTTGAAATCCTCTTTTAGAAGTTTTGGTATGCATATATACATGAGGGTCATCTCTTCACTGAACTACAAGTTCATGTGCAGGCCTCCTCAACCTGCATATATAATATTTATATGATATAAGGACGATACCCATCATTAGATTTTTACGGCTAGTCGACATATCTCCTACTTAGAATTCTGGAAACCCACATATCTCTGATCCTGATAACTTAACATTACAAGGGACATCACTGTAGAACCTAACACCTCAACTAGGTTCTCCATGGCAGTTCTACTTCAGAGCCTAACACCTCCTCTGGGTGCTCACTTATATCTCTTTTCCTAGGCCTAGGACTTAACATCATATAGCGCTCAACAGAGTCTAACAACTCACAAGGGTGTTCATTGGAAACTCTGTACTAACTTATAAAAAATTTCAGAGCCTAACACCTCTCCCGTGTGCTCCATAGCAGCTCTGCTTAATTCATAAATATTTTGTGTTCAACCATTTCAATATTTCAATTTGTTTATTGTGAAACTTAAGTCTCAGTTTCTAAGTCACATTACATCTTGTAGTTATGCATAATGAGACTAAATCCTTTAGGTACTCTAGGGCGTAACAAGCTCTACACAAAACCATTATTCTATTTCATTTTCATTAATTAGTTCTATTTAGTGTAGAAACGTTTCTTATAAATTTAAGATCCTTACAACCCAGAGCGTCCCCCGTGGACAGCTCGAAAGTTTCATACTCTTTATCTGATTAATCTTTAGTTGTATAAGTTCAGTCTTCTTATTGCATATTTTATATAAATTCATATTCAATTCTATAATTATGGTCCTTTGGTACTTCAATAGTTTATTACGTGCATTAATCTAAACATATATTTCAAAACAAATATTGATTGCATGAAAGATCATAATCGCATTGAGCATATCTATGTTCGATATCCTTCCAACTCCACATCAAACCAAACTTTTAATAATTATGAACATTCCTAATATTCTTGAGCCCATTCACTCAGTACCATATGCCATGGTAACTTAGTAATCCTAATGTTCCATATCTTACCCAAAACATGTTTGTGTAAGTCTTTCAAGACCGTAAATAACAATATTATACTTTCAATATGTTTAAACAACACAATATCATGGTTTGATACTTCTAGTATCTATACATATACAAACTATTTCAAGCAAATTCTATGGTTCAATTTCCTTATCAAAGATATATTGTTTGCAAAACAGATAATTCTCATTACCACATTCAATTAATTCCGTAAAAATTCCCAAAACTTTTACAAAACACACTCTCGACATATCAAATTATCTAAACTATGGTTTAACATAAATTCAATTGATTAATCGATAATAACATCGTGCTAGTATTTCATAATATTCAAAGAATCACATTGATTCTAAATGTTACCTTTTTCCATCACAATATTTATCTTTCAATTTATATTTCAATCCCCATTTGATGATGTGTCTTGCAACCATGAGTACTTGTACTTTGTACTCACAATTTCTTGCCAAATATTTTTTGCATCATAACCTCGTAAAGACAATTTATAAAATATAATAGCAAGTTACTAATTTAAATTTCATAAACTCTTGATACATAAAGATATTATTTTTCTTAGTGCATTACTTTCTCGACAACTTAGTCATAACTAGACATGCATGAATCTTTTAGGGATGTGCATCTTAAGCTAAATTCATTTCTTAATTATAAACTTGAATTTACATTAAATTTTTTTGTGCTGCCACTACTTTACTTCATCATACCTTCTCTTCATCATCCTTGACTTGGTATTTTAGCACCATGCAATTAACCTTTCTAGTACTTTATAATGTAATTGTAAGAAAGACGTAGAATTAGATATACCAAAAAGTTTATGTTCAAATGTATTTAAACATGCAAGAAATATAGAGTGCACAATCTAACGTAATGATTTAGCGTTATGCTAAATCATTGTATACTTAATCATAATATTTCAGTATACTCTTGTGCAATGTATCGCTCATTAACTTACTTTGTGAACATACTAAGCATATTGTTGACAAGTTATACCTAAATTAACGTAAACATACCTTTTGCATAGGTTTGCTAATCAAGCTAGTTTATGTACTTTGGTGATCAAAATTTTCCAACAATATATTTTTTCATAACACCCATTCCAATAGATAAACATAAAGTCTTGTTTTCAAATAAGTAACTTCTAGCAAAATCCACACATACCTGTATATAGGCAAGTCCATTAGGTCCAAGTGTGGTGAACCTGCTATGATACCATTTTGTAACAAAACCCATTTTCCACCTTACCACTTTCATGGAAATTGGGTATAATTTTTTTATTAAACATCTTTAGAATTCCCAAGAATGTTGATTCCAAAAATTATTTGTCATATCAAAGAGGAACCACTCTATATTCTGTTAGATTTTTAACATTAAGCTAACATTATTAGGATCTTTTAACTGAGAGAATAACAAGCACAACAATCAAACACAAGAGACAATGAACACAGTGTTTTTCATCAGGGAAACCATAAATGGAGAAAACCCCGCAACTTCCTTAGAGATAGAATCAACACCAAAATGGAAAAGCCCAAAACAGTAAGATGATCTCCCGACAGCAGTAACCTCTTTCTTCCTAGCCCCAGTGTCTTCTTCTTCCTCAGCTATGCGCTACAACTGAGTGTGAGTGAGTGTGTGATAAATAGAGAGGTCACCTCTCTATTTATACTGATTCCCGACATGACTAAAACCCTACTAGGGTCGACTTCGCTAGGTGAGTCTAATAACCCTAGTGCCCCGGAACTGCGGGGACTTTAACCCTTAGACAATAGGAGGGTTACCCATAATGACTTGACATGACTTGTTTACATTATAGATCCTCCTGATCGAAACATCCAGGCATGACATCATGACTCAATTACATTACAAACACATCTCGTAATAAACATCGGGGTACAAGACATAAGATACATAGGTGAATACATTCCAAAGTTACAAATACATCAACACTCCCTCTTAACTAGAAATGTATTCTTTCAACACAATTTTCAGCACTGCTCTTCTTCTCTGTATCGACTGGGTCATCTCATTATCTTCATCTTCAAGTCTTCTTAGTCTTCAAGTCTTATTTGTCTTCAAGTCTTCTTCGTCTTCGAGTCTTATTTGTCTTCAAGTCTTCTTCGTCTTCGAGTCTTCAAGTCATCTTATAAGTCATCTTCTTCTTCAAGTCTTCTTCATCACGGAATCTGCATCATCACGACTACTGGATCATCATCACATATGGATCATCACTTGATCTGGATCGTCATCAAGTCTGGATCATCATCACATCTGGATCATCATCAATTCTGGAGCATCATCACGTGCTATCACAGAATGGTGCTATCTCGATTCTTCTCATCATAGGAAGTTCTACAGAGTCATCCNCATCACATCTGGATCATCATCAATTCTGGAGCATCATCACGTGCTATCACAGAATGGTGCTATCTCGATTCTTCTCATCATAGGAAGTTCTACAGAGTCAGCCCTGTAGGCCTACCCTTCATGTAGGTCTTCATCAATGCTTATATCTGACACTTAAGTCAGAATGGCCCACCCAGCTCTTACATCTGACCTCATCTTGTCAGAAAGGCACGCCCAGCACTCACATCTGACCTCATCTTGTCAGAAGGGCCCAGCACTCACATCTGACCATGTGTAAACACATCGCGCCAGAATGGCTCAACACTTATATCCGATCATGTGCAAGCACATCGCATTGGAATGGCTCTGCACTTACATCCGACCCTATCTTGTTAGAAAGGCACAACACTCGCATATGACCATGTGTAAACACATCGCGCCAGAATGGCTCAACACTTATATCTGACCTCATCCTGTCAGAAAGGCTCTGCACTTACATTCGACCATGTGTAAACACATCGCATCGAAAGGGCTCTCAGTCCCAAACTGAGGATTCCTGGTAACTGACCAGGTGCCTCCATTCTCCTGGAGAATGGCAGTTGCCCTTACATCTGACCTACTCGTCAGAATGGCCAGCACTCACATTTGACATGGGAGGAACCTAATCCCTTAACCATGACAGAATGGCTCAACCCTTACATCTGATTAAGTGGGAACACATCCCTCTATCACATCAGAATGGCTCTCAGTCCTAGACTGAGTTTTCCTAGTAACTGACCAGGCACCTCCATTCCAAGAATGGCAATAGCCCTTATATTTGATCATGTGGGAACCAATCCTATAGTCATATCAGAATGGCTCAACACTCATATTTGACATGGAAGGAACCTAAATCCTCTCACCATGACAGAATGGCTCAGCCCTTACATCTAGCCATGGAAGGAACTTAATCCTCTCCCATGTTAGAATGGCTCATGGACTCATCACTTCCCTTTGGAGGGAACCTTGATCTGGAGAATACCAAGCTTCTCCTTGAAGTACTCAAACTTCACCCTAGCCAATGGCTTCGTCAACACATCAGCTATGTGATCGTTCGTCGCAACATACTGGAGTTTCACTGCTCCCCTCTACACCATATCCTTGATATAGTGATACTTGATCTCGATATGCTTCGACTTGTCATGGAACATCGGGTTCTCTGACAACTTCACACAACTCTGGTTGTCGCAATATATACAAGTAGCATCCAACTGGAGATAAAATAAATCAGACAATAGCTTCCTTAGCCATACTGCCTCACAACTAGTTGAACAAGCTGCGACATACTCTGCTTCAGCTGTACTCAGTGCCACACATGATTACTTCCTGCTAAACCAAGAGATCACACCTGATCCCATACTGAAGCAACACCCTGAAGTGCTCTTCCTATCCATGGCACTATCTGCCCAATCTGAATCAACATAACCCTCTAGGTTAATCTTCTGATTCGACTCATACTTGAGCCCATAATCAACTGTACCCCTCAAGTACCTCAAAATATGCTTTGCAACAATCAAGTGAACATTTCTCGGATCTGTCAAGAACTGGCTCAAGGTGTTCACAGCAAAGCAAATGTCTGGTCTCATGTTCGTCAGGTACATCAAGGACCCAATAATCTGACGATACATCGTAGCATCAACCGACTCTGATGAAGCATCACTCAATAGCTTTAGGTTTGATGCCATAGGTGTGGCCATAGCTTTGCAGTCCATCATCCCAAACCTGTTCATTATCTCTATTGCATACTTTCCTTGTCCAAGGAAGATTCCATCTGTATTCTGCCAAACCTCCATGCCTAAGAAATAGTGCATCATACCCAAGTCCTTCATTTTGAACTCAGCAGCAAGTTTTCTCTTCGTATCAGCAATCAACCCATCCATGCCTGTCACAAACAGATCATCTGCATATAGTAGGAGTATCACTGGGTTGCCATATTCAACCTTGTAGTAAAGGTTGGAATCTTCTTTACTCTTGGTAAAGCCCAAATTGGATGGAAAGCTATCAATTTTGCCGTACCATGTCCTGGGTGCCTGTTTCAAACCGTACAGGGCTTTCTTCAATCTGCACACATGAGACTCCCTGTCATGTGTCTCAAAACTGAGTGGTTGTTCTACATACACTTCCTCTTCCACTACACCATTCAAGAAAGTAGTCTTGACATCCATTTGGTGTACCTTCCATTTCATTACTGCGGCCAAAGCAAGTACTGATCTGATGGAAGTGTATCTGGCTACAGGTGCAAAGGTTTCTTCATAATCTATTCCTTCCTTTTGTGAGAAGCCACGAGCCATAAATCTTGCCTTATATTTTTCAATGCTACTATTTGCAGCATGCTTGATCTTGTAGATCCATTTGGAAGTTACAACTGACTTCCCTTCTGGTCTTGGGACAACATCCCAAACATCATTCTTCATGATCGATTGATACTCTTCGATCATAGCATCCTTCCATTCTTTCCATTTTGCCGCTTCTTCATAATCGGAAGGTTCTTTATCGATGAAATCACATAGTAATGCTACATACCTGGAGGAGGATCTGGTCCTCTTTCTTTCTCTATGATTCTCTTCTGGAGCCCCATATTTTTCTGCACCTTAGATAATTTCTCGTACCCAAGCAGGTTTCCTTTTGTGAGTATTCTTCTCCAGATGTGGATCTACAGGTCTTTGTGGTTCTTGGAATTCTCGATCTTCTCCTTGATTTTCTTTGTTCATGGTTGTATCATGAATTCTAGGTGCTTCTGCTTCTTCAGGTTCTTCAGCAGGTCTCTTTTTGGATTTTTTGTAAGCTATGTCTTCATCAAATGTCACATCCCTGCTGATATCAATATTCTTGTATCCTGGGAAATAGATTCTATAAGCCTTTGAGCTTTCAGAGTATCCCACAAATATACCCTTCTTTCCTGAAGGATCTAATTTTGTTCTCTTCTCTTTTGGAATGTGTATGTACACAGGACAGCTGAATATTCTGATATGGCTGACTTTTGGTTTCTTGTTAGAGAAGTCTTCTTCAGGAGTCTTGTTCTCGAGTACTCTGTGTGGAGTATGGTTCTGTACATACACCACTGTTCTGGCAGCTTCTGCCCAAAGACGCATAGGCATATCTTGATCATTAAGCATAGCTCTTGCAGCTTCCATGATAGTTCTGTTCTTCTGTTTTGCAATCCCATTTTGTTGTGGGTTATAAGGAGTGGACAACTCCCTCTTAATCCCTGAGTCTTTGCATAACTCTTTGAATTCATTTGACATGAATTCTCCGCCATTATCTGATCGAAAGGTCTTAATCTTCTTTTCAGTGTGATTCTCGATCAAGGCTTTGAATTCCTTGAATTTGCTGAATACTTCATCTTTGTTCTTCATGAAGTAGATCCATGTCTTCCTAGAAAAGTCATCAATGAAAGAAACATAGTATACATACCCGCTTAGTGAACTTGATGACATTAGAGCACATACATCGGAGTGGATGATTTCCAAGATTCCTTTTGCTTTGCTTTCACTAGTTGGAAATGTCTTCTTTGTGTTCTTTCCTTTCGCACATCCTTTGCAGACCCCATCATGTTTTGCTTGTATTTCTGGAAGACCTTCAACAACTTTGCTTGCAAGAGGTAGTGCTCTGTAATGCACATGTGCAAGCCTTCTATGCCAAAGTTCATTTGGCTCTAATATGTCAAGGACCAAGGCTTGTTCTGGATGGCCCTTCAATTTGTACAAACCTCCTTCTTGTTCCCCAATCACTATTGCATCATCAATAGTCTTTCCTTTTGGCCACATGATGACTTGACCATATATGAATGCAACCCTCATTCCTTTTGCATCTAATGTAGATATGGAGAGAAGGTTCTTCTTGAGTCCTGGTACAAACAATACTTCCTTCATTGTCATAGACTTTCTAAAGTCTAGCTTATAGGAGGATTCCCCACTACCTTTTATTGGATACTGGTAGTCATCTCCTAGTTTCACCTTGTGAGGTGATTCATGTTCTGAAAGTTTCACAAAGGATTCCTTGAATCCAGTCATATGTTTCGAAGTCCCACTTTCTATAAGCCAATCATTGCTTCCATTAGTAATGTTTCCCATGAAAGCGGAAATCAAAACATATTCTTCCTCGCTTGAAGAATCTTCACTTTCATATCTGGTTCTCTTTGATGAAGGTTCATCATCCTCTACAGCATGAGCATGATGTCTTCTCTTGTTTCCCTTCTTCTTGTGAGAGATACTTTTGTTCTTAGTACAATCTCCAGCAAAGTGTCCTCTTTCATCACATGTATAGCAAATAAACTTAGACTTATCTCTAGGCTTTCTAAAGTTATTCCTTTGATTAGAGTATTTATTTCTGTGATGGCTGGATTTGGGTTTCTTGGATTGTACTATGAGAGCTTGATGTTCACTTCCCATCTTCTCTTCTTGAGTTGCTATCCGAGCTTCTTCTTGAGAATTATCTTCCCACAGTCTACTGAACTTGACTAACTTCTTCCTGGCACAGATCCCTTGAATGAAGGAGTCCCATGTCATAGGGAGACCATTCAAGGTGGTCATCACAATATATGCATTTTCCACTTCTTCATCTACTGCTTCCAATTGTTCCTTGATCTGAGAAACCCTTGTGAAGTAATATTGGATGTTTTCTGCATTTTGGATCTTCACATTCTTCAATTGGTTCCTCAAGGTCATCTTCCGGTTTATGTTCTTTCCTTCAAACAATTTGGTTAGGGCATCAACCATAGCTTTAGGTGTCTTGAGGGAGGACACCTATGGTATGAGATGATCCTTGATAGAATAAGCAATAATTCTCTTTGCCATAACCAACTTCTTCTTATGTAAGGCCTTAGCCTCATCTCCCTCTGGAACTGGAACATCCTCATTGATGTAGGAGTCCAACTCATTCTCTTCCAAAACCAGGGAGATCCTATACTTCCAGGCTCGGAATTTATCAGCTCCCTCAAGCTTTTAATTAAGCTTGGTATGATGAGACATCTTAATTGAGAACCTCAAATGGAAATACAAAAGATTTAGATCTTACCAGGTCAAGATGTCGGATCTGGATTTGGAGCTGAAATCTTGTAGTACTGGTTCAAGAGTAGATTAGGGTTTTGCTTTTTCGGAGTTCTGTCCAACCAAATGCTTTGAATTTGATCCCTAACTTCGATTTTGGGGAGGAGATCAATCCAAGCCTGGGCTCACTGAAAAATTCCTCTTCTGTGAAAAGGCCTAATTTCCGGCAGTAGTGTTGGGTCCAAAACTGAAAAACCTCAGAATTGGATTTTGCTTCGACAGAAAGATGCGCCCTAGGGAGGAGAGTTATTCCACCTTTCTTTTGCTGAAAATTTGTGGAGGAAGATCCACAAAGTAGGAAGCCCTAGTTCCAACAGTTGCATAGTGTCTTCTTCTCAGGTTAGCTCTGATACCATGTTAGATTTTTAACATTAAGCTAGCATTATTAGGATATTTTAATTGAGAGAATAACAAGCACAACAATCAAACACAAGAGACAATCAACACAGTGTTTTTCCTCGAGGAAACCATAAATGGAGAAAGCCCCGCAACTTCCTCAGAGATAGAATCAACACCAAAATGGAAAATCCCAAAACAGTAAGATGATCTCCCGACAGCAGTAACCTCTTTCTTCCTAGCCCCAGTGTCTTCTTCTTCCTCAGCTATGCGCTACAACTGAGTGTGAGTGAGTGTGTGATAAATAGAGAGGTCACCTCTCTATTTATACTGATTCCCGACATGACTAAAACCCTACTAGGGCTGACTTCACTAGGTGAGTCTAATAACCCTAGTGCCCCGGAACTGGGGGGACTTTAACCCTTAGACAATAGGAGGGTTACCCACAATGACTTGACATGACTTGTTTACATTATAGATCCTCCCGATCGAAACATCGGGGCATGACATCATGACTCAATTACATTACAGAGACATCCCGAAATAAACATTGGGGTACAAGACATAAGATACATAGGTGAATACATTCCGAAGTTACAAATACATCAACATATTCACATACAAATAAGTATTCATACTTTAATATACTGATACATATTAGCTAAATTCTATCACAAAACTCTAATTAAAATGATCTCTTCGTAAAACAATTATTTATGTTTATACAACTTCCAATTGAGTGTAACCGATATGAAGAACTTTCCTCTTAGTTCATATAATCATCATCATCTTGGTATGTTCACGAACTATAATTCTAGTCTTAAATAATAACCTTAAAACCTTTGTCCTTGCTTCCTCATCTATACATGATAAGCTATAATAAAATTCCACATTAATTCAACATCACATTGATATTATTTTTATAGGATAATACTCTTTTCCCTTAAAAACAAAACAAATAATTTAGCATAGGGGTGTAAGATAAAATTTCCTAGATAAGTTTCCCTACATAATAACTTAAATGTATATTTCATGGACTTATTGAACATTCTCTAGTACAAAAAGTACATCATTTATTGTCCATCACTCATAATACTATTTCTTTAGTATCTCAAGTATCATCACCATTCATATACTTCTTTTGTGTTTAGTTTTAGTATTTATAATTAGATAACATGGTCCATAACCATTCATTATGTACAAACAAGAAAATGACATTCTTTAAGCAATACATTTTTTAGGAGAATTACTTGTGTCAAAATACAAAAATAAGGCTCAAAATAAGTGAAGAACACCATATACGTGGTTCACCCAAACCTTGGGCTACGTCCACAAAAAGTTCTTAATGTTTTTATTATCTTATTCCATATAAGAGGTTACAAATCAACAACGCATTAACTGTAGTCTATTTTCTTTTTCCACTTAGTCACATTCACAAATACCAGTTACAAATTATTTTTCATCTTTTTGTAAAGCATCCATTTAAAAATGGCACATTACTGTCTAAATAACTCACATACTCCTCACTTTAACTATCCAAGTGAAGATTATGCAAGACTACAAATATGAATTTACCACTCGTCATTCACTTAATTAAAACATATAAATGCATTTCTTTTTCAGAGTCTTTTCTTTAAATCAAGACAAACACCACTTAATATAGATCAATTCTTCTCACTTTATTATTCAATAAATAAATATTGTAAATGGATAATAAAATAAACTCATTCAAGTTTGAGTGGTAGTTTCATAACTACTAACATTAACGTACGTAAAACTCGACTACTTCACCAAAAGACTCATTCCCAATATATAAACTTAACTTTCAAAACACTAACATAGGACTTGTTTTCTCAAAGACAATCGTATGACTTGACTTTTAACTATTATATTAGAACCCTCAACTCTCCAAGATTAATATTTAAGATAACCTTCAGGTCCCAATGAGAAAATCCTAACCTCATTTGAAAACATAAGGACTATTATTTAAATGTTAAAATTAAATGTTTGAATATCAAATTTTCCGTTCTCACTAAGCACTTATAACTCAGCCTTTAAACTATAAAGTATAGAGTGTTTACTAAGTAGGATTAGATTACAAATTCAATGAACAAACATGGTTATTTGTTTTTTTCGTTTTCAAGTATTGATTTGAACTTTCATCGACTCGATTCCTAAATGGTGAACTTAGCACCTTAGAATAAGATGAGATTTTAGAAATCCATTAGAGTGTTTTATTATTACAAATTAAAATTAGATTCTTAGACAACAATTCTCAGGAGAAACCATTCTCCTTTTTCCAAAAAAAAAATGCATTGGTTCCCACAATGTTCCGAGTTTGGTTTCTATCCAAACTTAACACACAAAGGTAAAGAAAAGGTATAATTATGATGGTTATAAAAACAGAGAAAAAACGGTGCTCTACTTCTCCACTCTCACTTAACCAACATAGTAAAAAATATACATAAAGGTTCTTTTATCATCTAATATCTAGTCATGTATGGAAATTCAATTACGCATGGGTTAATTCTTTTTAAGAAAGAGATCTTCAACTCCCTTCAACCACATATTATTTACAAATAGAATCAAGCAATGGTCCTCTACTCAACAGAAAAAAAATATTCATCTAACACAAGGTACGCAATGAAGGTAAATATTAACAGCAAGGAAATCAGATTGGATTTAGAGTCCGTTCTCCTTCTCATAGATAGAAGTAATACTGATAAAGATTTTTATATCTATCACGTGAAACATTAACCAATAATCCTTCCATGTAAACCTAATAAGTTTGAATTTAATGTGAGACAATTAAAGGCACGTTTTTTCTCTTCTAATCTAAACCACGGGGGCGTCACCTAGGGACCAATCAATATATTGGGGGTATATTAGGGGTAAAAAAGGGTTTTTTTTTTACTATTTAAATATCCAATATGCTGGGGATATTTTATTCAACATTCCTGCCTGCGCCATTCACTAGTGCTCCAAGCCTGCGAGGTGCCTACGAGCTACGTCTGCTTGTGGTCTGAGTGCACCTGCATATGCTGCGTAGATTTTTCAAGTGGTTTTCTCCATCGTTTTGCTGGGTTTTCTAGATAACAAGGGCATGTTGGTCTTTGGGTTTTCTGTGGGTTTTCTCCATCATTTTTCTGGGTTTTTTGGATAACAAGGGCGTGTTGCTCCTTAGGTTTTCTGTGGGTTTTCTTCACGTTTTCTCCATCGTGTTTTCTGGTTGGATAACAGGGCGTTTTTTCAAATCGTAGCAGTGTTTTCTGGAAATCGAGGGCGTTTATTCACCATTTTCTGGTCGTGGGTTTCTCTGGTGCATAACAGTGTTGGAGGAGGCACGTTGGAGAGCCACTACATAGAATTCTTGGAGGTAAGCTATACTATGCTTAATCTATGATGAAAAATGGCTTCGGTTGAATGAAAAGTTGAAGATCCAAGTAAAGAGTCACTTTTTTCTGTGCATGAACGTTATCTGCTTTTCTGGTGGTTGGTATTATATTTTTTTGTGCATGAACAATGGGAATGGGGACTGGATCCAATGTGTCTCTCTCATGTGAAGCTCCTGTCATTTGATTTTATGTCTCTGCAAAAACCAATTACAAGAGGAGGCTCTGAGCCCTTTTGGAGAAAGGGTAGGCCTGTTAGGAAGGTTGAGATGGTAGGGGTGGTTGTTAGCAGGGAAAGAAAGGACAAATTCCTCAAGTTTGAGCTAGATGATGGAAATGGATGTGTTCCATGTATTCTATGGTTAAACCATATGACTAATATATTCTACCCTAAAACGGACAAGTCACAGATGGAGTCCATGGCTACAATGGTTCTTAAACAAGCTGAACATGTACAATTGGGTAGTTTAGTACGAGTGCAGGGCCGGATTACCATATATAACCAGCAATTGCAGATTACTGTGTCATCTACACTGGTTGAGAAGTATCCAAATGCATAGATTCTTCACTGGATGGAGTGCATTCGTCTTGCGGTCAGATGCTACGATTTGTCGACCCCTTTACCTCCCAGCCACAACCCGTCCAATGCCGTTCATAAAAGAAGTTGATATGTTGGTGTACACCTCAACTAGAAGGACTGCTTTTAGCTGAACATGTATTATGCAATCAATGGCGGCATGTAAACCTCCGTAGCCATGGTGAGGTGAGCACACAGATGCCTAATAAGTTAGGAGTTATGTTTGAACTCTGAGCTATGCCAGTGCAAAATAAAAAAATGCATCATCAAATACTGTGCTAACCTTTGTGTGCCTTCAGAATTTGCATTGAGATTGATAATAACTTGTGCAGACATGACCCCATTTCTTAAAGTGCAAAAAGTTAGCTTGGATTTTTATTTTTTTTGTGATATATAATTATAGCCTATCCATGATGTGTTGATTATAAATATGGAAAGGTTTTCATGGTTTCAAACCTTAACTCCAGTTCAAATTGGTATATGTTCTTAGCACTAATTTTTGACAGCCTATGACAGTTCCTGTGAGTGGATAACCATTTTGGAGACATTGATGCCTTTAAATTCAGTTTACCTTACTCTTACTATGTTATGAAGTATGCCACTGCTGGCAATTGGATTATTCTAGGATGGTGAGTTTGGACACCAAGTTCAAATTATTTCTTGGTTATGGTGGCTGTAATGAAAGAAGTTATAATCCATCTACCCTAACTCTATAATGTCCTTAATATTTTTATAGTTGGCTGTTGTAAACATTGACCCATCGACAGTGAGAAACATTCTTCTTTATAAAAGTAAAATAAGTGGTTGGTTGATTCATGAAATGCAAAGAACAAAGCATTGATATCAAATATTGAATATTTTTGGTTCATATGACAGAAAACAATCACTATCAAGTATGCAAACCCATGTTCTGGGGTGTAATATAGGCAATGGAAACACAACTCATCGGCTGTACCTGGTTAATCATTCAGAGAACAGAAAATGCACTGTGTTCTTTAAGTGAATTGAATGGAAGATTAATACTTGTATTTGCTTATGAAGCCTTGATGGGATATGATTTCTAGTGTAGACTTATACAAGTATGAAACAGAACTACCGTTCATTGTGACACTTTTCGTTGTCTTTTATATTTGTGATCCTTAACACTTTGATTTATACTAGCTTCTTTTCTTGCTAAAATCTATAAGGATTGGAAGAGTTAAGTTCATGAACTTACCAATACAAACCAGATGATTGCAAAAAACAAAGTACACGAAAAAGTGTTTGCAGGGTTCATGAATTGAACAAGCTGTTTCACTTGTAAACTATCGTATCTCACTTTCTTTCAATATTGTATAGGGTTCAGCTTGGTATTTCACAGTGAATGGAAATGTTTATGTAACATCCTACCATGCAAATGGTATATGGGAAATTCTGTGGATTAGCTCAATGCTTTTCAAATATGGAACCTTGTAAGTACCTCACATTTGCTATTTTCTTTGGTTCATTTTCTAAGTGTATAGTTTATTTTTTCAATCCTGTAATACTTATGAAGTATAAATTTCCATGGAAACATGTCTGGAGAAGGAAATATTATAAACTGAACAACATATGGCTCTTCAGCAGGTAAATGCTTAATTTATTCGTCCCAGGAATTTTTCGAATTCACCTGGTTTGTTAGCAAAACTATGAAATTATTGTGCAATGTGTTCCCATGCTATCTTGGATTTTCCTTGGAGAAATATGTCCTACATGTAATAGACAATGCTGAGAAGCCAATGGAAAACTCATAACATTCATGGCATGTGGAACTAGTGAATTTGATTTATCTACATCTGAGAAACTGTTGCCTTTGAATCTTTTTTCTTAATTCTTTAACTGAAGGGAAAAGTTGTGTTAATTTTATTTCATAGTTAGAAATAGGTAGGGATACATTTTGTACTATCCAAGTGGTAGGCATACATATGCCAAAAGAAGGCTCAAAATCTCCTAGCAAACTCCATCAAAATTCTAGAAAACTTGTGCATTTACCCATCAGTTTAAATTTTTAAAAGCTACATTTAGAGCTCATTAAGGAGCAACCAAAAGTGGTGTACATATCAATCTTTGGTATTCAGACATGCAGCCCCCAACCTGGGGTATGAGATGAAGTTCTAAGATAGAATTTGCTTTGGAGGAAAATTGTAACTTCTTCCCCTTCAGTCTCTATCATCTCTAGCTGTTCATATCTAGATTCCACTGCATTCTTTGCAAAACTATTGGCTACGGCATTGTGTTTCCTGAAAATATGATAGAAATGTTAGAAGAACTTTCTTTGAGGTCATCGGATCTCTTCACTGCATTGGTAAGAGTCAAATTCTGGTTCATATAGTATTCTTTCATTCATTCCACTATCAGCTTGGATTCTCCAAACACTTGAACTCTATCTACATATCTTTCTTTTGCTGCTTTCATCAGAATGATGAGGGCCGTTACCTCCGCTCGGTTGTTGGAGCCCTACCCTAGTCTACATAAGAAGACTATACAATGATTGCAGTGTAAAAATTAAAGGACTTACCTNAGAATGATGAGGGCCGTTACCTCCGCTCGGTTGTTGGAGCCCTACCCTAGTCTACATAAGAAGACTATACAATGATTGCAGTGTAAAAATTAAAGGACTTCCCTCCCGCCCCACTATTTCTAGGGTGGCCCTTAAACGCTCCATCAAAGAATCCGCATGGGACTGATTTATCAATCTCTAACTTCTTAACTTGTCTGATTTTCCTTTTTATTGACACTTTTGGAAGCCCTACATATGTGTAGCTAATCCTATGGAAACTTTGAATAGGAGAATCTGCTGATATTCAAAAATGGCCAAGTTTCTTGCCCCCCAGATAGACCATAAAGTATTTGCTGGGAGAGCTGCATGTTCATTTACTTCTTTTTCCTCTCTTGAAACTCTCAGGGCTTCCTTTACTGAGTTCCTTTTCCAAACTCCTTTTCCTCTGGTAAGGTCTTTAACTTCATTCCATACTTGTCTTGAATAGGGACATTCCAAAAAGAGATACTTGAATATCTCAGTCTTCCTTACAAAGAAAGCACATGCCTGGACCTTGCCAAGTTCTGGACTGAAAGTTGTCCCATGTAAGTAATTTATTCCCAATCATAGGCAGACCTTGATTTTCATGGGGGAATAATTTTTCCATATTTCTTTCCACCACTGTTGTCTTCTTGATCTGTAGGAAATGCAATAGAGTAACACATCTTTGCCGAATAGAATCCACCTGAAGGATTTGTTGTCCATAACTAACTCGTCTTACTCTTCCCTGAAGTTAGGAGATACCTTGATGAGTCCTTTCCTACATAGGTTCCATTCCTCCATATGCATGTCTTCTAGTCCTAAAGATTGTGTTGTCTTCCATCCTGAAGTCCACATCAAGTCACTCTGTTGATCATATGTATCAGCTAAGGTAGAGATTTGTATTTAAGCTAATTATCTCCTCAATTGATCAGATAGTTTATAATCATCCTTAGCCCCAACCCAAGGGTCCAATCCTATACCGATTCTCCTTCCATTCCCAATCTACCATCCTAAATAACTTCCATAGGAATGCCACTACCATGGCTTTTCGAAAGATGGATCCATTATATGACACTTTTTGACAAAGTTGAGAACCCATCCTTCTATGTATTGAGCTCTTACGTATTTCTTTTTAGTAACATGTTGCCAGAGTTCTTTCATGGAGATCATCCTCCATTAAATTTTGGCAGCCAATGCTTTACCACACAGGAAGGGATTCTTTAAGCCCCATCCACTCGCTACCTTAGGCCTTGATAACCTTTACCAAGCAACTAGAGCCATTCCTTTGTGACCCTTCTTCCCTTTCCATAGAAAGTGGAATGTTGGAAACATAATCTTCTAATTTTTGTCAAGATGGATCTTGGAATGAGAGCTAGAGATAGCTAGTAGAGTAATATTACCTCCAATATTGTTTTGACAATTGTCAACCTGCCTCTATAGAAAGCTATTGATTACACCAGACTTTAATCCTCTTCTCCCTTTTTAACCAATATTTGTTCCATAAGAGTTAGGCTTCAGATCAAATCCCAGGTACTTAACTCCAGTTCCCATCCTTTGCATGTTATAGGCCGTAAGTGCTTTGGTAGCCTGTTTAAGCATAGGTGGGACATTACTAAAGTTAAATAGCAGAGCTTTGGATATTGAACACCATCCCTGTGACATCACAAAAGAGTTTTAGTGCCTGCTGGATTAATTTTTCTTCCCTTATTGTTCCATCTCCAAAGAGGATTACATCATCTACAAATAGTAGATGTGTGAGCCATAGATTACTAGCTGAGCACCTCTGAATCTCCCTTCTCTTTTAAGGCATGCAATGTACCTACTTAGACCTTCTGCCACTAATTGGAAAAGGAAGGGGCAGAGTGGGCATCCTTGCCTTAGCCCTTTGGAAGCTTTAAAGAAGGAGGAAGATCCATTTACCAATACAACAAAGGAGACATGGATCGACAAGGAGACATAGACAAGAATCTATCAAGTTAATGATGGTTTTGTGTGTCCATGGATCGACATGGATCTCATCCATTGGATCATCTCCAAGTGTCACTGCTCAAGTGCTAGCCTCTAGTCAAAGTTTGGTCAAAGTGCTGAGTTTATGGATTATGGGAATGGTGTTTGAGCGATCAAGCCCACATTGAAACTAACAGGTCCACATACAAACTATATTGGTTCTTGGCATGGTCTAGGCCTTGGTTATAATCCTAGTGTTAGTCGGACAAATATTGCAAAGGCAGCATTGAGTAGCATATTTTGGTAGTTAGAGTGAGTCTTGTCCACACTATGTGATTAGCAAAACTTTGAGTTCCTGTAGTTATGTCTCTTTGATTTTAGTAGTACCAAATCTTGTTTCCTGTAGTCATTTCATTCTCTTCCAACAATGAATCAATATTCTAATGTTGAAATTATTTAGACAATCATTGCTTCTTGACAATCTTGTTTAATTTCTTTCCATGTATGAATGTTTGACCTCCAAGTCCCATGATCCATCTCAGTGTTGTTGCTTGCATTCTTCAATGTGGCAAGAAGCAAATTCAACTTGTGTGCATCAGAAAAAAAATCATAACTACGACATAAGACATCAAATTCAAACAAAAATGTGTCAAGGTGCTAAGAAGCCAAACCATGGAGAGTGGACATAGATTGAAAGAGGTATGTTCTTCACTGGTTCTTCACCTCTGATATTTCTAATGGAGAACTCAAATTTTAAATTGGACCCTATATGTTTCTCATTATATTCCATTGTTTCTTTTGAGTTTTTTGAAATTTTCCAACGTGAGGGTCTTCACTAGCTCTTGATCCTTGTGTGGGAGAAATGAGAATATTGGAGTATGGTACAAGATTTCTGTAACAAAAATTAAGTTTTAATAAGTATATATTAATTTTTTGAACGGGAAACTCATACACTGGAATCAAGCCATTTATAGGCTTCAAGAACAAGAATCAGTATAATTCTGGACAACAAAATTCTGTCTAATTTGACCATGAGCCTATTTTCTTGTTTAATTTCTTTCCATGTATGAATGGTTTGACCTCCAACTCCCATCAACCATCTCAGTGTTGTTGCTTGCATTCTTCAATGTGGAAAGAAGCAAATTCAACTTCTGTGCATCAGAAAAAAATCATAACTACGACATAAGACATCAAATTCAAACATGAGCATGTTTTCTTGTTTAATTTCTTTCCATGTATGAATGGTTTGACCTCCAATTCCCATGAGCCATCTCAGTGTTGTTGCTTGCATTTTTCAATGTGGCAAGAAGCAAATTCAACTTCTGTGCATCAGAAAAAAAAATCATAACTACGACATAAGACATCAAATTCAAACAAAAATGTGTCAAGGTCCTAAGAAGCCAAACCATGGAGAGTGGACATAGATTGAAAGAGGCATGTTCTTCACTGGTTCTTCACCTTTGATATTTCTAATGGAGAACTCAAATTTTAAATTGGACCCTATATGTTTCTCATTATATTCCATAATTTCTTTTGAGTTTTTTGAAATTTTCCAAACGTGAGGGTCTTCACTAGCTCTTGATCCTTGTGTGGGAGAAATGAGGATATTGCAGTATGGTACAAGATTTCTGTAACATAAATTAAGTTTTAATAAGTATATATTAACCTTTTGAACGGGAAACTCATACACTGGAATCAAGCCATTTATAGGCTTCAAGAACAAGAATCAGTATAATTCTGGATGGCAAAATTCTGTCTAATTTTTAGTGACAATCAATGTAATACCTAATTAATGAAAGAAATGCCACCTACTAGGAGAACTAGTTCAAAGGTATCCAATAGGACTGGCACTTACAGATCTATTTTTATTATCCTCATGAGATTTGGTTGAGCTCATCTGGGTGGCAATAAAATTAGGGTTCACACTTTGATTCGAGCCATTATCTTAATCGGGTACAGGAATGGACTTCTCATCCTTTGTTGACAAGGCAATAACAGTAAAAACCAGAGGGTAAGCTATAGTAGTCAGGCCCCAATTGATGAGAACCTGTGCCAGCAATGAAACCTTTTGAGAATCAATTTGCCAAGCCACAGTTGCTCCTGCGCTCTGCACACCTTTGTAGAAACCACTGTATCTACTCAGAGTCTGCGAATCATCTGCCAAAGATCCAATGGTCCAATAGCAAAAGGTATGAAACATAGCATCCATCAATCCATAGCAGAAGTACAATATCATTGGTCCTGCATAGGCAGAGCCATAATTTTTGAAATCCAACTCCTTTAATGGTTTATCCAAAGAATACCTTTAGCTGGTTTGCAAGGCCTCCTCCCCAAACTATATAATATAGAGAATAAACTATAAAAATTATTTTATTAAAGTTTATTTTTTATTTTGTATTTTGTAATTTAGTTATAAGTGGCAGAGGTGGCCTTTGTTTCATTTTGAATTTAAAATTTAATTTTTAAATTATAACTTAATGGGCAAATAAAATAATTCAAATAATTCAAGTAATGTAGGGTATATTTACGTGGCAATTAACTTATGCCATCTTTTATTTGATTTGGTCGTGTAGAGATGACTCTCCCTATGGAAATATAAGTCTTAATACTATAACCTAACGGCATCCCTAACCTTAACCCTACCCTAACTCAGATCAAGATGCACATTAAAGGTTCCGTACGATGCCAGCCTGTGAGATTTCAAAATTTAATACACATCATCCACATTGGAAACGTGTGCTTACGGTTGTGGTTGTGTGACAGCCTGTAAGTGGATTTGAATTCCAATAACCGGATCTTAAATTTTATATTCAGGATTGGACAATGTGAATTGGTTTTAGAATTGGTGTAATTGGGATTTCTTGATGTTTGTATTTCGGTGGTGCAGAGAGCGGGGAGAACCAACCAGCGATGCTACCAAGAAGAGCCGAGATAGCTCTCTAGAAGATCTGAGAGCGGAGATCTGGATAATAGTAGACTAGAGAGCTCTCTGGAAGAGCAGGGAGCAGAGATAGCTCTCGATGAGAACTGGGAAACTCTCTAAAAGAGCCGAGATCTGGATAAGAGCTTACTAGAGAGCTCTCTAGACGAGCCGAGATAGCTCTGTATAAAGACTGGATAAGAGCTTACTGGAGTGCTCTCTAGAAGAGCCGAGAGCCGAGATAGCTCTGTATAAATACTGGTGAGCTCTCTAGAAGAGCCGAGATCTGAATAAGAGCTCTCTAAAAGATCCTAAAGCCGAGATAACTCTGGAGAAGAGCCGAGAGCAGCTCTGGAAAAGAGGATAAGAGGTCTTTTGGCTTGAAGAAAATAAATAGAAGTGCAGATAGAGCAAATAAAGAGAAGTTTACAAGATAAAGAGATAGAGAAAATAAAAGCCAGGACGGCCGAGAGTAGAGACGAGGATTTTCCTGAGCATAGCCGACTTAGTTTTGGGAGTTATTTGAGTTGTTAATTTTTTCTTTTCTTTTTTTTGAAAAGCATGGCCATGCTTGTGTTTACGTGTTAATCTGTCTTGTTTATTTTATCAGTTTAATTGTTTGAATTTTATTTTGATAATTTTTTGTTTTATGTTTTGTTTCTTTTTCTTTGTTTTTGAGGTCTGTGTTTGGATTGTGGAGAGGGAGTGAGTGAGAAGATGATGATGCTGCCAACGATTTGCCCGGCTGATAAAGTGAACAGAGAACGTTAGCAGTGATTTGGATGGCTGATAAAATGAACAAAGAAAGTTTATGAGATTCTGTTGTCCTGATCTCATCAGATTCCGCGGAATTTATCTCTCCACTGAAGAGTCCAGCTAAGCAAGAGACTCATTAGGCGAAAGGCTGAGTGTAAGCCATCTGAGGAATGACCAGGGCCAGTGCATCATTTAGGTAATGCATCATTCAGTTCTCAATTTATTGTAATGCATTGTGAATATTATTTTTATATTATGTTTTATTTTGTTAATATTTTTTTGTTTTGGTTTCCAGCCAGCTTTGAATCTCAATAAATGAGAGTCTCAAGCTGAGATACGGAAGGTCAAGCTGTCTGAGTGCGGTCTGAGGAGTGAACATCAGGTATCTCTTCAGAATTTACATTAATTTTTTTTAATTTTATCGTAATTTTTATTTTAATATTATATTATGTTAATTTTATTATTAAAAATATGTTGTAGGTTATATTTTATTTTTATTTTTTTTGATGTTCCTTATTATTGTATGTTATTTTGTAACAAACCCACTGGAAAATAGGTTTAAGATGATTTCAGAAAAATTAGTTGGAGTTGTTTAGGTTTAATTGTTTTTTCTTTTATTTAATAATTATGATTTTTATTTTAATTTAATTTAATTTAAATTTTTATATTATATTATTTCAATTTTATTTTAAATTATTTTTAAGTTTATAAGTTTAATATTGCTGAATTTTGATTCTTGGATTTATATAAATTTAATATTGTTAAATTTACATTATACTTTTTAAGTTCTGAATTGTATTTTTTCTTTTATGTACTATTATTCTTATTCTTTCATCAACTTCTTGTTTATATAATTTAGTTTTATTTACTATTATTCTTATTCGTTCATTAACTTCTTGTTTATATAATTTAGTTTTTTTTTTGTTTTTTTTTCATTTACTATTAGTTTTTTTATCAAATATTATTTTACATTAAAAATAATTTGTTTCTAAATTATTTTGAGTTTATAAGTTTAAAATGACTGAAATTACATTATACTTTTTAGTTCTTTATTATTTTATCTTATTTTGTATTTTGAGAAAAATTAGTTGAAGTTGTTCAGGTTTAATTGTTACTTAGTCTTTCATCTGCTACTTGTTTACAAATTTTGTTTCAAATTGTTTTGATGTGTTGTGACAATTATTTTATGCTAGTCTTATTGATGTGTTGCAGAATTATTTTATGTTAGTTTTATTAATGTGTTTTTGTTAGATTAATTTCTATATTTTTGATGTGTTTTAGCTGGATTATTTTTCATTTTGGTGTATATTGTTTCCAAGCTTTGTCTCTCCTTTAATTGGTGGAATAGAGAAATGGTGTAGAGTGAATAAAATGAGGTTTGGTCTTGCTTATTTATGATGCCCACTTGATGTGTTTTAGTTTTGTTTTTTCGATATTTTGTTATGCAGGTGTGCATATAAAAAGCATGGTCAAGACATGAAGGTAGTTGTTGTTGAAATACATACAAATAAAGATGCAAAAGGTATCTTTGGAGAATAAATTGGTTTTGATCTATTATGGATTATATTTCAAAGAAATTTTAGTTTTATTTTGATATTATTTAAAAAACAAAATGAATTATTAATTGATAATATTTTTTGTTTCTCAGGTAAATGAAGTGGAAGATCGATGGCATAGAAAGATGCTGAGAAGGATGATTCTTTGACAAAGAATGATGGAGAATAGTTGAAGGAGTTTTTAGGAATTCAACATTTGTTTTTGTAAATTGTAAATTATTTATGTGTACCACCAGAAACAAATATATTAATAAAATTATTATTATTTTTTTGGAGAAAGGGTTAATGCCCTTTCTCAAATCTCTCAAGGATAGCTATGGCCAAAGCTATCTTTGAGAAGTCTTCTTTGATTAAGTTTTAGATATTTTTAGATTTTTTTTAAAATTAATATATGCTTTATTTTCAAATAAAATTTATAATTTTTTCATAAATTTAATAATATAATAAAAGTGATAATTTTAATATGATTAGATTACTTTTGCTTTTTAATTAAAATGCAAGTTTTTATAATTTGTGGGTTGTTTGATTAATAAAAAAATATTTTATTATATACCTTATATTTGTTTTTTCATAATTAGTGATTTGTTTAATTAATTCATTTTTTTATTATAAATTATTACATACATTACATTTAAATCAGTTTTTAATAATTTGTGGCTTCTTTAAATAATTAAATACAAATTAATAATTATTAACAT
This sequence comes from Pseudotsuga menziesii, assembly GCA_001517045.1. Taxonomy (NCBI): domain Eukaryota; kingdom Viridiplantae; phylum Streptophyta; class Pinopsida; order Pinales; family Pinaceae; genus Pseudotsuga; species Pseudotsuga menziesii. Next base: position 760,678 of record LPNX011021775.1, on the reverse strand, counting down.
TAATTTAATTCTATAATTTGCAACATTTTTTATATAATATTTCAGTTATTTTATAAACATTACCATAACAACTTTTTTTTATATACATTTTTTCTTTACAACATCTAATATTTCACTTTTTGAAACATTTTACAACATTATAATATTTAATTTATTTTATAAATATTACAATTACAACATATTTCACTTATTTTAGAAACATTTCATTTGCATCATTTTTTATATATATTTCTCCACAACATTACATCCATTACATTTACAACATTTTTTTAATAATTTGTGGTTTCTTTAATTTCATAGTTTTTCAATAATTATAAACATTAATTTAATTTCATAATTTGAAACATTTGTATATATATTTTTTCTAAACATTTTAATATTTTTACTTATTTTAAAACCATTACTATTGCAACATTTTTCTTATATACATCTTTTTTACAACATTTCAATATTTCACTTATTTTATAAACATTTCCCTTGCAACATTTTAATAATATAACTTATTTTATATAAAATCATTTCTATTACAAATATCACATTTCATTCTTTTTATAATATAAAAATACAAAATTAATATTTAATAAATATAATAAATTATAAAATTTTGTTGTGTTCTCGTTATGTAGTGATGTGTTATGTTGTGCTGTGTATGTCGTGTACTTATATTGTACACGGCATATATATTTATGTGAAAAGTTGTATTTAATATTGGTTGAAAATTTAAGATCATAAAAAATTATTTAAAATAACAATTTATATTTGAAAACAAAGATATTTTTTTTTTAATTTATGTATGTTACACAATGTATATATATATTTTTTCATTTCATAGTTTTCCAACAATTATAAACATTAATTTAATTTCATAATTTGAAACATTTGTATATATTTTTTATTTTTATTTTCTAAACATTTTAATATTTCACTTATTTTAAAACCATTACTATTGCAACATTTTTCTTATATACATTTTATTTTTACAACATTTCAATATTTCACTTATTTTATAAAAACATTTAATTTACATCACATTTTTTATAAACATTTCCCTCACAACATTTTAATAAATATAACTTATTTTATATAAAATCATTTCTATTACAAATATCACATTTCAATTTTTTTTTATAATATAAAAATACAAAATTAATGTTTAATAAATATAAAAAATTATAAAATTTTGTTGTGTTCTCATTATGTAGTGATTTGTTATGTTGGGCTGTGTATGTATTTATGTGAAAAGTTGTATTTAATATTGGTTGAAAATTTATGATTATAAAAAATTATTTTAAATAACAATTTATATTTGAAAACAAATTTTTTTTTTTAAATTNGTATTTATGTGAAAAGTTGTATTTAATATTGGTTGAAAATTTATGATTATAAAAAATTATTTTAAATAACAATTTATATTTGAAAACAAATTTTTTTTTTAAAATTTATGTATGTTACAAAATGTATATATATTTTTTCATTTCTATTTTATAATGTGAATATAATTTGTTTATGATTCAATGATTTATACTGTTTTATTTTAAAATAACAAAAAATATTTAAATTCAAGATGAAATATTAAATAAAAGTATGTTACACATACTTACAATTTTATGTAAATTTTAAATTTTATTTTTATTTATTTATGTTATTTAAAAAGAATGAAAAATAAATTCAATATATTATAAGATTTTATTTTTCATAATGTTTATTTTTATATAATATTAAATAAATGTATGTTACAAATATTTATTAATAATTTGTTGTTTCTTTAATTTCATAGTTTTGCAACAATTATAAACATTAATTTAATTTCATAGTTTGAAATATTTTTATATATTTTTTTTCTAAACATTTTAATATTTCATTTATTTTAAAACCATTACAATTGCAACATTTTTCATATATATATATATATTTTTACAACATTTCAATATTTTACTTGTTTTATAAACATTTCATTTGCTTCACATTTTTTTTTATATAAACTTTTCCCCCACAACATTTTAATAATATAACTTATTTGATATAAAATCATTTCTATTACAAATATCACATTTTTTTATAATATAAAGTTACAAAATTAATGTTTAATAAATATAAAAAATTATAGAATTTAGTTGTGTTTTCATTATGTTGTGTTCTAGTTATGTTGTGTTGTGTATGTCATGTACAATATTTTTTTCAACACAAAAAAATCATAACTTTATTTACAAAATTACATTTATCAAATTAACCACTATCATTTAATGATCAATGTCCATTATCTCAAATTTTCAGCACAAAAATGCTTTTTACAATAGATGATAATTGATTTGAAATCAAATTATATCCAAACATCATTCCTCACAACATTTTAATAATATAACTTCTTTTATATAAAATCATTTATCACATTTTTTTATAATATAAAAATACAAAATTAATGTTTAATAAATATAAAAATTTATAAAATTTAGTTGTGTTTTCATTATGTTGTGCTTTGTATGTCGTGTACAATATTTTTTTTCAATAAAAAAAAATCATAACTCTATTTACAAAATTACATTTATCAAATGAACCACTATCATTACAGTTTCCATTACCTCAATTCTTTAGCACAAAAATGCTTTTTACAATAGATGATAATTGATTTGAAATCAAATAATATCCAAACATCATTATGTGGTGTACAATATATGTCTTTATGAGAAAAGTTGTAGTTAATATTGGTTGAAAATTTATTTAAAATAACAATTTATATTTGATAACAAAATATTATTTCTAATTAAATACCATTTAGGTATGTTACAAAATGTATATATATTTTTTCATTTATTTTTATAATGTAAATATATATATATTTTTTAATTTTTACTTTTTATAATTTAATTATTTATAATGTTTTATTTTAAAATAACAAAAAAATATTTAAATTCAAGATGAAATATTCAATAAATGTATGTTACAAAAATTTCTAAACTAATATAAATTTTAAATTTTTATTTATATTTATTTATATTATTTAAAAAAATGAAAAATAAATTCAATATATTATAAGATTTTATTATTCATAATTTTTTTTTTATAATATTTAATAAATGTATCTTACAAATATTTATTTTCACTTTTATGTAAACTTTGAATTTTATTTTTATTTATTTGTGTTATTTGAAAAAAACAATAAAAATAAATTCAATATATTATAAGATTTTTTTTACTAATGTATATTTTTAAATTGAGTATATTTTAAATTTTATTTCAATTTTGTGTTATTTTTTATTTAGTTATCTATTTATTTATGATATTTTAAAAAAATAATAAAAAAATTAGATAAAATATATTATAAGACATTATTTTTCAAAATTTTTATTTTTATATTTTTAAAATTGTGTATATTTTCAATTTTATTTCAATAAATGATGTATATTACAAATTTATTTTTATCATCAATATTATTATAATTTATTTATTTTTAAAATTTAATAAATTTTATAAAATAAATTTATAACAAGTTATATTTAAAAAAACAAAGACATTATTTTTAATTGAATACAATTTATCAAAATTAAATAAAATGTAATACTTTATTTTTCATAGTCATGTATGTTACAAATATATAATAGTTAAAATGTAATGTTGTATTTTTAATTTTACTTTTTATGATTTAATTATTTATAATGTTTTATTTTAAAACAAGAGCCACGAGGTGGCAATGTTCCCGACATTGCTATCTACAGTTGCAAAATATTTAGAATTGATTTTGCAATTGGAAATAGCTAGTGTCAAACCTTTAAAATTAAAAAGTTGCGAAGGATTGGTATACCCATTCGTCATCTATCTTATGGATTTTCAATTATAATAATATGCATAAGGAAATCTCCCAAGTTGGGAAAAAGTATTCCTCAACGTTAATTGAAAAATAAGGAGTTCTACTATCAATTGGAAAAAAAACTTATGAAATAGGATTATCATCAAAAAGACCAACTTTGGTCTATTTAACCTTAAGAAACTCCCCTAGATAGATTAGCTTTCACATAAGTTAGCAAGTTATGAAGAATTGTAGTGTTACAAGTATGGTACGATTAATATGGAATATATGCATATACGTACCATTTTAAGAGATTTTAATACTTCATTTTCTTGGTATTACAAAAATTACATTTTTTTTGTCTTCATGATGTTCTAATGTTTTGTGTAATATCTATTTTCATTATAAAAATTATGAGAATTTCTAATTTTATTTTAACGCTATCAATTTTCTTTAATAAACTAAATATAGTAAAAAATATTTTTGATTTCTAAATCAATACAATTCTTATACATAATCATAAACTAACAATCATAAAAACAAAATGAATCTAAATATTTGTACAACTTTTTAAACATAATTAAATTTGTTAATGACCAATAATTTAATAAAAAATAACAACTTAGGAATTTCCGAATAAATATTTTCTAACCCACTTTTTAAAGAAGTTCTATAGAAACTTGAAGCAATTAATAAATATAATAGTACATCTTGATACCTTTAATTTTAATAAGTAAATATAATGCTACATTTTGTTATCATTAATTTTAAAGAAAATGTTTGATAGGTTTATGATAATCCATTTAATATTATATCTTTGTATCTTTAATTTTAATAAATAAATATTATATTATATTTTAGCATCATTAATTTTAACGAGAATGATGGATAGGTATGAGATTTATGATAAGTATTTTTAATTTGAATAAATAAATATAATGTTACATTTTGGCATCATCAATTTTGCTCTACATTTGTTTAGAACATAAATATTTGAAAAAAATGATTTACAATATGGAGAATTTGATTTCCATAAGTTATGGATCTAAGTTTCAATAAAAATTGAAATGAATATAATATTTGGTATGAATATGTAAAGTATTGTCAAACATATAGGATGCCAATAAAAACAACAATGATTCCCCTTTCTCATAATTTGAAACTTATATTATTTCAGATCTACACTGATGTTCATAAAATTGTTGTATACTTTCAAGAGAACATAAAAAGTTTTTAGCTTAAAAAAATTAAAAAGAAAATTAAATTTGGCCCTCTTACATTTATGTTTTTATTATTTATGTGCTCCTTACATTAAACAAAAAAATTAAAAAGAAAATTGCATTTGACTCTCTTACATTTATGTTTTTATAAACATAAAAACTATACTAGTTTTAAAATCTCTTAAAAATATTAATGCATGTGTTTCACTAAGCTTAGGCATGCAATCAACTTCGAGAGTAGCAATACTACTTTATCGAAGAAGAAAAAAATGAAAAGAGATCCAAATGAAAAATAAATTACTCATCTCGTGGGAACTTCTTCCAAGATATAAGTATGCTTTTTCTCGTCATTTTCTTCCTCTACAAACTTTTTCAATAGAACCCCAACCATTCCAACCAACCACTTGTTCATTCTTTTGCATTCACACTAGCCAACCGCTTCTTCATTTTTTTCGCATGCATTCACACCAACCAGCCACTTGTAAATAATAAAGTAGTGATAATAAAGTAAAGGAAACCATTCATGTAAATAATACAAACTTGAGTGGAAACCATTCAGAACATGGTGGTGGAAAAATATAATAAAATGGAAATTCCATTTAAATATCGCTCAAGCACATATTTAAACAAAGAATTTATAAAATGGAGGCATGTGTATTAATGTTCTTTGGAATCATCTCTGCAAACAATTGAACCTTAAACTTCAAAACAACAATTCACATGAAAATGACACTTAATTGTTTTAACAATCCATTTTCATGTCACTTAATTGCTTTAATAATCCCTATTTCTTGTGCAACTTGGGGAAAATATGGTTCATGTAGATTAGAAAGCATAGGGTTGAGAGTGAAAAGATTTGCAATGGAAACAATTCAAAAATAAAACACTCATAAAAAAATTTAATCACGCAACTACTTAGAGTTTACCCAAAATTACCAGTTTCTGATAACAAATAAGAAATTAAAAGAATTAGCCTACAAAGCTAAGGCACAAGAGTACTTCAAAAAAAATAAACATTGTATTATTTGTAGATAAATGCATTTATAACAAGTAAATAGTTTCAACAAACCAAAAAGCGAAACCACTTATTTTCTAAATAAATCTACTTATAACAATATACTAAACTTTTAGTAACATTTCACCATTATTCTCTAACATATTCCACTTCCTTTTGACTACAATCTAATTCTTCAAATATTGATCAACTTCTCAATTTTCTTGAACCACCAATACATAAACCTTTTAATTCTAATTTCTCAAACTCTGAAATATTCTTTCTTGGGACAGACAAGCATGAGGAGCTGTATGGCGCTCTTTTATCTGTCCAGGATCCTTCAAACACTTTCACAATGAGCACTTATTCTTTACAGGGGCTTCTCTTTCATGTGGCGGTTGTAGGGTTTTCCTTGTACTCTAACAATATTTAGATTCAACTCAAGGGTAAAGATCTAATAATCAGATTAACAATATTCAGATTCCACTCATAGTAACAAATTAATTATCACACTCATATCCCACACTTGTGATAGTAAGGAACTGTGATATAACATGCAATCTTTATTTCAACACATTAAAATTTAAATGTGGGTGAAAATTGAAATGCCCCAGGCTTGAAAATTGAAAAGCCTCAGAAGTGAAAACTGAAGAAGCAGGCCAAATCCTTTGAGCGCAATCAAACTACAATTACTAATTAAAAGTAGGCCAAAGATCATATTCGATCAGATCCTTCGATCTGCCTTTGCTGCCCTGAATCAAATTCCAAATACTAATTGCTAACAGTAGAATGTGAATCTTCTAAAAACTTAAATGACCGCAGTATATCATAGTCATGTATATTATAATTTAATAATATAATATGTACATATTCATAATTTAATATCTATTCATAATTTAATTTAATATCTACATATTCACGTCAGTATATCATATTAACCAGGGCCCTTTGGTTTTAAAACGACTCTTAATAATGATAATGTCTCTTAATTACCAGGGCCCTTTGGTTTTAAAACGACTCTTAATAATGATAATGTCTCTTAATTACTCCCAAAACTAACATAATGTTAACATGGTCTCTTATCTTATTTATTCAATAATTCTATGTGCCGTTCTGTAATATTTTATAGACATTAAATATACTTTTGACTTCATCTCCAACAACTACCTCAAACTTGATATTTGTAAAAAGTTTAAATTAAATGAATAGAACTTGAAAATCAAGCGTCGAACTGAAGAACTCGGAGAAGCATACCTTATTATTATCAACTTTTCTTTATCTTGTCTTAATTGATGCAGGACGTGACGCAGCAAAAAAAAATGTACGGCGTGACCCAGCAAAAGAAAACTATAAAGAAATATAGTTTCTATAATAATTTGAATGATTTTATTGTGATGTTACAATTGAGCATTAACGAAAACTTCTGTGTGGCTCAGCTTTGGATTTAGAACAATCTCATAGAAAGATTGTGTGTGCAATTGATAACAAGGATCCCTAACCAGTCTCATTGACAGGAGGTTGTACCGATAGCGTCTCATTGACAGGAGGTTGTATCGATAGCCAGCAGTGTCCCGATAATGAGGTGGTCCAAATGGAAAAACTTCAATCAGCTAGTCCAGTATCCAGTAGCCAACTCATCCATTATCATTCATTTCAGTCTTAGGTACAGTCGGTGTTAACCAGCAGCCGGAGTTTGCGCGGAGTCCCATTAGGCGTGAGGTGGGAAGAATCTCCTTGGATGGTTGTTGCATACTCAGCTCCTGTTGCAGCTGCTACGATCTGAGAGGTCTCCTATTATGACGTCTTTGTTCTGGAGCTCAGCCCTGCGTTGGATAATTTCGCATTAAATTTTAGCAAGAACCTAAGAATTATAAAGTATAGTTTTAATTCAGGTGACAGACTAACACAGGATGCACTAGTAATTTAGTAATTTGTGATAGATAAACTAGTCTACTTCGCAACTTTTCGTCTATAACAAGCAGTGCATGTTCGCAATAGCAAGCAAGGCTTATTAACATTTAGAGAAAAGGTATATTCTTTTTTTAGTGTACTGCCTATATTTACCTTATCGAATGGCTCTGTATCGAGCAACACTATATCCTGACCTTCAGAGAAAAGGTATATATTTCTTGATAGTGTACTACCTATATTTACCTTACCGAATGGTTCTGTTCAAGCAGCACTATATCCTGGTAATTGCTCACTTTAGTTTCGTATGAAAAATGATGCGAAGACATTATTTAGTAAAAAAAAGTACTTGTTTCTATATATACCCACATTCAAGCTATGAAATTTCTGTGATGCAAAAATCAACCATAGGTTATTACAGTTCAGTTACTCAGGTTTACAAAATTTACCTATTCAGCACCAAAGACGAGCAAAAATTGTATTCATACCAAAAAGAAGAGGCGCTGAGGGTGGTTTCGAATCCCCTATACTCCATCGGAAACAGGCTCTGTGGTAATTCGGTTGTCTTTTCCATTAACATATGGAAGTGTTTTATATTGCATATTGCAATGAGGAAAATAAAAATGAAGAAAGCCAGCTTCACTAATGATGCCATGGTCTCATCCAGGTGGAGTGTTGCATGAACATCGATTACATCCATTGCATGCAGCTAGACAGGAGTTACAAAATCTCTGTTAGAGTGTCGAAGTAATGGACTGCATGCATCTGGATTGCTTGTACTAAACAATTGTGAGGCGTCTACATAATGATTATCCCAATGGTTGCTTAGGTCCGCAGAGTCTTGGGACACAAAGTCCCAAGCAAATAAATATTTAAATAATTCAAAAAATAAAAATTAACCAAAAACATTTGAAAAATAAAAAATTTAAATATGTCTTTTAACCAATTCATATATATTATGACCATGCTAATAGTGTTACTCGATTTTAATAACCAAATGTCTTAGTCATGAAATTTGAAACATCACAAAGATAGTAAAATTTAATAATAATATCTTGTTATTATTCCATGCCCAGCACGGAATCGGCAAGGTTTAGTAAATTGTGCAATGCCTCTGTATTGGATGCATTGCATTCCATGCACTGCATGCATGCAGCAACGTGGCAAGCCACATGGATTCATTGAGGTAGTGAATGGCCCTAACTCTTGGATCGATGACACGAAGCTACTATATTATTCAAGAACCTAACCATGCCTAACCCGACCTCTACTGTAAAAATGAATCTTTGTTGAAGTTGTTATCTCTTCAAACACCTAACCATTCCTAACCCGACCTCTACTGTAACAATGAAGCTTTGTTGAAGTTGTTATCTCTTTCTCTGATGGGATTCGAACCGCTATGGATCTTGTCTTTTCTGAGATTGATCTGTAAACTGTGTTGACCATGGATTGAAGCTTTGTTGAAGTTGTTATCTCTTTCTCTGATGGGATTCTAACCGCTATGGATCTTGTCTTTTCTGAGATTGATCTGTAAACTGTGTTGACCATGGATTGTGTGTGCAGGAAATGACATGTTGGTTTTATGTACATTGAGAGTACACTTGTTTCCTTCTATGTGATTTGAACTCGCAAATGAACAAATGCTAGACCATAGGTTCCATCATACATTGTCGTTTTATCTCTTGATCTCACCAGGGATAACTCGCAAATGGTAACACTTCATCCAGTTCACCCAACCTGTCTCATCGGGGATTAGCCAGGACCCACATTGTCAGACTGCCTGATCGCTCTCCTGGCCCTCTCACGTTGTTTTCTTTTGTTTTGTAGGTCAACAGGTCATTGTTCTTCCTATTTTTCTGTTTCATTCACATGGGCTACAATCAACATGTTTTTACATATTCAGTTTGTGCAATTGATGTATGTAATTCTTCTCATAAATTTGATGTTTTTCCTTTGCCTAAGTTGCATCTCATAGTTATCAACAGCTTCAATTTTAGGCAATTTGATAGCCAAAACCGAGCCAACTAAACTTGGGTTTAGCGCTCAGTCAATATTTAAAAATAATTTCACTTTTCACTTTTCACTCTTTAGTTTTACTGCGACCACCTTTTTACTTCGACCAGAATTGTAAGCTTCAACCTTCGACCAAGATTGGGGATCTTCGACACAAATCACTNTTAGCGCTCAGTCAATATTTAAAAATAATTTCACTTTTCACTTTTCACTCTTTGCTCCGACGGAGTTTTACTGCGACCACCTTTTTACTTCGACCAGAATTGTAAGCTTCAACCTTCGACCAAGATTGGGGATCTTCGACAAAAATCACTAGGTGTGACCAAGTTGGTAGCTTCGACCAAGTTGGTAGCTTCGGCACAAATTTGGTAGCTTCGACCTTCGCCTAGGTTGGGAGCTTCGACCAAGTTTGTGCAGAATAAATTTCTTAGTCTAAAGACTCAAGAAATTACAAATGATTTTACCTGTGAGTAAGATGAAGTAAACTACCCACGTTTACAAATCCAAATAACTTATGAAATATATATGCCCAAATTTATAGGAAGATTTGAGTCGAACAAGGTGCCGTAAAACTTGAACTTTCACGAGGTGAGATTTCTATGGGTTCTTGTTCTTTTACTTATCAGTAATAGTAAAAGACATTTACAGAAGTAAATCTGGAAACATGTGCGGCCAAATAATCATGAATTCAACCACAAACTATTTCATATATTAACTATGCGGAATTACAAGATAATACAATCTTGTCTGTTACAAACTCGTCGGACCACAGAGCTTCAGCTCGCCGACTAAATCACATGCACAGAAGCTTGAGCTTCGACTTCACTTTCACACCTTGAATCCTCTGCTGGTTTTCGTAACTGTATATCTTTCTCTGTGTATCTCACTCTCTGTGTGATTTACAATGTGCATCTTCTATTTATAAGCAATTCTGAAAATTGCTTCAGCATAGGCCGACTTACTTGCCGACTTACTTTCCATTAAACACTGCAATAACTATCTATCTAACTACTTAGCTTCTGAAATAACTTCGATTGACTTACATAGCCTACTTATGGACTTTTCATTCTTGTCAGACTGAGAGACAAGATCGAAGANGCAATAACTATCTATCTAACTACTTAGCTTCTGAAATAACTTCGATTGACTTACGTAGCCTACTTATGGACTTTTCATTCTTGTCAGACTGAGAGACAAGATCGAAGCTTTTACAGACTCTGATAGAGTCGGTTGGAAGCCAAGTAGAGATCTGCGAGTAATTACATTTTCCAACACAATTGAGCTCAGGGGAAACATATTCATAGAGGAATGAGGGCTCAGGCACTCACATTCAGTAGTCACCACAAAAAATGGTTCAAAGCTTAGTGCTAAATCGTTAGTTGATCCAAGAACCAAGAAGAACTGGTTTGTATCTTCCAAGCATCATTTATCGTCTGGCCATGCCAGGAATGCTTCAAATAGCAGAGAAATCGCATAATTTTTATGCACTAACTCTCGCATTCTTGTGCTCTCCACACTATCTCCTTTCGAGCATA
>LPNX011021775.1:674570-745009 GCA_001517045.1 Pseudotsuga menziesii | reverse complement strand
ATAAAATCAACCCTTCACTATACAATTCCCACTTTCCATCGGATGGACACCACAGAAGCTGGATAGAAGTTGAAGGGAAGGTGTTGGGTTTTTTACCTGATATTACTATCCCTCTTTTTTTTCTTATTTCAATCAACGAGCAATACCCCATAGTAATGCACAATGATCTTACCCTACAGGGAGTGCGTTGTGTTTACTCAGAGAAATTTGTCCCACAGATGTCTCTAATGCGATTGACATCTCAAAGACTCTATAACCGCGTTTTTTGTCGTTGTTAACAATTGGTTTTGGTTTTGGTTTGTGGATAAAATATTCCTCTCAACAAAACGTTGTAACTCCCGAAGCAAGGAAAGAGTGCCTCTTGCGGCCCAAGAAGGCCTCGAATACTTGCAAAACATTTTATCACTATGAAATTGCAAACTGTCAAACACATCAAGGCTTAATTGACCAGAAAATATTGCAAGAGAGAAAGAGAAATAAAAACATTTTAAGGGGAAAATTGTCACACTGAAAATGTTGATCAACAACTATGACAGTGAACATTGAACAAGATCAATTATCCCCATGAAATGAAATTCAATCTATATTTATATTTTTTGGTAATTTATCTAATGTACACAACTTTAATGTTATGTGCCACCCATAACTAGCATTACAAATGTTGAATAACTCTTGACAGGGACCTAATGAGAAATTCTCAAGTTTTTCCATAAGTAACGCATTGTTGCAGAGCTTGATTGCCACTGGTATCTTCTTAAAAAGGTTGTGGCTCCTCTTCCTCATCTCCATCAGTGCCTCTGTGGTTTCTAGTACAACAATTATTCTCCAAAAGTTGAAAGAAAAGGTCGGTACTCCCATCGTCACACTCAAAAGTTGATTGGTCTCTTCATTCTATTTTGAAGATCATAGACCTATAATAAATCATGGTATTAATGTCGAATGCCTGAAATAATTCAAATCCCAACATGACAAATGCATCCTCCAAAATGCTGAGGCTCTGAATTTTCAGAACTGACTGAAACATTTCAATTGATCTGTTGCAAACTGTGCAAAGGTGTAATGACATTGCAAATTAAGTTTGGGACCGTGGTCTAGACATAGGAAAACAAGTGGCTACCAATAGTCTTATTTATTTTCATGCATGTTGCTTTTGATCGGTGAAGGGAGTTCGATTCCTATGCAATGCGGCATGTATGCTGGTATGCTTTCCAAGTGGTGACGAATTGCCATTACATTTATTTTTTGTGAAACAAACCACACAAACTGTTAGTTGTGCCATATATTGATATGACAAAATTTGAAAGTTTTGTATATTCACATTCCAATGGTATTCATATTTTGTTTTGTAGACTTTATTTTAACTAATAGAAAATAGAAATGTCTTACATGTAGACTTTATTTTAAGTAATAGAAAATAGAAATGTCTTTATGTATTAATAATCTCAGATTCAGTATTGGTATTATGTATTATGTAATGTTTTGCAGGTTTCTTTCAAATATTCGAAATCTCTGTATATGTTAATATTCTAACATTCTTATGCTATCTGCCTTTAGGATTTTTTAATTAAGAAAAGAAAATTATATTTTTTACTTTTAAAAATATTTTATTTATGTAAAATTCAAAGTCCAAATATAAATTATTGCTTATGGAAGATGAGAAGGGTGGAATGATTGTGAGAGGTCTCGAAGAAGAAATTGTATGCAGCAGAAATGATATTTATTTACACTCTATTAGAGAGAGGATCATAGAAGACACTAACTATAGAAACTGTTAAATTATCAGAGCAGTCACTCACATTTTACATTGTCAACCACCATTCATATTAATGAAGAAACTATGATTACTTTTAATAGCAAGCGAAATACAAATTCATCCACCCGATTATAATTGAATAATTAAAAGGCTTGAAAATTGAAAGGCCTCGGAAGTGAAAAAAAGAAGAAGCAGGCCAAATCCTTTGAGCGCAATTAAACTACAAATACTAATTAGAAGTAGGCCAAAGATCAGATTCTTCGATCTGCCTTTGCTGCCCTGAATCAAATTCCAAATACTAATTGCTAACAGTAGATTGTTAAAATTTGAAACTAGAGAAGAATCTTCTAATAATTTATCATAATTTAGTTTAGTTTAGTTTCTTTATCCGAAACCATTTTTAATGGTTTAGTTTCTTTATCATAATTTTTCTTCGCTCGTAAGTTAGTTAAAATGAACATCGATCAACCAAGATTCCAAAGTCAGTAATATCTTACATAGAATATATTTGGTTCCCCTTGAGTGATATTGATTAACAATTTAAATTAAAATATTGATCTTACCAAAGGAGAATATTTAAAAATGATTGAAGACGTGTTCGAGTGATGATTATAATAGCCTTCTCAAAACGTGTGGCAAATGTGTTCGGTTAGAAATTGGAATGATGAAAATACCCCTTCTATGCATTGATTTCTGGACTGCATGATTCATGTCTCAAAAAGCAGTTATGACCCGACACTCCCTACCCTACCCTACCCCATACACTATATACACCCTTTCACCCATCTCATCTCAACCAACTTTGCTTGACCAGCAACCTGCTCCATAATAACTCCAAGTGGCTATCAAAAACTAATGCCTATAGGTAAATTGGGATTCGAAAAGGAAACTAATCGTAAACACAAAATTAGGATTCGAAAAGGCAAATCAGTATTTCCATCCATCGGAAATCATCAAAACATTACCTGTAGACTGGACGATTGAATGTAAGGCTATCAGATACTAAATGATAAAAAAGGGAAATATGTGTCTGGTTTAATACTTCACCCATCATCAAAGACGATCTCCAAATGTGAATAAAAAGATAAAATAAAATCTGTATCCGACTTTATTACTGTTTGAAGGTTCATTATTATCTGAAAAAATTTCAATAGAAAATCTTGCATTAATCATCAGTGCCCATCATCAAGGCAATCTGAAAATGTAACTGAAAATCTCTTGTCTTCAAGGCAAGCACAATGTACCATCTCTAAAAATTGTTAAAGTAACCAGGCTAAAAACAAAATAATGGCAAACAGTTTTATTGAAAAAAACGGTTCAAACAAACGAAATATCAAACCCTGGTTCTGAGTAGGCAGGTAAGCCAAACTCTTCGTATGTACAATTGCCAAGAAAGAATAGTAGTTTAGATGCCTCTCCTGCTTTTTAGCAAAAATACACTCAGCAAACGTTAGAAAAAATAGGTTGTGTTATGTTCAATGTCTTTTTCTATTTAAAAGGGAAAATAAACAGAGTAAGGCATCAAGAAAACAGGGGAAAGCTGCACATTGGATGCAATACAATCCTCAAATCTGTTATAAATATCTTCCAGTTATAAACATCTTCCAATTGGCAAGGCCATTCTAATGGCAACTAACCATTTTTCGTATCTCATGAATAACTGAACTGGGCTAAGCCAAGCCTTTGTCAACTTTAATTCTAAATCATAGTGATCAATACAAGAAAGTTTGCGCGGAGTCTCATTGGGCGTGAGGCGGGAAGAATCTCCTTGGATTGCTGTTGCATACTCAGCTCCTGTTGCAGCTGCTACGATCTGAGAGGTCTCCTATTATGATGTCTTTGTTCTCGAGCCCAGCCCTACATTTGATAATTTCGATAAAAGCATTAAATTTTAGCAAGAACCTAAGAATTATAAAGTATAGTTTGAGAAATTTTGATTAATTAATTCAGGAGACAGACTAACGCAGGATGCACTCTTTTTATCGAGCAAGTGATGCATGCCAGATTATTTCCA
This sequence comes from Pseudotsuga menziesii, assembly GCA_001517045.1. Lineage (NCBI taxonomy): Eukaryota > Viridiplantae > Streptophyta > Pinopsida > Pinales > Pinaceae > Pseudotsuga > Pseudotsuga menziesii. Next base: position 741,242 of record LPNX011021775.1, on the reverse strand, counting down.
GTTATACCCATCAATAATAAGGCCGGATAAGCGAGAAGAGGAATAAAAGGAAAGGAAGGATCAAGGGTGTGAAAGGAGCATGAGAGGCTCTAAAGAACAACGCCAGCCAAGCTCAGTGAGTACCTAAGCTACACGGTACCTAAGCTACAAAACCCTTCCTTCTAGCTCTTCTATTATCTGTGGGATTCCATTGGAACTTTTGGATTGTGAACTCAGAGGGCATGGCATAGATGACAAATTCTTAGTAGGAAAGGACATCTCAATGCGAGTATCATATGTTAAGTCTCCATGGCTATATAATATATTAACACGTCTCCCTAGCTCTATCCTCCTTCCTCTCGGGGTTTATAGCAGCATAAAAGCGCTCAACAGTGAAGCTAAATAGAAATGTCCAAAAAAAGTGGGTACGAAGTCGCTTGTCCACATCGGGCAAGGTTCTATTGCCTTGAGCATAGATAAACTCGTCTATTTCGCAACTTTTCGTCTATAACAAGCAGTGCATGTTCGCAATAGCAAGGAAGGCTTATCAACGTTCAGAGAAAAGGTATTTTTCTTAATAGTGTACTGCCTATATTTAACTTACCGAATGGCTTTGTATTGAGCAGCACTATATCCTAACCTTCAGAAAAAAAGTATATATTTCTTGATAGTGTACTACCTATATTTACCTTACAGAATGGTTATGTTCAAGTGGCACAATATCCTGGTAATTGCTCACTTTCTTTTCGTATGAAAAATGATGCGAAGACATTATTTAGTGAAAAAGAGTACGCGTTTCTATATATATACCCACATTCAAGCTAGGAAATTTCTGCGATGCAAATTACAATTCAATTACTCAGCTTTACAAAATTTACAAAAATCAACCATAATTACAATTTAGTTACTCAAGTTTACAAAATTTACCTATTCAGCACCAAACACCAGCAAACATTGTATTCATACCAAAAACAAGAGGCGCTGTGGTAATCCAGTTGTACTTTCCACGTTATATCGCAATGAGGAAAATAAAAATGAAGAAAGCCAGCTTTACTAATGTTGTCATGGTCTTATCCAGGTGGAGTGTTGCATGAACATCGATTACATCCATTGCATGCAGTTGGACAAGAGTTACAAAATCTCTGTTAGAGTGTCGAAGTAATGGACTGCATGCATCTGGATTGCTTGTACCAAACAATTGTGAGGCATCTACACAGTGATTATCCCAATGCTTGCTTAGGTTAGCTCGTCGCCGGGTCTTGGGGCACAAAGTCCCAAGCAAACGTCACCTGCAAAAGACCAATAGAAGCTAAGTAAAATAAGTATTTAAATAATTAAAAAAATAAAAATTAACCAAACTATAGTAAAAACATTTGAAAAATAAAAAATTTAAATATGCCTCTGGATTTTGTTATTTGACCTTAAACTAATTTTAGTTTCAATTTCAATCTACCATTCAGAGTAAATTTAGAAAGGAACTAATCTTGTAACCTTTATGTAGAAGTTTTACCACTTTGAAGGCATTCTAATTCTTGGAAGCTTATGGGATGTGCGATGCAGGACTGGGGAAACACACCAACCATTCAGAGTAAATTTAGAAAGGAACTAATCTTGTAACCTTTATGTAGAATTTTTACCACTTTGAAGGCATTCTAATTCTTGGAAGCTTATGGGATGTGCGATGGAGTGGGGAAACACACTTGGTTGGTGTGTGGAGACAATGTTATCTATATTGCACACTTATAATGTATAATTCTTGGGCCAATTACATTGATATTGCACACTTATAATGTATAATTCTTGGGCCAATTACATTGAAACGTTGTACTTTTAATGAAATGCAAAGAGACCATATCAAAAGAGGGTCCTCAAGTATGTTTTGTATGGGTATTACATTTGTTCACATAAAAAAAAATTCACACTAGTTGTAGGCTAAGAGTGAGCCTTGTGATAATGTGATGAAACTAAAAGAATATAGCAAACCTATATTTTTTCATTATATGATATCATTTATTGGAAGAATAATATGGCTTAACAGATACACTTGTAATTATTTCTTTATTTTGAGAACTTGATAACATACTTTATGAGGTGATTTACATATTTGTTTTTAATTTTTACTTTTAGATGCTTCTATTTTTTGTTTATTTGACCTTAGATAATTGTAGTTTCCTGACAAGTTTACTATTCAGAGTAAATCTAGAGAAGAATGAATTGTGTATCCTTTGTGATAGTGTGTTAAGGGTTTTAAGAGTTTGTGACATGCTTTATGTTATATTGGAATCATAGTGTGTTAATGTTTGTAAGAGTTTGTGATATATTTTTAGTGGACTTTGAATCTATTTAAGGGTGCTAGCTCAATGGAAGAGCACCTGCATTATAGGCATGAGGTTGGTGGTTCGATTCTTCCGTGCTTTGTCTACATAAATCAATGATTAACTAAATGACCACTTAACAACAATTAATGATTAAATAAAGAATAGTTAACAACAATCAATGACTAAATAAATGACCAGTTAACAACAATCAATGACTAATTTATGACCAACTGTGATGTGACTAAATCTAGTCATTATCACCCAATTTTAGTCTTTTTTTAGTCACTTATCACCCATTTTTAACCATTTTTTTAGTCACTTATCACCCATTTTGTACTAGTTTTATCATAAAAAACTTGGGTCTTTATATGCCTTCCCTTTGACACTCCTCATTATCCACAATTAACACAACTTAGTGTTGGTTGTTGAGCTTGATCTTTTTGATTCAAAGATGTTATTGTTAAGCCGTGTTTGTACCCCAATTTTACTGTACACTCATCCCAACAGGGGGTGCGAGGGGACATTGTACCCCCACGGGGTCCGGCGGCGAAGCCCTCAAATTTTTTTTTGGATGTTTATTGGCCAATAGTTTACGGGCCCATGGTATTGGGTGACCCGTGGTATTTTCCCATGGTAATTCCCATATAAAAGGAAAGCATTGTAATACAACCGTGTGTATTGTATTGTATTGTAGCATTGTGAAAAATGATCTATGTGATTGTATGAGAGAGACTGTGAGAGAGTGAAGAGGAAGATCAACGAGTATGTTGCAGGTTGTGTCCCATCATTTTGTTGGACAATATAATAATAAACATACTGGAAATTTCTGTGTGGACGTATCCCATCTTGGGTGAACCACGTTATATTGGTGTCTCTCTTGTAATGTGATTATGTTTTTAATATTTGCATCTTGTTTATTTTTATTGCTTTGTGATCCCATTTTTTTAACAATTGGTATTAGAGCCAAAAGGTCTATTTGATTGGTAAACTCATAGGAAAGAAGGGTTCATGGTTTGAATGGGAGCAATGGCGGAAGAAGGAAATTTTAGGGTCGAGAAATTCAATGGATAAAACTACAAGTTATGGAAGATGAAAATGGAGGAATATCTATACTAGAAGGATCTGTTCCTACCGTTGGCCAAAAAAGCAAAACAACTAGCAACTATGAAGGACGAAGAATGGGAGGTCCTTGACAAAAAGGCACTAGGAATAATACGACTGTTCTTGGCTTCGTCGGTGGCTTTCAATATTTCAAAAGAAAAGACAACAAAGGGTGTGATGAGTGCATTGGTTAAGCTCTATGATAAACCCTAGGATTCTAAAAAATGTATTTCTAATGAAGCATTTATTTAATGTGAATATGTCAGAAGGTGGATCTATTGCTGACCATTTAAATGAATTTAATACAATTACTAATCATCTAAGTTATGTAGGAGTGAACTTTGATGACGAGGTTAGGGCTCTTCTAATCTTATGCTCATTACCAAGAAGCTGGAATGGCTTGGTCATCGTTGTAAGTAACCCTGTCTTTGGTTCAAATAGTCTTAAATTTGATGATGTTGTTGGTGTTATTGTTAGCGAGGAAATGAAAAGAAAAAACACAGGTGAGACATCAAGTAATGTGTTGACCATGGAGAATAGGGGAAGAAAAAGGGAGAGAGGAAAGAGCCCATGTAATCACATCATGTCTAAAAAGGGCAGATCCAAGTCCAGGATGCGAAAGATAGAGTGTTGGAACTGTGGTAAGAGAGGATATATGAAGAAAGACTACAAAGCTCCAAAGAAGAAAGGAGACGAGAAACAAGATACTACTCAGGAAGCAAATGTACCAAGTGATGTGTTACAAGATGCTTTGATTCTTGCATTAAATAATACTAGTGATTACTATGTAGTAGATTCAGGGACTTCATGTCATACTACACCCCATAGGAAATTCTTTCATGATTATGTTCAATGTGATTTTGGATATGTTTTAATGGGTGATGATGAACCATGCAAAATTGTTGGAATGGGTTAGGTACGGATTAAGTTAAACAATGGAAATGAATGGCTGCTAAAGGATGTAAGGCATATTCCTTTTATGAAAATAAATTTGATCTCAACAGGGTGGTTGAGAGATAGTAGTAATTTTTCTACGTTTGGAAAAACATGGTGGAAGATCACTAAAGGTGCACTAGTAATAGAAAAAGGAGATAAGATATGTACATTGTATTTATGTCCTCATAATACTGATTATTCTATCTCTCTAGCTTCCACAGAAACATGTGCAGCGTTGTGGCATCATAGGCTTGGCCACATGAACGAGAAGGGGATGCATATTCTTCATTCAAGGAAATTGCTTCCAGATATGAAGCAAGTAAGTTTGGAATTTTGTGAGAACTGTGTTTATGGAAAGCTGAAGAGAGTCAGATTTCTTAGGGTTGAGAAATAGAAGAAGAGTGAAAAGTTAGAGCTTAAGCATACAAATGTATAGGGACCGAATCACGTACAATATCTTAGTGGCTCTCATTATTATGTTACTTTTATTGTTGATGCAACTAGAAAAACTTGGGTTTATTGCATTAGGTAGAAATATGATGTGTTAGCTACTTTTAAGAAGTGGAAAGCTTTGGTTGAGAATGAGACAAAAAAAATGCTGAAATGTCTTAGATTTGATAATCAAGGTGAATAATGCAACAAAGCATTTGATAGTTACTGTTCATACCATGTGATTCATAGAGAGAAGATAGTCCCAAGAACACTATAGGAAAATGGTGTCTCAAAAAGGATGAATAGGACGATCATGGAGTGTGCAAGGTGTATGAGATTGCATACAGGGGTGCCCTTACATTTTTGGGCTGATTTTGTAGTTACTGTTGTTTATTTAATAAACAGAGGGCCTTCAAGCACTTTGTATGGTGGTATTCCAAAGGAGGTATGGATAGGAAAAAATGTAAACTACTCATTTCTGAGAATTTTTGGTTGTGAAGCATTGTCCATATTGATAAAGAAAATAGAATAAAGCTTGAGGCTAAATCCAAGAAATGCATATTTATTGGATATTGGGTTGATGATTTTGGTTGCCACTTATGGAATTATGAAAATCACTAAATCATTAGGAGTAGAGATGTAGTATTCAATGAAAATGTTATGTACAAGGATTAGTTGTAGCGAAACAAAGAGGAAAAGGATAATAAAGAGTAAACCGTGCTTGATTAAATAAAAGAAAATGAAGTTCCAAAGGTATCAGAAAATCAAGAACAACAAAAGGTACCTCAAACTACTGTAAGTGTGAAAAGATCTACTAGGTAAAGTAGACCCCCTGAATGATTCTATCATTCACTGTATTATTTATTGATAACTGATTCTGGTGAACCAGAATGTTATGAAGAAGCAATGCAGTTGGAAACTAAAAAGAAGGGGAACAAGGCATGAATTAGGAGATGGAATCATTGGCAAGAAACAAGACATGGGATTTGGTTGAGTTGCTTGCAAGTAAAAGATATTTGTAGAATAAATGTGTTTACAGGTTGAAGGAAGAAGAAGGAGGCTAGAAGCGGTATAAGGATAGATTTGTCGCAAAGGGGTTTGCACAAAATAAATCTATAGATGTTGATGAAATATTTTCTCTTGTTATTAAAATGACTTCAATTAGGACTATTTTAAGTCTAGTGGCGGTAGAAGATTTGCATCTTGAAAACTTAGATGTAAAAATGACCTTTCTCCATGGAGATTTGGAGGAAGATATTTATATGCAACATCCATAGGGGTATGAGGTCAAAGGGAAGGATAATTTGGTTTGCGGGTTGAAAAAGAGCTTGTATGGCCTAAAATAAGCTCCAAGATAATGGTATTTGAAATTTGATAAATTTACAATAGAACATGGTTACAATAGATGTCATTCTGACCAATGTGTTTATTTTGAAGAGGTTAGATAATGGAATATATATCACCATAGATCTATCTTAATTAAAAATGATCTATCAAGCACCAAAATGGATCAAATCTCTCTAACTGCAAACCCCCTTTTTAGAGGAGAGATGTTGAGAAAATGTGAATGGAATGTTTATGGTTTTAATCTGTACTCACACACACACACACACACACACACACATATATATATATATATATAGTCTTATGTCTCATTTTAAGTGCTTTTAAAAATCCCTTGTATGTTTTTATATGCTATAATAATAACTATCACTTATAATGTTTTTCCCTCTTCAAGGCAAGAATTTTTTTATTATCTACAATAATAGTCATTCGTACTCAAATATCCGTTGAAGCTTAAAAGAAAAAATGCAATGTATATATTTTCTCCCTTTTCAAACAACAAAAGATATTGGATATATATAAATCCATTTTAATTTTATTTATTAAAAATATGAGCTATACTATTACATCTGATAAAATATATTATTAAGATTGATTTAAATCAATTTTATCTTATGTAATATGTGTTAATCTCATTTTTATACTCATATACAAAGCACCATAGACAAGTAATTATAGGTAATTTACAACCGCCACTATATACGGTAATTATCAATATTTTTTCCTCCATCAATTTCATGGCTGTATTAATTGCGTAACCGAGTGTCACTGCGAACTGAAACCAATAGTGTTTGTGAATCTTGGTTGTTATTTTGTTTTTGGTTACTAATTCATATAAGTTTTGTAATTTTCTAAATAGTCGACATGCTAATTTCTATTTTTTATTTATTTAATTATTAATTGTTATTAAGCCAACATGTGCCATGTCACCATTACAGACGGACACATATCATCCATTTGAGCTGTAGAAAACGCCTCCCAAAGTGATTATCTTGTTATTGTATGTGGATGCCATGCTTGTTGCAGAATCTAACAAGTATGATATAAATGTTTGCAAAATTAAGAAACTAGGTAAATCATTTGCGATGAAAGATTTGGGTGTTGCAAAGTAAATCCTTAGTACGAGAATAACAAGAGACATGAAAAATCACAAATTGAGATTGTCTCAGGGTGAGTACATATAAAAGGTGTTGGAGAGGCTTAGAATGCAGAATGCAAAACCAATTTGTACATCTTTGTCCAACCATTTCAAAATAAGTAAGGAGAGGTGTCCCAAGACATAGGAGGAGATATAATACATTTCCAAGGTTTCCTATTCATCTTTGTCCAACCATTTCAAAATAAGTAAGGAGAGGTGTCCCAAGACATAGGAGGAGATATAATACATTTCCAAGGTTTCCTATTCTTTAGTATATGGCAACTTGATGTATGCCATGGTGTGCATAAGACCAGATATTGCACATGTAGTGGGAATTGTGAGCAGGTATATGAACAATCCAAGTAAAGAGAATTGGAGGGCAGTATAATGGATTCTCAAGTATTTGAGAGGCACCAATTCTCATGCATTATGTTTTGTAGGTTCAGACACAATTCTACAAGGATATATTGACGCAGATATGGCATGTGATAAATACACTAGGAGGAGCACCAAATGGTATGTTTTTACTATAGGTGGAACGATAGTAAGTTGTATTTTGAAACTCCATAAGGCGTCTTAAAAAATGGAAGCAGAGTATGTTACTGCTATAGAGGCTAGTAAAGACTCATGATTTGGTTGCAGAGGTTCATGGAGGAATTGGGTAAGAAGCTGGAGGATAGAAGGTTGTCCAATGACAATGAAAATTCCATTCATTTTGCAAAGAACTCAGACTTCCATTCAAAGACTAAACATATACGACTCAAGTACCATTTAATACGATCTGTTCTAGAAGATGAACTGTTGAAGTTGGAAAAGATACACACTAGCTAGAATCCCGTAGACATGTTGACAAAGGTAGTAAGTAGAGAGAAATTGAGTTCCTACTAAGTTTCTATTGTCATTAAAGCGTGAAAGTGAAGATGAGAACTTTTCTAGATCCAAGGTTCAAAGCATAGTCTAGTAAGTGCAATAGTGGTGGAGCTGTTGTAATCAGTCTCCAAGTGGGAGATTATTGGCTGTGGAGCTTGATATTCCCGATACATAGATGTTATTGTTCAACCCTGGTTGTACCCTAGTTTTACAATACATTCATCCCAGCAGGGGGGTGTGAGCGGACATCAAACCCCCTTAACTGAGGGGTTTAGGGGCTAGTGGGCCCTCGGAGGGGGTTCGAGGGCGAAGCCCCTGAAATATTTTTGTTGGAATGTTTGTTGGCCAACAATTTACGGGCCCATGGTATTGAGTGACCTATGGTATTTTCCCATAGTAATTTCCCTACAAAATGAAAGCATTGTAATACATATGTGTATTGTATTGTATTGTATTTTATTGTAGCATTGTGGAAAACAATTTATGTGATTGTGTGAGAGAGATCGTGAGAGAGTGAAGAGGAAGTGCAGCAGGTGTGCTACAAGTTGTATCCCTTCATTTTGTTGGATGATATAATAATAAAAGGACTGCCAATTTATGTGTGGACGTATCCCATCTTCGATGAACCACATTATATTGATGTCTCTCTTGTAATGTGTTTAATATTTCCATCTTGTTTATTGTTATTGCTATGCGATCCTATTTTTATAATACTTAGAGATGCCATTCAGAATCAATTGAAAGCTAAGGAATTTCTTTTATGTGACATTAGATTTTGGGATAAGCATTTTTTTAAGCCAACAGATGCTCAGACAATACTCTTCTTTCAATGCATTATAGAGAAAGCAAGAGGACAAGGTTGGCAAAGCGATTGCAGTTATCATTTTTCTCGTAATGTACACATAATCCATCCTTACCTTAATAAATAAGTTTTTTATAACAACTTGAATTTTTTGGGCATGGTTAATGTGTCTTTCTCTCTGTATTTGGTCATATTGTTGGTTGAAAGGTATGCCTGAAAATATGTATATTGAACTTCTTTGTTTTATTGTTGAAAATTGGAAGGGACTTTCAAATGACCTGCAAAATACTCCTTTGTTGAAGTATGTAAGTTCTTCCAAGAACACATATTTTGAAACTGTATCAAATGCTTCCATCTACACAAGAATTTATCTTTCATCAAAGGATTCGAACATATTGTGGATGACCAAATAGTCTTGGAAGTGTCACCAAATATTATTTCATTCATGAATATACCTAGAAGGAAATTATAATTTTAGATCCTCAGGAAGGTTGAATCAAAATCCTAAAATTGCGAACTTTCTATCCCATAGTTTGTTGATCAGTTTTTGGATGTAGTATTAGACTCAATAGACAGTAATATTATTATCACCATTGCACATTTTTTGGACTATTCATTTGCAAGTAACTACATCTGGCTCAAAAAAATTACTTGTAATTGCAAGAATATTCCCCTCGTAGCTAAAGGTGGGAATATCATCAGGAAATTAGGCTCTCTAAAGTTTCTCCATCCTACATCCATGAGTAACTAGGACAATTTAATGGAAATGAATCCCTAGATCATTAGGATTTCAACCCTTTTTGAATATTACCTTACATTACAACCTTGTGCAATAAGTTTGATGTATTTATTTAATGATTTGGTTTCATTCTTTCGAAGACACCTTGATGTATCAGATATTCCATATGTATTTCCTCTGAATGCCAACATTCTTGTTTTTTCCCATGCTTTGAAAAAGGAGAATGCATTTATTCTTCTACAATGGATCCAATTGGGAATATAAATGTTGTGATTTTTATAATTTAATGCACACAATCCAATGGAAAATGTCTATGGAATTGATCTAACACACCCCCTCTATAACTCCTAGAGACCCCCACATTAATATAGCACCCCCCTAATCCACTAACACCCCCTTCTCTCTCTCTCTCTCACGTACACACATCAATATTCCCCCCTACCACTAACCCTTCTCCTCCTCCTCCTCCTCCTCCTCCTCCTCCTCTCTCTCTCTCTCTAATCCTTACTAACCCCTTCTCTCAATCTCTTTCTCCCCTACTCCACTTACCCCCAATCTCCTAACACCCCACTCTATCTATATTTATAACCCCTTAACACCCCCCTTCTCTCTCTACCTCTAACCCCTTACCACCCCCATGTCTTTCCCATTACCTCTCTCTCTCTCTCTAACCCAAACACTCACTTTCCTCACCTATACCCCTCTTTCTCTATAATCACCCTAATTTCCTCCCCAAAACCCCAACTTTTCCTCTCTCTCGGCCCCCCTTATTCCCCTTAACACATACTAATCCCCTCTATCACTAACCTACTCCTCCATGTACACGTAACCCCAACCCCCCCTCTCTCCCCTCCTCTCCCTAATCCTTACTAAATCCTTCTCTCACTCTCTTTCTCCTTTGCTCCACTTACCCTCAATCTCTACCTCTAACCCTTAACATCCCCTTTTTATCTACCTCTAACCCCTTACCATCCCGCAGTCTCTCTCCCTCCCTCCCTCTCTCTCTCTTCCCCATAACTATTACTAACCCCATCTCTCACTCTTACTCCCCAAATCATCCACCTACACCTAACCCCACCCCCTATCTCTTCCCCAAACCCCTAACACACCACCGCCCCATTGGTTCTCTCTCTCTCTCTCTGCCACCTATTAACCCTAACTCATACTAACCCGCTCTCATGCTCTCTCTCACTCCCCTACTCCACCTCCACCTACACCTAACCCTAACACCCTTCCCATCTCTCTATCTCTCTCCCCTCCTCTCCCTAACCCATTCCCCCAATCTCTTTCTCTCCTGCTCCACTTACACCCAATATACAAACACCCCCCTCTGTCTCTACCTCTAACCCTTAACACCCCCTCTATATCTACCACTAACCCCTTACCATCCCCCAATATCTCTCTCTCTCTTTAACCCCCCCTCTCTCTCACTCCCCAACTCATCCACCTAAAACTAAACCCCACCCCCTATCTCTTCCCTAACCCCCTAACACATGAATGCCCCAATCGTTCTCTCTATCTCTCTCTCCCTCTCTCTCCCCCCTAACTCATACTAACCCCCTCTCTCACTCTCTCTCACTCCCTTACTCCTCCACCTACATATAACCCCGACATCCTCTCTCTCTCTCTCTTTACACTCTTGTCCCTAACCCTTACTAACCCATTCTCTCACTGTCTTTCTCCCCTACTCCACTTACCCCCAATCTCCTATCACCCCCCTTTATATCTTCATCTAACCCCTTAACACTCCCTCTCTCTCTCTCTCTCTCTCTTCTTCCCCTTAAGTCTTACTAACCCCCTCTCTCACTCTCTTTCCATCCCCTACTCGTCCACCTAAATCTAACACTGACACCCCCCTCTCTCTCTTTTCCCCCGCCTCTCCCCAACCCTTACTAACCCCATATATATAAACTCTCTTTCTCGCCTACTCCACTAAATTCCAATCTCCTAATACCCCCCTATTTCTCTACCTCTAACCCTTTAACACCCCTGTTGTTCTATCTCTAATCCCTTAGCACCCCCCACCTTTTGATGTTATCATCACCAAACCAAACAATATAGTTGTAATGTTACATATCGTATATGCATTTTAGTGAGAAAAAATGTGTATGAATTATGGTTACCTATGATCTTACCCCCCCAAACCACCTAATACACCTCTCCTACAACACTCGAATACCCCTGCATTAATTTAACACCCCCTACCCTTACTTCACCCAACAACCCATTCTACTCCATCTCTAACCCATCCCAATCCCCCAAATCCCCTAACAACCTCCTACTCTCTCTCTCTCACCCCCAACTACTCTCTATACCTCTAACCCCCCCTCCTCTCTGTCTGTCTATCTGTCTCTCTCTCTTACCTCCCCTTATTTCTCTAACCCAAACACCCATACTTCACACCTATACCCCCCTTTCTCTCTAATCACCATAAGTTCCTCCCAAACCCCCCTGGTCCTCTTCCCCCTAACTCTTACTAACCCCCTCTCTCACTCTCTCTCACNCACACATCCCTATCTCTCTCCCCGCCTCTCCCTAACCTTTACTAACCTCTAACCCCTTAACTTTCCCCCTTTATCTCTAGCTATACCACTTTTGATCGCTCTCTCTCTCTCTCTCTCTCTAACCCTTACTAACCTCTTTGGACGGCGAGGTATGTAGAATGACCTTCTTGCATGGAGGGGGTAGATAGAGAAAGATACGAGTAGGAGGGGGAGAGAGAGATAGAGAGGATGGGGATTAGTGGTAGGGGGATCCATAGGGATGTCAGTGTATATATGTGTAGAGAGGGGTGGGTGTTAGGTGTAGGTGGAGGAGTAGAGAAGTGAGAGAGGGTTTTAATAATATTTAGGGGGAAGAGGGGGAGGGGTGTTAGGGAACTAGTAGAAAAGGTGAGATAAATGACTAAAAAACTACTAAAAATTGAATATAAATTGCTAAAGTTAGTCACGTGAGTAATAGTCATTTATTAGCAGTCACTTATAACACGACTAATACGTTACTAAAATTTTTAGTTGTATATTTGCAATTTTGAGAGATCATTTTGGTTGTATATTTAGTCATTGATCATTTTTATTTGGTCATTTATTTTAGTCATTGTTAACTGTTATTAGTTATAAATTGTTGTTAACTGGTCATGTATTTAGTCATTGAATTACTTGTAATAGTCATCTATTACCATCAACATGTAGTTTATTTAGTCATTTTAATCTTAAGTTTACGTCAATTGGTTGTATATTTAGTCATTTCTTGTTGTTAGTTGGTCATCTATTTAGTCTTAATAGTCATTTTTTTATTGTTAGTTGGTCATCTATTTAGCCTTAATAGTAATTTATTATTGTTAGTTGGTCATTTATTTAGTGATAATAGTAAGTTATTGCCATGAATGATCATATATTAGTCATTTGCTTAGTGGTTGATTGTTTTGATTGATCATTGATTTAACTATAATAGTTATTTATTGTGGTCAATTGGTCATATATTTAGTCATTTGTATTATCATTTTCCATCAATTAGTCATATATTTAGTCATTTTGTTTCATTGATTTTCATGAATTGATGGTTTATTGTTATGTTGTTTATTAGTTGCAATCATTATATATATTTATTACTTTAATGAACTAAATGTTCATTTATTTTATGTGAATTATTTATTAAAATTGTATAATGCATAAATAAACATAATACTAAAATTGAATGGAAACATGCAATTAAATATAAACATCACATATAGGAACAAGCTAGAGCATAAGATGAAGTAATATGGAATTATAAAATAAAATCAAATGAACATATAACACAATTTAAATAAAGTATTTTAAGATGAACATATATTTATGTTGGGATATTATTAAGCCCACTCATAACTTATGTTAAAATATTTAATCATTATTTGATTAAACTCCTACCCACTAGCTAATTAGTTGGCATCCCCTTGCACCTTAAAGTCAACGCATGCGATCTATAGCCCAGTAATTCTTTATTTCTGATTCTGGGTTGATCTTGACCAATTTATGGACTCCCAGAATTAGTAATTGTGCTTTCCTGCAGATTCTGACTTATTCTGCTTTTATCCAGCTTTTTTGTGGATAAAATAAATCTAGTTTACTGGGAAACTGGTATCTTTGTTGCCAACCGATCCTCCATTATTTTCGCTCCATTTTCTAGGAAGAGCATGTTTATCCATCACTCTTGACAACTTACTCATGATTTTTCTAATTTGTGAGGTCCTTGGCTGATTTGGGAAGTACTTTAGCCACCTATGGGGGTTTATCATATTTGGTAAGTCTACCTTTCTGAGATTTATGAGTTGTATCCATACAAATTGATTTTTCCTATGAGGGATGTACTATTTATGTACACTATTATTCATCATTATTCAATGGAAGGATACAATCCAATATTCATCTCTTCATTCATGTGATTCAGTCTCCTTTTTTATTTTTATTTTTTTATTTTTTTTTATTCCGATGTATGCTTGTGAGAATTATCTTAATAGAAAGATATATTTACTATGATTCTCCTTAGCATATTTTCTCATAGAATTGGAGCTATTATTTCTACATGGACTCAAAGCGCAAGGTTGATCAAGTTCTATAGAGTTGAGGAGCGCATCCAATCACTTATCGCTCTCTGAAGAAGAGCTTGTCTAGCTTACAAGATTTTCTCCTAGTTTTGTTTTGCAGGTTGTAGAGATATCTCCTAGAGAATATCAACAAATTCAATATGGATCCAAAAGTTCCTCTACTATCTCCTTTCAACTATGCTGATTGGAAGCCCAATATGAGCGCATATTTGAAGAGGCAATGTCTCTTTCAAGTCTCCATTGGTGCATTAACCGAACCCGAGTCTTATGAAGAGAATATTGACTGGTTGAATAATTGTGATAAAGCTTATGGAATTATGTGTTTGGGAATGTCTCCAAATATACATCATCTCATAGATTCTGTTGAATATCCATTTGAGCTTTGGAACAATTTGGACAAAGCTTTTGGTGTGTAGGAAGTAGAAGATGAAGCATGGAGCGAACCCAACATCTCCTCATGTTCTCTCTCTCAATATTTATTGGCCTCTACATTGTTTGATGAATTTGATCATGATGAAGAAATTTCTCATACAGTTCATGTTGTTGATACCCTCTTAGATTAGAATGCTTCCTCCTTCAATCAAGAAGCAAACATTGAAGAGCCATCTTTTTCTGTGTCTCTTGAAGGTGATTCTTCTTCTTGTGATACTAATGATGAAAAATAAGTAACATATGGAGCTTATATTAATATTGATGATGATCATTTCACCCATTCATTGTTCTCTATATCTCCTATCTTAGATTTTGAGATCTATGTGCTAGATCCTTCACACTTTGGGCATAAATCTCTTATTGATGGTGCACAACCTAGTGTCTTCCTAGATGTTTTCTTATCCAAATCAAGTCCTATTAGTGTCATGCCACTTACCATACTTGATATCATGTGCTTATGCATCTCCTCCTTTGTTATTGGCATCAATACTCAGAGCCTCCTTGAATATTTTGAACATCTCCTTCCTTCCTCCTTTCATACTTCTACCATAGATGATTCTTTGGCAGTGCATTCCCACAAGTCTACTGATATGATTATATGTGATCTTTTGGATTCTTTGGAAGCTAGATCAACCCATGGATCCCATGAATTATTATCGAATGAGATTCGGTTGGATAGATTTTATCTAGAATCTAGAAAAGATAACCAATATTATATATTAATTTATTCTAAAAGCACTTAATACAAATCGATGAATAGTACTAGAATTGATTAAATCCACATCGTAAAAACAATTAGGTCATCCTCCCTAGAATAATTAAATATCCCGATTCAAATAAATAACAAAAACTTAAATTTACATTGATATTCTGTAGCGACTCGAGGTAAACGAGGTCTAAGAACTATATTTAATTATTATTTTAATAAATGGACATTGTTAGCACTCAGAATCGCACCTAAGGTTGCAAAAGGTGGATCTCGAGGTAACAACAGAACCGCTTTAGGAAAGGGAGTTGGCTTCCCCATTTCCAGAGAGGGATCTCTCATAAGATATTTATCAAGGCCAGATATATTGTCATAGAATGAAACTTAGATATTGGTGGTTGAAACAAGGTAGCATGTAATGGGTTATGGAGTCACAATGACCAAGAAACATAGAGAAATTTGCACAAGAAATGTTTTCAATAGAAAGGTAATACTTCGGTTACAATATATATGTTTTGGGTCTGGTGGAAAGGGAAGAACGATGACAATCTAGCAATGCAGAGCACCGAAAAGATGAAGTCTACATCAACTTTGGAAGAAAAATTTGGTGAATGTCTAAAACAACATCCAGAGCATAAAAATATGAATTCTGAACCATTATACACTAGTCAAAGACATGAAGAAAACATAGCGGAAATAATAACAGGAAAAACATACACACAAAGAAAGAAGATTACAAACTGTAATTGAGAAATACACATGAATTCTTGCATTTGAAGGACAACATTCATCTCTATAACTTGTATTAAAAAAGATAAAAATTACATCAACACATAATATTACGGGTTCCAACCCTTTTTTCCTCAGCTGAGGGTATACTTATAGTGTTTTGGGCCCCCGATACTAACCTCAAAACGGGGCCAAAATCAGTTACAAATTCAACAACAAACTTACAACAAACTGTCGGGTGGAATTTCCGCCATGATTTACAAAAAATAGAAAGTGATGGGGGTAACACGGACACTAGGCTTAGAGCAACAATGCATATTTGGAATCCAGGCTTGCTTGATCATCTTACACATGTGTCTTCAATTCTGTTCACGGCTTGAGCACATCCTCACTGGTGCAGCTTGTATTTAGTCTTACCATAATTTTCAATTACTTTCCACTGGTTAGCAGTTGGCATTTCCAACTTGAACATTTATTCCGCCAATACACTGAGTTCCAAGTTTTCAGGGTAGGAAGGTGCCGACAATTCGGCGCACGTAGCTCTGAAATCAAACAACAATTCAAATTCCCTAGACAACTTATCGAACACAGTTTTTCCTGAAAGGGACTGCTGTACCATATCGTCAAATTTCCTATGGTCTTGTCTATAATCGATTATCCTATTATGATATTATTTCTGTGACAACATTGTCCCATTCTCTTCCTAGAAGAAGGGAAGACCCCTTTTGACCAAAGGAGTAAAAAGTAGAACAAATTCTTTGACCTGATTGTGCATGAAATTCCACTTTGCTTCGACTTTCTTCAAATGACGATGTTTATTGACCACTTTCCTTTCCCACGTGATGACCAAAACTCCGTCTTGGATATTCCACTGTCTGATATCTTCTTCGGTGAAATTGTTTTGGAAATTGATTGCATCCTCGGCTGTATACATGGGTCTTTTGCTCAAATCCTGTTTTTCCATCTAAACATATTTGTTGGCTGCCTGTGTAGTATCATCTTTATCTCAAATAAAATCCAAATAGGGCCGTATCTTGGTGAATTTTGTTATCATAACATCCCAGATAAGGTGTTTTGCCCCCCATACAACTTCTTGGCATGAAACTTGATTTTCCAGTTTGTCGTTCTTTTCCATCAATTCTTTACAATGGTCTTCCAATGCCTTTCTCGCTTTTTCCTTGCTTTCAGACATATCTACCAAATCCTTATTTTGTTTTCTTAGACCAGTGATTTCTAGAGCCTTAATACTCACTTGAGACATGAGTTGAGAAAGAGAGTCTACACCAGATGTCTTAGAGGATGGAATCACTGACACTGGCCATTCTTGATACCTTTCCTTCAGTTCTTTCAACTCTTTTTCCAACTCAGCCTGCTTTGCTTCAACGGATTTTTCCTTTTCGACCCAAATCTTTGTACCTTTCTCCCTTTGTTTGTATTTTTCTTCATATTTAAGAAATATAGCCTTGTAATTGATCAGTTCAATGTTTAATGCTTCCCTTTCTTTCTCAATTTCGGTCATCTTAGAGGTCTGTATGAGCCGGGTAGCTGGGATATCCAACTTCCTTTTTACCAATTGAATTGTACTCTCCTCCTTTAGTATTTTTTGTGTGGCTACACCTTTATCATCCTAGCTGGCAGCTACCAATAGGTCTACTAGAAGCTTCTTGATCTGGGCTTGGTGAGCCCTATTCTCTACCTTCTCCTTTCAGAGCAAGTCTTCAACCCTTTTCTTGCCAGATTGTAATTTGTATATCTGTAGTGTATCCTGGACCAGATCAGTATAAATGATGTCACCTATTTCTTTGTGTAAGTGAATTACATCGGTTTTTGGAACCTTCTTTGGATCCACCCTCATCTTGGCCACTTTGTCTCCTGTAATTACAACCAAGTTCAACATGCCTCTAGCTTGATCCCTGACAGTCACTAGGAAAGTATCCTGGCTGGGCAATTTTCTCACTTTATCACACAACTTCAATTTTTCATCCAAAGCCTTTTTGCCAGTGTCTTTATAACTGTCTAGTAACTCAGCTTTGGACTTGTACTTATTCACAACTTCTTTAGGGACACTATTAAATGTGTACTCCTGGACTTAAAAAGTAGGACCTTTGATTTTCATAGTTTTCTTTTTTCCTTTATCCTTTGCAATCTACACAAGCTTTTCCGGTTCTTTAGTCTTTAGCTTCTTAGGAATTTTGGCAGTGTATTCTTCATCTACTTCTATGGATTCTGGACATTCTATCTTATTTCCTTTCTCAGACAAGATAGCTAAAGGGGTGATATGAGTGGCTGCAACAACAATGCTAGAGAGATCATGCTAAGGGGAAATAGCTACTGGTGCAGAGGAGATTGAATTTTCTGGCATATCTTCATCATAGCCAACCTATCCAGGATATTCCATCCAGTTTTCCTTTTCCACCAGTCCTTCCACTTCAACATGCTCAAATGGATTATTTCTATTGGCTTTCCCCTTTTTAGAGATAATGTGGTGAGGGTCGTAGTTGATTGCGGATTCCATTGAAAACCCCTTTTCTCGATGCAAATTTTCAACCATCGGTAGGGATGATTTATTTTTTATGGTAAAAGGACCAAATGCCCATGGAAACTTTATATGTAATGGTTTCTTGAAGATTAGGAAATGCTCTTCTTCAACCGTTATCCTCTGTCTGATCAACTCCATTGAAAACACCCTCAATGTCAGGAATGGTGGCAGGACACACGACCAGTGAGTAAACCTATAGACCCTAACCATTGTACCCTAGGTAACCTCTTTTGGAAAAGAACTTCATATATTGGGGCCATGAGGATATTCATGAACTTGCAGTAATATTTACACATATCTTCTATTATAACCATTTTTGGGACTTGCGAGTTTTTTCATTGAAGCTTAAAAACATCTTCATCAAGAAATACTGAAACCTGAGGTTCTTGTCTGGTGGAAGTTAATTAGTTGGGAACGAATTTTTCTGGCTAAAAACTCATCAAATTTAAGACAATTGGAAGGTGAGGACTGACTCAATGGTTTGGACACTACTTGACCGATGCTAAGGGTAAAAATCAGACTCAATAAAGGTTCTGTGATGAATTTGTTCGTATCCATACCTAAAACTGACTCTCCGAGGTTATTAAGGATTGTGTTTCTTCGTTAAATAGGTTGAAATCAATGGGAAAAGGATGAGTTAACAATGGTCTTTCTGGTTTCAAATAGGTTTTGAGAAAATCCTCTTTTTGCTCAGTTGAAGACCCTCGAAAGAACTAGAGTATATCTTCTTCTATGTATTCTCTATACATTTGGGAAAAATTAGAGGGGATTAGTAGAGCATCTCTGACGGGACACAACACTTTAGACCTATACGCGTCCATCACTACACCCTTAGAAGGAGAGTAGTTATTTACGCACCATTCTATGAACTCTGGTAAACTAGGGGTTTGTTCAACAAAGAAGTAAAAGAATAAGAACTGAAAACCCCATCAGTGTCAATCCCCTGCTGCTGAAGAGTTTTCAGTTTGCTCTTCATGGATTCTACACTATTGTTCAGTAGGATAGTGTCGAAAACCTCAGAGTCTTTATATTCTAGGGCTTCTTCAGCATTATGAAACTCTACACTCTGGACCTTTGATTCTTCTATTCCGTCCATGAGAAACTAACTTAGAAGAGAAAAATACGTACCATATTAGTTGATACCTTGGTTTGGAATTTTGTCCACGGTGGCACTTTATACACAGTNTCTTCTATTCCGTCCATGAGAAACTAACTTAGAAGAGAAAAATACGTACCATATTAGTTGATACCTTGGTTTGGAATTTTGTCCACGGTGGCACTTTATACATAGTTTGAAACCTTGCTTTTCGATGCTCCCAAAAAACAAGTGGTCTAAATCCACGTGCCGACTTTTATACTATTTTACTCCCCTATCCGACCATGCATCTTTCTAGTCGGATGGAGCATTAGTCATATATTTGGGACCTTTTAATCTGAGCTGCTTAATCTTGATCACTGGTAACCTGCAATATCTTGTCTCCTCCATATAGACCTTTGAGCACTTCTAAACCATGGGACTTGATCTCATCCATCGATCCAAACCACCCTACCTTTCTGTCATCCAAGATGGAGGGACCTACCAAATTCCACCAATTTTAACCGGGATTCCTTCTGCGCAAGTATGTCCAGCGGAATCATTTTTCACCGTAGATCTTTCTCCACATCAATCCCTATCGTTGGACCTGTCTTCCCTTTATCTCATTTCGCAAGTTTTGAAACGCTATCTGCCCTAGGCGCTTTAGATAAGTAGAATTTATCTCTGTTGCTGATCTAAGCCTTTCTTGATCTTGGTCGTCGAAACCTACCAGCGTTTAATTGATTCCACAAATTTGAACCACCCTTTTTAATGCTGCACTTGAGATTCACGGAATAGGTCCCCACTATTAATTTGACACAGTTATTTCCCATCGCCGTTGAAATGCGTTCTTTCTTACATCACCCTTATGATCTGAATTTCTTCTTTCTTCTCGCATGATCAACATGAAGGGGAAGGAGGTTATTTATGACTCTGGATCTTGCATTTCCCTTCATCCGATGGGCCATGGTATTTGCGGGTTGTCGTGTCCCTTCTGTCACCGAACTCTTGAATCCATTCCTTAGAACCTTTCTTTTCCTGCAGAAATTCACCGAAATTCCCTAAGGTCCTTTGACATAAAATTTTTGTAGGCCCTACTTCTTCCCTCTTGGATCCAATCCCTCCCATCTATTTAGCACAAACTAAGTGCTAACAGACATAATCAAGGGTTTTGGGTTTTGATAAAGGAGTTGGAGGGTGGTGGAGTAAGGATGAAGGAAGGAGGAAGACAATAACTATTTACAGAAAGGCCTCACGGGGAGAAGGGGGAGGATGATAGTTTTTTGGGAGAATAGGACTTAGTGATTTTGGGGAGGAGAAAGGAGGGGTACCAAGGAGGGGGTTAACTCAGGGTTTTGAGGAGGGGGAGAACTCAAAAGGAAAATGGAAATGACACTATGATTCAACTCTATCGATTGAGAGATTTGGAACTAAGGGAAGCTACTATTTGGATTATCAGATTGTGGGCTCAGGGGTTAGGAAAATTGTTGGTTTCCTAAGGCCAATACGAATATATGGTCAGAAGGGTGGTTTATCAGTTTGGTCACTAAGGCTTGGATGAAAGAAAATTCGAGAGCTTCGAGAGCTACATGAAGTACTTACGACCCTACATTATCTAGGTATTCTACTAGTACAAATTTAATTATTCGTTTAAATTGATAAATGTTAAAGTAGAAATAAATCATCGATGAAAAATTGCATATGAGCACAAAATTTCTATTTCTGTTGTAAATATTCGTTATGTAAAATTTTAGAATACTATTGTATGAATGCAAAATATGAAATAGAGAGAAGGTGTAAAATTTTTTTGATGGAAAACAAAACTTGAATTATTATTTAACCAAGCTCTAAATGAGAATTTGTACATCATATTTTGACTTAGTTTCTGATTTAGTGCCTTGTTGACGGTCCAGTTTGTAGGTTGCTAGATTAAACTACAAGTAAATCAACATAAGAGAAAATTCCAACCATAAAGGCTTCGAATCAATCCCATGTAGAGATGATCCTATCCATGAGTTGTTTGGGATGACTAATTCCTATGGATACAAGGCCTCCACTGGCACAAGGGTTTGCCAGATCAACAAGATCAATTCTTAGGACAAGTGAGAAAAGATTCAAAGTAACCAATTCCTAGACTAATTGCTTAAGAAAACTTAAACAGGGTGAAAAGTGGGCTTAAGAATGGACAATTGCAAAATATAATAGGCAAAAGAAATTAATTACTCAACGTACAAACATGCAAACTAATATCAATACCTTTAGCCAACTTCAAATAAATCTTATAGAAAACATTGAAAAAAATTATTTAAATGTTACTAATGTACAACATGTCCAAGAGGCAATACTAATTGACAAATCAGTACGAGAGATCAATAACTAATCATCAACTGTAAAATAGATCATGTAGATCAAACAAATAAATTTGTTTCACATACATTCAACATGTCAATTGTGTAAGAAAAAATCAATATGTGAACCAACAAATTAATAGATACAACCAATAATTAGCATGCCATAAAGATGGAAGAATGACTAGAATTCATTAAAGACATATAATGAATAACCAAGAAACATAGCATAAAATAACTGTAAATTTATTGACTTGAAAAAAATTACAAAGTACAAAAATCACAAGCTTTCTTGTTATGTGACTTGGTAGTCTGTTCTTCAGTATACTCCTAAGCTTAATCTCCAAAAGTTGCTCCTCTACTTGGGAAAATATTCCCCTTTAAACAATATTACAAATTTTACAAAAAAGGAAAATTCCCAAGATGTGGGATTACAAAATAAAGTAGTTTCAAGATTTGATAAGGGAGGAATGCCACTTGGCATCTAAGTCCATGAAACTGTCAATATCCTGATAATTTGCATGCTCCAGGTGCACTCCCGTTTTGCAGATTTAGGATGCAATCTCCCTCTTCTTGACTTTCTTCCATTCTCCAAGGTACACCTATATCCTGACCATTGCAGCATTAGGTACGTCAATCCACTTCGTGATTTCCTGCAAAGTGAGTTGGCCTACCCCTGAATTTTCTTCTTAGCTACAACAAAATTCTGTTAAATTTCCTCTAATTTGAGCATAGGGGGAAGCGCTTGGTCAATCAGATCTAGAGAAGGTATCTCCAGAAAACAGAGCAAGGTTTCAGCAGTGGTCTACCTACATTTGCATGCCACCTGTCCATCTTTAATGATGGATTCCACTGAAACATAGATGCTTTCCCAGGTCTCGATTGTAACTTTGGTTTTCTTGGTCCGAAGTTTATCCATCACTGGAAAATCATCTGGTCTTTCTTTGATGTGTTTTTTTCAATCTAATATGTTGTCAAACGCCTTGGATGCTTCCATTCTTCAAGTATGATGATCTTGCAGGATATCTGATTGTCATTTAAATGAATTATATAGTTCCTACATTTCATTGAAACCTGCATATAAATTAGCCATATATTGATAGAATTAATCATGAACTCTATAGGATAACTGCTTGAATTCTTCAGCTATTAATATGGAGAAAGATGAAGCATCTGAAGCTAGTTGTGAATCCTTAAGATGCTTCTCAAGGGTAGCAATCTGATTGGCCTATTGCTGATTAAGCACATATGACTTCTCAAGATGATGCTTGAGATAGTCATTCTTATTCTGCAATTGTTTCAGTCTGTCTTCATGCTCTTGTTTTAGGAGTTGGAATTCCTTTTTATGGTGTGCCTTAGCTACCACCAAATCCTGTTCGATATTTTGGAGCTCTTGTTCTTTATTTGAAAGGTATTTGTTTAGCTGTGACACTGAATCATAATTAGCTCCTGCAAATGCACCCATGGAAGTTGTTGTGTCTAAATCCCCCTATTTGATGTCAGGGGAACATGTCTTCCAGATGAATTGGTTAAGGGCAGACACATGTTTGATTTTGCCTTCCCTTGTCCTCTTAGTTCCTTTATTCATTATTGCTTTGTCATTCTTGCTCCAAAAATATCTCCTTAAGGAGACCACAAAATCCTCACCAAAATCAACCATTCCTTCAGAAGATGAAAGAGTTTCCTATTGGGGGGTGACCAAAGGATCAGATTATGATTCGAAGACCGAGATTTCCACACTAATGGGTGAAATGACCATGGGAGAAGTGGGAAAAATAGATACAACGGATGAACAAGAAGTGATGATAGGGGTACTAATTTGGGGAGAAAGAATTGTAGAAATGGAGGGGATTTCCACTTGGGAAAATTGAATATGTGAGGATGTTCGGGTAGTGTGGAATGTATGGGAGGTCAATGAAATAGGTGGAGAGGAAGGGGAAGTCAGATTAGGCACTTCTGCTAATACTGATGGGTCTCTAGTGGTATCCTCAAGTATTGGTTTTCAATTTAACTCAGAAAAAGAATATTGAGGAAATAAAGAATAAAAAATACTCTCAGATAACTGTGTACTAGGAATTGAAGATGTCAGAGAGGTGAGAATATTCACCGGGCATATGGCAGGCCCAACTTCTTCCTCCAGGTCACTATGAATTTCATGAATTTTGATTTCAGGTTGCGGTGGAGGTTTTACCCGTTGAACTGAAAGGTTCTGCAAAGATAATTGCTCTTGAAGAGAAAGTGGAGCTGATGGTGTTGGTTGTTCTTCTCTGGGTACATCCTGAGGTATTTGTTTTGTTTGAGCAACTGGTGTTTCTGGTACCTGTACCTATTGGAGAACAAGCTGAGTTCTTTGTTTCTTAGGCTGAGGTTCAACCTCTTCTATCCGTGTCTGGAGCTGAGAACTGAGATTTACTAGATTCTTCTTGAAGTCCCCCCCTTTATGCAGTGTTTCCAACATTTGTGAAGGTTGAGTCCTCGCGGGGGTCTCCATAACAACCTTACCTTTATCTCTTGATTGAGAAACCAAGGAAGAAGAAGAGCTTGCTGCCTGATATTTTGCTTTCTATATTTTTCCTTTGAAGGTTCTCCTCTATGGTTATCTTTACTTTTCTGAAGTGGAGGGTGGACTCTTTTAGGTCATTTTGATATTTGAAGACATGAGCCTTCACATCTGGATCAGTGTTTTCTCCCAATGCTTCCTGGAATTCGATAGCTTCTCTATAAATGGAGTCATTAGGTTGATCTTCATGAGCATGTTGAAACTTAGCCCATTCCTGGGAAAAAAGACTAGCCATATAAGTCTTAGGGTCATGCATTCTTCTGGGGGCTTCCCCCATGTTCATATTTGAAATTTATTTACCCAGCACAGTTGCATGGGTAGAATTCTGCAAGACAAGAGAATCTAAACTAAATGGGAACTTAGGCCAAGCCTTTCTTTCATGTCATGCCAATTTCTGAAAAAACCCCATCAATGACAGTTTGAAAGGAAAATTATTGCAATACCATGTGGTCTAGAACTATTCTTGGCAGCAAATGCACTATGTTGCTGCCCCAAATTCTGTTGTAAAAGAAATACTCTCCAACATACCAATCACTGTGCAGCGCAATCAATGCTCTAGCTCTCTCAGAAAATGCCAGAGCGTCAGCCTTGAAATTTTTATGATACATCGACACAAGGAACAGGTTTCAAATCTCGTACACTCAAGGAACAAAATTGTCCTCCCACATTTCAAAACAGTAAATATGTACAGGTGGGAAATCCTTCTTCTAATTCCAAGCTAGGGCGGGAAAAGCTAAGTCACACAGAAAACATCCATTACATTCTCTGATAGGGAAAATGTTGGCTTCCTGTTGGCTGCAGTCTTCTGATACTTTTTAATTTCTTCCTTCAGATTCACATATAGAATCTGTGACTAATTGAAGGACTCACCTATAAGTAAAATGTGATGGGCTTCCGGAACCCATTCGGATTTGAACAATGAACAATTTTCCGACCCATACAAATGAAAGAACATGGCTGCAAGCAATGAATGTGGTTCTCTGAACTAAGAAACGAGATAAGAATTGTCTGGTCAGGGAGCAAACTCGACTGGATTTTCCATCCATGACTTTACTACCTCCTTGTAATTGAATTGAGAAATCGCTTCATCAAGAAATTTGGAGCTCAAGATTTGTTTGGGAGGTCCAAGTGCATAGGCATTGGCAAAAGTGTCAGGGTGGAAAGAGGCCACNGTAATTGAATTGAGAAATCGCTTCATCAAGAAATTTGGAGCTCAAGATTTGTTTGGGAGGTCCAAGTGCATAGGCATTGGCAAAAGTGTCAGGGTGGAAAGAGTCCACAAAGGTACCGATATGGTCATGAAACATATGGTCATTAGGGTTAGCATTATCCAATGCCCACTTAATCGGGTCTGTGTAGGGAATAAAAGGAGGCCTTGAAGCAATGAGGTGGAGCTGTGAACTCTAAACTCTTGCATAGGAAGGCTGGTCATGGGGAACAATCAAGAAATCGTCATTGTCGAAAATGACGTAAATTCTCGACCAGTCTAGATGTAGGGTTTTAAAGACACGCCCACTAGTATCCATGAATACTTCAGCATTGCGGTCTTTTCTTTTCTGCTTCTGCAAAGCAGTTTTTGATCTTCTGTTTCTAGGTGTAGAAGACGCCATTTTTGTTCGAAATTTAACAAACATGGTTAAAATCTTACTACAGTCTAGAAATAACAGAATAAACGGTTGTGAAAGGAAAAAAATACCGATAAAAAGCTTTGAAAGCCAGAGGATTCGTGAGCTCGGGCGAGAAAAATTCGCAGTAAAAATCTCCAAGTACAATAAGAAATGCAAGTGAAAATGGTAAAAAATTCATAAATTTGAACAGACTAAATAGCCCAAATCTCAATGGAAAAATAGATCTAAGTCGTAGATCTAGCATAAATGGACAACTGAGATCAAGGTGGGAAAATAAAATGTGGGAGTAAAAAATTATAAAAGTTTGGATTTTGGTGTTTCCACCTTCTGCCTTCCGCCTTGGGAAAGCAGAAGTTGGAAAGAAATTTATTGAACGGGAAAAATTATTGAAGTTCCACGTTCCGCATTCCGCCATTAGAGGAAATTTGGGGTCTAAAATGGGCCTTATAAGAAAACGTGTCAACAATAAGTTCTTGTGAGTTGGAATTCAAGAACCAATAGAATTTCAATAAAATGAGTCAACCATAATGGTTGGATTGAGATATTTGCCATAACAAAACTATTTTTTTGTTTGTATTTTCGACATATCTCCGTGTGTTTTTACTCAAATTTCGATCGAGAGAGCTCGTTGGATGCATAAATTGATTCTACATCCAACGAGTACCCATACTGCATACTTTTGACGGACCCTGCTTCCCCAAAAAAAGAAATACATGAAAAATGTGATGATGACATAATCATCACGTTATACCGAATGCATTACATGTGACCATTATAAAATCCCCCCATAGATAATGTTTCCATACATGGTAGACGCATCATTGCAAACATGAGAGGGTTGAACAATGGCATGATAGAAGGCCATCGAGATGGGAAGGACCATGCTGTTGATGGCATATACGTTGAAAGATACCAATGTTTCCATAGTTGACAATCCTTTGGAACCTGGAGGGAGGAAGCTCAAACCCACAGCTAAGGCATTCAGTCGAATGGACTTCGTGCGCAAGGAGGGAGTGACCTGCTTTATGGGGGTGGGTAGTGGCACTTTGCATTGAGACGATGGGAGGAGCCTAGAGGGCATGCATACAACCCATGTGTAGGCCGATCCTTTATGAAGGTTTTGTATTTCATTGGTCAGGAGATTGACGAAGGAGGTCGTGGGTGGGGTAAGCAATATTTAGCATGCTGCAGAACATTGAATGTGGCTGTAGCAGGCTTGAAGCTGTTAAACTTAGAGAAGTTCAAGATCTAATGGTCATCAAGCCTGATGCAACCACATTAAATATTCTGCACCATGTTAAATATTGCTTGCCATAAATAGGAAGAATGGAAAATGTAGCATGGGTGGAGAAGGGTGATGGAGATGTCGTTTGTGGAAAGGGCTCCAAGAAGAAAAATGTGATAAGAGCTCGTAGGAGGTAGGTGAAGTGGGTGATGGCAGTAGGTAGGTCAGGAGTGATGAGTGGAAGAGTTTTGAGTGGGGAGTATGGGGAAGGTGGAGCTAAACTACGGTGGATCGACGATGGGGAGCTAAGAGTTAGGGTTTCGGTTAAGTTTAGGATAAATTTAATATATTTTGTTTATATTATTTAATAATTTTTTTTATTAAATTTTCATTCTTCTGGTTGAATTATTTACTCTTTTTTCGCCTTATCAACCTGAAAATAACTAGGAGTTTAATGAAGAAATAAAATTGATAAGGCCTCACTTAAGTTTAACAAAATACATTATAAGATATGGTTGGAAAAAAAATCCACTTAACTGCAAATGATTGGTTTGGATAGTAACCCACTATATTGTGGTTGGTTTGAAATGGTTAAAAGGAATAAGAATGGCCATTTCGTTGATCCATTTTACTGGGGAGAAACACCATCTCTTACTTAAATACAATACTAATTACTACCATAAATCTTAGTCCATGGTTTGATAATTGTACAAGCGTAATTTCTTGACTCAGATTTGGTAGGACCCATGCCAGTCATTTGAAGATTCATTTTAAACATTATAACATCTATGAAAACTTCAACAAAGTTGTTCGCTTTAATAACAATTGATCATGGTTTCCAATTACTATCAATTGTTCCTCTTCACCGAGCATTAAGTTCTACCTTTTAAATATTTATGTTTTATAAAAGAAATTCCATTATAGACATGATTTCTACCAAAATATATATATAAACACTATGTGCATTTCCACCCACATGATTTCTACCTAATTGATCTAGATCTTATGTGCATTTCCTAATTGATCTAGTCTTATAAGGTTTGATAAGGGTAAAGTTAAATAAAAGAATGGTTGTATTTTTACTATTATTTTTTATCGACTAATATAAACATAAACTATAAAATACTAATAACATAGAATTTATAATCATGATTTATTAGATTAACTAAAAGTTCGAAAGTTATAATATAATTTAAGTGGTAATTATTGGCTTCTCTATGTCAAATACGACCATACTCTATGTCGAATACAATATATATATATATATATATATACGATTGAAACATATTACAAATTTTATTCATTAATTATATATATATTGAAATATTATTTAAATTATGTTCACTACTTTAAATTAACTCGGTGAAAACTATATGGTAGTGTTAAAGGATGCAAAACAATATATATATATAACAAAGGGGCCTAAACTTTCTTTAATAATCAAATTGATTATATGTGAGCGGATATATTGTTATTGATTTGATTATGTAAATTATATTGATTATTTATGAGTGGGCCTAATGGTTAAGAGCATGTGTTTCCTCTTAGGAGGTCACGGGTTCAAATCCAGAGGGGGGTAGTGTATGTACACCTCTGTAGACTTAGCAGTTAAATCGTTGCGCAGAGGGGGGTCCCTTGTCCCACAAACAAGGGGGTCTCATACACCAATTTGGTGTCTCGCTTGGCGGTGACCTTAAAAATAGATTATTCTTATTATTATAAAATCTCTAATTATTAAAATTATTATGTGGTTATATTTTAGCTATCTATACCTCTTAGTAGGATTGTGGGTAGAAGGATTACCCAGTAGGATTATGGGTAGAAGGATTATGCTTAGGTATATATATATTATAAGTAGGGTGGAAACATGATATAAAATGTTATAGTATCGAGACAAGTGTTATACTCAAAGTTAGAAGAAGGAAACCTATAGGAATAACAAGGATTTATGAATGGTGAGGATGATAATGTGTTAAAAGTATTTATGAAGAATATAAAATGAAGTGTATGAGATAATATGTGCATAATTGAAAACACTAAAAGTACCAAAGATACCTTTTGAACAGAACTAAAGGGAGGGGTGTAATAGAATAGTTAGACATGTAAATTCCTAGGGACTAAAAGGTTTAAATGTGATAAAGATATCGCTAAGTAAATATATATAACAAGTAAAGTTAACATAAATTAAAAAGGATGAAAAAAAATTAATGTTTAAATGACACATAAATTACCATAAGAGGATTAAGGATAGAGAGAGTAGGACACAAAGGAGGGAGTATTTCAAGTCGAATAATAAGAAATTGTGTAGAAAGAGGTGATTTCATAATGAAATTTATATCTTGTCATACCAAAATGATATGACAAAAATGCAAGAAAACAATTTATAAGTGAGTCATAGAAATACCCTAGGAACATAATAATAATGATAATAATGATGATGATGATTAAGGCGATAATAATTATATGGGACATCTTCTTAAGAATCACAATACCAAAAGGAATATTTTTTTTTTGCAAATGTGTAAATTTTTGAGGGTAACACTCTCGTANGATGATGATGATTAAGGCGATAATAATTATATGGGACATCTTCTTAAGAATCACAATACCAAAAGGAATATTTTTTTTTTGCAAATGTGTAAATTTTTGAGGGTAACATTCTCGTAAGTTATATTGAACCTTGATGGGTGTTACAATCGGTGAGCCCCAAGGACATCATAACATTCATTAGCATATGATATAGAATTTGACATAAAAACACACCACATAGAATAAAAGAGGTAAAATCTAAATAATACCTACCTATGGACCACGTAAAAGTCTAGTGGGAGAAGTAGAACCGAGGTTCTGATACCTAGGAGGAAAGAGAGACTATGCGTCAAGATTTTCCTTCACTATTTCGACCATAACTTTGGGACGAAGTTTCCCAAAGGGTCGGAGTATGTAATGCCCCATATTTTGACTAGGCTTGTTTATCAGTCAAACATATTGCAATGTATTTTCTTATTATCTGTTGGAATCATCGAGACTGAGTAAACCATGTTTTTTGCATGTTAGACCTGATTATATGTTGCTACTATGTTTATGATGTTATTATGCTTATGTTGATACTATGATTACGATGTTATGGTTATGCTATGTGATTACTATATTGTACTTATCTTGAGTGTATGATTAATTGTCATCCTTGATGAAATGTGATATATATATTATGGTAGGTGGATACCAACCCATGATGTGATCGATTTAATGATTTTATGTGATGAAAGAAAATGATGTTTATAATATGGACCAACTAGTGATTGGCTAGATATATCATTATAAACGTATGTTTTCAAAGTACTAATCTGCATGAAACAAGGGCTATATAATAGTCAGATACTAGATATGAAGTGTGGTGTGGTGCCTATTTTCCAAAGAGCCTTATTTACCAAATTGATGATACAATGACATAATCCAATAATCTCAATAGCAGTAAAGTATGATTTTGATAGAGTATAGATCCAGGATGTTGAGAGGGATGGATGTATTTTCCACCCTATGTTTATATGATACTCGAGGTCGTGGGAGGGCCATGATGAGACATGCTCCCCAAGTTGTTGTGATGACGATGGTCAAATGTATACTGGGAGAGGGTAGGCCTATTGTTTATTCAATGGTATCACTCTCAGGTTCTTGTCTGGTCAGTTCAGTGAAGCCGACATCCACTTCTATACTAGCAGAGGAAGGATAGGGAGGTTGCAGACGTAGGTTAGGATGGAAGGATGTGTTAGTTAGTGCTATTGAGGGTTGGGTATTCCTCGACACTGGGTTAGTAGCAGTAGGTACCCATCTTTGTTTTGATTGGATAGGTTAATAACTACACAAAAAATAAGAATGCAAAATCATAAAAGGGGATTAATTGTTAAATAACTAACAATGTTAAAGTAACTATATGTATGCTTTATTTTACCGCATGAGGGATTACTATTATTAGTTATAAGGTAAGCATAAGAAGGATGGTGTTTGTTACAGTGCATATCTGATATGTGCATACGCTGGCCATGCATGCACACCTCGTACATGTACGATAGTATCGATCTATAAGAAACTTGTCACACTTGAGTAATGGTATAAATGTTATAGATACCTTAGATAAGGATGTATTAATCAAATTAGGTAATGAATGGTTAAGTGGTTAATGTGTAACATAAGTGAATTAGTTGTTATATATAAACAACATAACAAACAATTAAGGTAAGTATCGTCAATGTGAGGGGTCGAAGATAAAACAGGTAAGTATCGTCAATGTGAGGGGTCGAAGATAAAACATTAACATTAACATTAAATAATTGTCTTGTATAATTGTTAAGCATGCTTAATTTACACATTAAGGGTACCTTGTTTTAATACAAGAATAATATGTTTATACTGAGTTACTTATCGATTAAGTAAATAAGTGTTGATGTTATTATTCACCATTAATAGTAATAATGATTATCAATATTACCAATTGTTATTGTTATTGTTATTATTATTATTATTAATTAATCAATAATAATATTGATAATATTTTAGCCATTATCGATACACCTAAGCTTCATAGATTATGATTAAATAAACTATTTGATTTTCCCAATTGTTTTACATTTTTAGTGATATAAATATATATATTATTAGTGGGTTTAACCAAATGCAATGTGATTAATGTAATTTAATATTGTTTATTCAATCGATACAACTAACATACTTCAATTACAAGTTCAAGGAATTATTATCGAATGAGATTCAATTGGACAGATTTTATCCAAAATCTAGAAAAGACAACCAATACATATTAATTTATTCTAAAAACACTTAATACAAATCCATGACTAGTACTAGCATTGATTAAATCCACCTCGTAAAAACCATTAGGTGATCCCCCCTAGAACAATTAAGTATGTCGAGTCAAATCAATAACACCAACTTAAATTTACATTAATATTCTTTAGCGACTCAAGATAAACCAGGTGTAAGAACTATATTTAATTGCTATTTTAATAAATGGACAAAATCAAGGGTTTTGGGTTCCAAGAAAGGAAATGGAGGGTGATGGAGTAAGGATGAAGGAGGGAGGAGGAAAATAACTATTTAAGGAAAGGCCTCATGGGGAAAAGGGGGAGGATGATATTTTTTGGGAGAATAGGATTTAGTGATTTTGGGGAGGAGAAAGGAGGGATACCGAGGAGGGGGTTAACTCGGGGTTTTGAGGATGGGGGGAACTCAAAAGGAAAATGGAAATTGCACTATGATTCATCTCTATGAATTGAGAGATATGGAACTAAGGGAAGCTTCTATTTGGGTTATCGAATTGTTGGCTTGGGGGTTAGTGTTATAGTTTATTTTTATCACATTTGGTAGATCACACTTGTATGGTATTCCATGTTCCTCTGCAGATTGCTTGGACCCCCCTTTCTCAATTTATACTTTGATGATCCAAGAAAATCCATAAAAAACACTTGTTTATTTGTATATGTGAATTTTAAGCTAATACCTGCGTGTAGACGTAGCTTTTAAGCTAATACCCGCATACATTGGGAAATGTGCATAAAAACAAAAATTTTTGGAGTGTTCACAATGTGCCTCTCAACCAACTCCTTCTCTCATTGGTGATAAGGGAACCAATCAAAAGACAATAAGATAGAGATAAATTGTAATTTTGTAGGAAGGATGAAAATTTGGAGTCTAAATGTTTCAAGTATATGGAAGCTTTATAAGCAACAATGAATAAGCATAACATGTATCTTAATTATTCTTCTGATGGACATGCACTTTCTACTTCTAGTTTTTCTTTGATTGCATTATCTATTACTTCTTCTAATGAGTGGCTTATTGATTACATAGCATTTTATCATATGGCTATTGAATAAAACCATTTTTTTATCTGTTAATGAATGTAACATGAAACAAATATTTGTTGGTAATGATATATATGTTAGTGTTGCAGGGTATAGAAAACATTATTGAGATGATGCTCATTTCAATAATGTATTATGTGTTCCAAGTATTTCTTGTAATATTCTATCAATAAACTAGATGAGTCATTCACGTGGAAGCAAAATAATAGAATTTTCACCTCATCAAGTTGTAATAATGGATTTCAAAAACCCTAAACATATCCTAGCAACTAGAATTATGGATGATATTTCCAAGCTATACAAATTTAACAACTTTGGGTCATAATATTTTTCATTATTTTTTAATTTCTCTTAGCAATGATTTGAGCAAAATCTGGCATGAGATATTCAACATCTAAAATATCGCTCATTGTAGCAACTATGTAATCAAAATTTGGTGACAAATATTGGTCTCATTTGTCATAGAAAAGATGTTTATCCTGGGTGCTTTCTCAAAAAAATCATTAGGAAAATTTTTACAAATATGAATTGTGGCACAAATATTTGACTCCCGTGCAGCTTGGCCATAGTGATTTGTGTGGTTCGCTTCCTTCAGCTTCTTTCACTAGGTTCAAGTAGTTATTAATTTTCATTGATAACTTCTCTAGATGTGACTTAGGTTTATTTCTTAAAACTTGAGAGTATTTTTTTTGACATGTTTTTATCCTACAAGGACCTTGTAGAGAAATAATCTAGACATCAACAGTAGAAGATAAGAACATATAAGGGAGGAAAATATGTTAACAATAAATTTAATACTTACTACACTACAACATACTATTCTATAGACACAACAAAAAAATGGTGTTGTTGAGAGAAAGAATCACATATTAAAGGAAATGACAAATCATATGATCCAATATAAGGGATTAAGTTCTCATTTTGGGATAATTACATTATTTGTTCCAATTACATAATTAATTACAACCCCACGGATACTTTAAAATATATAGCACTAGAAGAAGCATGGAGTAATCAAACCATATGTAAGTAACTTTCGTAAGTTTTGTAGTGAAGCATGGGATCACATTCTTGATAAGAAAATGAATGCATTACAACATAAGAGTGACAAATACATTTTTGATGGATATTCTGAAGATGTAAAAGGTTATAGATTTCTTCAACATCATTCTTATGAAATTATTACTAGAAGATATGTTAAATTTGATGAAAATATCTCATCCTGCAATCCTAATTCAACATTTGCGTTATATTATATTCCCAATTTTTCTTATATTGATTATGTTTTGTTTTCTTCTTCAAATGACAACAATGAGAATGAAAATAAACTTTTCCTACTCATGTTCCTCTAGTTGGTTTTATTGAACATGAACTTGCACCAACACCACATATTCCTAGATGGGTCTATACAACATAAGAAACATCTAGTGAAAATTTTGGTGATCCTTCAAATAGCATTGTGCACTTTCATAGTTCTAGCATGCCTATTTTCTTTTGGCTCAAGTTTTTAAGGCTCATTATCCAAATATTATGCAAAATATTCTAGCATCCAAATCAAGATGCAACAATGAATGAACAATAGAATTCCTTAATGGTGAATGATACTTGGGACCTTATACCTCTTCCAAAAGGAATAAAACTTCATTGTTATATGCAAATGGGTGTATATAACTAAGTATGAATCATATGGAAACCTTAAAATGCATAACGCCTCATTATTTTCCAAAGGATTTTGTCAAGTTGAAAGGATTCACTATAATAAAACCTTTTCCTTTGCAGCCAAAATTAATTCTATCCACATTTTTCCATCGCCTTCCATTTCATATGAAAGGGAGGTCCATCAAACGGATGTAAAATATACCATTTTGAAGGGGTATTTTCAAAAATAAATTTATATGGAACAACCTATAGACTATGTTCAGAATGAATCCAAACTTGTTTATCACCTTAAGAAATATCTTTGTGGCCTTAAGAAAGATCCTTGGGATTGACATGCTAAAATGGATAGATTTGTTCTTCACACTATTTTTTCTAGATGTGATTATGACCCTAATGTTTACACAAAGAAAGTGGGTAACTGTCTCATAATACTTTTTATTTATGTTGATGACATTATTTTGATTGGTAGTGAAATTAAACTTTTAATAGATGTGAATTATAACCATATGAACAAATTTGAAATGACATACTGAAGATATTTGCATTAGTTTCTTGGCCTCCAAGTCTTACAAACCAAGGAAGGAAATTCCCTTTCTTAGTTTAAGTATGCATTTACATTCTTTGCCACTTTCATATGGAATATTATTAAGTAGCCCCTTCTCCCTTATAGTATGGAGTCAAATTTGTTTCCACGTGTACTAAACATAAAGTAGTTTCTACTTTGTACAATTAGTTGTTTTGTAGCCTTTCTTATTTGACTCGTATTCATCATAATATTTCCTTTGTTGTTGATTTGTCTTCCTAATATATCCAAACACCCCTTGAAATCTATGAAAAAGTAACACAAATGAAACATTGGTATATTCATGATGTAATTCATTTTGGGATATGGTACAATTAAGGGGGAAGTCCATTATTGGTCAGTTTCATTGACTCCATTAGGTTGGAAACCATGATCATCAAAATTCTATTATAGGTTATGTTTTTAGTCTTGGTTCCAAACCTATTACTTGAGATTGTAAGAAGCAAAAAACTATTTCTCTTTCTTCAGGATAAATAGAGTATCATATTGCTTTAATGCAAGTCAAGAATTCTTGTAGCTTTGACAAATAATTTCAGATTTTGGATTCTAGTAGCAACATCCAACCACACTATGGTGTGATAGTTAGAGTACCATAAAGCTTACCAATGATCTAGTTCAACATCAGTGCAACAAATACATTGATATACACATGCACTTCATCATAAATCTTAATTAGGATCAAATTATTTAAGTGGTCCTTTACCTTACAAATGATCAAGTTGCAGACATTTTTCGCAAAGTATCTGACATAAGTGAAGTTTCCCAAACTTCAATATAAGTTAAGATTTTAAGAATTTCTTTGACCTGTAGAAAAAAAATGTTTTATTCAAACATATTTTTAAGAAAAAAGAGTTGAAAGGAGATATTAAATCTATATTAAGGGTTTAAGAATTTGTTCGACCAGTCGAAATGCAATATTTTAATTGAACACATTTGTAAGAAAAAGGAGTTGAATAGAGATTTCCTTAGAACATATGTGGATTTAGATGTTGTTACAAAATTTATTTGATCTCAATAAACAACACATTTAGTGTAAGGTTCCTTCTATTTGATTATCTAAGTGTGGAAAATTTATTTATTGTAAAGGTTCTTCACCTTTGTCTCAAGGATTCCCTCTAATTGATCTATTACCAACTTACCTTCTTCATTAATGCAAGGAAGCTATAGTTCACCAATTATCTTGATTCTCGTATTCTTCTGATTTTTTGTGATTTAGCTAGGATATGTATTAATAATGTATATATAATTTTACACTCAGTCAATGCTACAAACAACTACTGAGGGAATTGAAATATACAATTATAAATACATAGTGGATATTTCTAGAGATATGTCTTCTAACCTTTGAGAATTTACCACCAAAGTATTGAAATGTAAAAGGGAAATATTACTACATAGACCCAAACCAAAACTAATTAGAGTTTATTCCATTAGCACTAAGATAACAACAAAAAACAAAACACAACAACTTGACATGGACTTGGAGTAGAAGCTAATCCTTAGATTTAGAGAAGGAGTCCACATTGATATAGATTGGGGGAGATACCCCTCCTCATGTGGCCTTGGTAGGTTCCTCTGTTTCTTTCCCCTCATCAATATACCTCCCTAATCGTCTTCTTATGCTCCTTAGTCTTCCTTGCATCCTCTAGCTTGTCATTTTCAACTTTTCACATATCAATTTTTTTCCATACTTTGGTCTAATTGGTCTAGTTTGTTAATGATTTCATTATGTTATATTCCCTTCACTTTGATATCCATTAAAATGTGAATATTTATATTTTAGTATAATTTTATCATCTTAAGATATTTTGTGTCCCTTATTTTGAAAAATAGGGTATCTAGAATATAAGGTATTGATTTTTGTGTCAATTTGATTGCTAGAAGTCTCACCTATTTTCTCCTCAATCCCATTTTTGAGGTATTCCACCTCTTTCTTGATTGATGGAAGGAGTCTCTAATGATAGGCCTTTGTAACTACAACTAGAGAGGGTATATTTGACTTCGATCTCAAAGGTCCTACCCTAGGGATAGATGTTTCCTTATATTTCCTTAGTTTTCCTCTATGCACTTTATGGGATTATTTTCTCACCCTAAACTCCTCAGTACCTACCATGCCATGGTTCCAAAAACAAACCAACATGATTAAACATATAAATACAAAACGAAGAACCCTCACATTTGAACTTGGAGCTATATTTCAAAGTAGTGGATAGGGGCATATGTGAAACATCTCCTTTCCTCCAATATTTGGTCACACCACTTAAAAAATATATCTCTGTGTAAGCAGAAATGCTTGACACCAAATACAATTTATACTAAAATGGTGAGGAAACCCACCACCTCCTTTAGATGCACACACTACAATGATAAATTTTCTCCATAATGGATTAATATATTCAAGTACAACCATAATGTGTAGAGCTAATAGAGGTCGTATGATGGGATGGTAAATCTTGAGGTTGGACTATAAAAGATGAGCTATGATGCATCAATGCTTCTTTTGGATCATACTCTATCTCCTCTCTAAGATATCCAAGGAAAATCACATATGGCATATGTCCTTTATTAGCACACATGTATATAACTCTATCTTCCATCCTTAACACCCCATGCGAGGGGATGCTCATATTCTTAAATAAATGTGAGATGAAAGAAATTACAATGTATTTGAATTAGTGCAAAGTGGTTAATTTGAGAAGGGGCAATAATGTCCATAGAGATCGTTATCTTTGCAAGAGAAAATAAAATATATTACACCTCTTAAGTAATGCTTTGAGAGAATATAAGAGTAGAGTATTCTATCATCCAAATCATTCAAAATGTTTCTTACCATAGTCTTTCATGTAGTTTTATAACCAATATGTTTTGGTGGCCAAGATGGAAATCTAGACCATTATTAGAGATGACGTGTGGTACTTTAAATGTTTCTTACCATAGTCTTTCATGTAGTTTTATAACCAATATGTTTTGGTGGCCAAGATGGAAATCTAGACCATTATTAGAGATGATGTGTGGTACTTTAAATTTATTGATTAAAGAGATGAACCTCACAAACATATGACATTTTACATCAAATTATTATTAGGGTTTAGATAAATACCATGGCCCCTCAACTAATATATTTTGTAGAAATTTTAGAAATAAAAAATTTAATGAAAATTCTCAAATTTCACCTCAAGTACTTGAGGTTTCATATATCTTTTTCTTGTGATCTTTTAGTCTTAGGGATGCATATGAAATGTTAAATCAAAACAACAAATATTTTAGTTATGCGCGACCCAATTCACTAGGAATCCTAAGAAAATAAATATCAAACAAGCGTAGTTGAATGCCAACAAGTTACGACTCTTAGGACACACTCTTCACGGTTATATATATCTTATTACACCACAACATAATACAATTTTTTATTATCTTGTGTTAGATTCAAGATATGTGTTCAATCGCTTAAATAATTCAACTATATGTTATATCAAATCAATATGAACAATAAGTTCTATAATCTATGCAAACGAACACAACATGATTTGAACCCGAATTCCGACGTCAGAATTCGATGTCATCCGACATTTTGCATGGATGTGTCGGACAACAATCAATAAACAGAATGTCGATAACAAAATATTTATAGAGCCGTCGAATATCCGACACTCGTGAGTCGGATTTTCGACCCTGGTAGTGTCGGGGAACCGACACTACATGGGTAGGATCTTCGACGTCTGTGAAAGCAAAACTGGCAGTTATCCAACACTAACACATCGGATATCCGACGGGCGCTATAGATTTAAAAAAAATAAAATTAAGGTTTACATGATTTTAAATTTTTTAATAAAAATATAATAAAAATATCGTATTAGTATTATGGCAATTTATATAATATAAAATAACATATAATAAAAATAAAATACATATAATATAAAATAATAATAAAATACATATAATATATAATATATATAATAAAAAATGACAAGTGTATTTGGGTGACTCGTTTTCGTTTTGGACAGTTCAATTCAATCTCGAGGGTTTTGTGAATTTGGGAGTAGGTCTGGTAGACATGTCAGACAACTCTATTGACCCGTGGTAGTAAGAGGTCAACATCTTCTCCTCACTGGAAATTACCGATATACCGTCCTCGGACACAGTGCAGAACACACTGGAAAATTTGACAGCTGGAACCGAGAGCAGGGTTCTGGTTTCTCCGCCAGATGAAGAGAGCAGGGTTTCGGTTTCTCCGCCAGATGAAGAGCTTCTAGGTGTGTTCGCAACACGACCATTGAACCCGGCCTTAGGAGGAGGCTCGTACTCATTATTCCACTCCAACCAACCTTCGAGCACAGCTGTAGCAACCCACTTCATCGAAATTCCCCAAGTGGAACCACAAGGAACCCCAAACAGGGAAATCGATCCTTTAGTGTCACAGGGAGCACGCATAGGAGAAGCTGCCGAACAATTGGACGGAATCGTGAACAGGAACTCCACCCCGGAAGACGAAGGCACCTAAATCACCCCCAGGAAACGAAAGAATCAGTGTTTAAATCCCTCTAGAAGATACTTTAACCTAATTTGTGGAGTCGTGTGCACCATGGAAGAAGGAATGGAGATGGACAGATTAACCCTAGTCGTGAAAATCAGAGGAAGAAACCCCACCCTGGGGAAAATGAAGGAATGGGCCAGGACAAATTGGAAAAGGCTTCAAGGTGAAGGCCCGGTTATTACTCCACTTGCAAAGGGATGGTTCGGCTTCCGGTTCAGATGTAAAGAGGATGCAGACCTCATACGCAGCAGAGTCTAGACATATGGGAAAACCCCATTTCAGCTAAAGCAGTGGACCCCCTTGTTCGATGCGAAAACAGAGCGACTGGATACAATACCAGTTTGGGTTCGCTTGCTAGGACTACCATGGGAATTCTGGAACCTAGCCTTGCTTAGTGACATCGAGAAAGCGCTGGGGACTTTCATTGAAGCGAACCTCTCGTTTCAGTAGACAGAAATCAGAAAGGTAGCCAGTATCCTAGTCTCTTTGAACATCAGAACCAGTCTTCCAGAAGCCTTTAATTTTGTATGGAAAAAAAATAAAAAAAGACAGCTATTGGACTATGAAGGGCTCCCATTTTGATGCCACAAATGTCATGAAACAACACATTTGGCAAGAAAATGCCCAAACTTTGTTCCCTCAACAACCGGAAGAAGGAAGTCGGTTAGGTGAACAAAGGTCCTGAGCTCCAAAGAAACTGATCTGAACACACCTTCAGAGGAAAATCCTCTCAGGTCGGAGGGCACATAACAACAATTGGATCAACCGGAAAGAGCGGGAGCAGTAGCAGTAGAAGGGCCTCCTCAACAGATGGAACAACATCCGATCGCGTCTCCCCCACCGGGTATGAACACTTCTTCCCTTAGAAATCATCTGAACGATTTATCTTTGAATGAGGAAAAATATTTGCCTACCCCTATCACAAACAGTCCCCCTCCCCCCAAAAATGACACATCCTCCCTCGCATTCAAAAGTACCTCCAATTCAAACCAGGCAGCCTCCCCTTCCACCATAAAAAATGACTCGGCCACTCAGTCCTCCTTTATCTGTTTCCACCTTCGTTCAAGGGACGTTCCAATCCCTCAAAAACCAAAAATCCCTACAAAAGGAGCAGGGGTAAATCCTAGGATCACATCCAAAGGTAAAGGGAGAGGAATACCATCTCACCTCTCTACGGCCCAGAGCATGGTGCTTAGGGATCAGGCAAGTGGAAGACAAACAACCATTTTTGGGGCACTTAGAGCAGTGCAAAACCTAGATGGGGTGCCCAAATGAAATTTGTCTCCCTAAACTGCAGGGGTATGGCAAGCACCCGAAAAAAGCTTGCCCTAAAAAGGATGATGGAGGTTCTATCACCAGAAGTCATCCTTCTACAAGAAACAATGGTTCCAGAGTTGGAAGTTGAAACTAGTTTAACATCACTTCTTCTACAATACTCTTTCACAGCGCAAAGTGCCATTGGCCACTCTAGAGGTCTAGCAATTGGATGGAAGAAAACAGGCATTCAGTGCACAAACTCAGGAGGTGCATGCTTATATCTAAATCAAAGTCATTTTTTTCAAATTTCTTTGGGCCGGGGAATTGGAACCAACAACTATGCAGAACTCATGACATTGAAATTACTTCTCTGTTTTGCCAATGAAAGAAATTGCAGACAGTTACAAGTATATGGTGACTCAATGGTGGTTATAAACTAGATGAATAAGATACAGAAATGTAGAACTGCTTCTCTAGATGCATTATTTGAAGAGACAACCCATTCTCTCTTATTCTTTGAATCAATTTCTTTCACTCATGTTTATAGGGAGTGAAATAAGGAGGCAGACAGGCTCTCAAAGAAGGGTCTGACATTGCAATGGGGTGAATCAAAAATTTTGGAAACAAAGGATTCCAAGGCCACAGAATATCCGCACAGGCCTTTTATAAATCCATCACTCTAATTTTTTTTGTAAATTTGAAATATATTTTTGAAAGCATAGCACAAAATCAGTCTTCATGCACAAGAAGGAAAAAATTTCTTAGCTGAACAGTCCATGTATAGTTCGATGAATGGAACAGTTTTTGGTAATTCTTATTTATAAAAAAAAAATTATTGCTTTTTTCCTTTGTTTTGTGAATGAATGCTTT
Source organism: Pseudotsuga menziesii (assembly GCA_001517045.1). Lineage (NCBI taxonomy): Eukaryota > Viridiplantae > Streptophyta > Pinopsida > Pinales > Pinaceae > Pseudotsuga > Pseudotsuga menziesii. The sequence continues at coordinate 698,974 of LPNX011021775.1, read as the reverse complement.
GCTGAATTGTTTACTGATTTTTTTTTCTTCTGCCATTGACTAAATTAATGTTTTAATGAATGAGTTAATGAATGGTTTTTTCAGCTGTTGAATGATTGAATGGTTTAATGAATATTTTAAAGAATGATTTAATGAAATCATTTTTCAACTATTGAGTGAAATAATTTGCATTGTAAATGCATTGTTATTTGCTTTGTGAAATAGTGAAATAATTGTTATTTGCAAGTATAGGCATTGGGTTTGGGGAGTTGAGAGTGATGTGGGGGGGGGGGAGGGGCCATAAGAGCTTCCACCTTAACGTGGTTGGTCCTATTTAGTAGAGAATATTAAATTATTCTCGAAACAAAGAGGATCTCAATGAATGGTAAGGAAGAATACATTAAAAAACATCTATTTCTATATTTTTACTGTGTAATTTTCACTATTGCTATTTGACTCCTCCATTGAAACTTGTTACAGATAGCGTTGAGAAAAATTTCCATAGTTAAGAGGAAAGAAATGGAGTTTTGATTAGATCGATGGCCTTATATACATAGTATTTTTGGTTATCCATGTTTTGTCAGGTGATATATTCTTAACAATTAATTTACTTGAATAGTTGAATAGTATTGTAATTTACATTGTAATAGAATTGTATTTATTTAGATTGTTTTTGTTAATTTCATAAAACAAACATAAATATATTTGATGGGTCCTAACATGAAACTATTGCAACAGGACAAAAAATTAAGTATGTTGAATGATGTTTTGAAAGGTAAAGCATAAGAAGACAGTGTGAAGATCCAGAAATCAAGGTATAAATATGTTTTCTTTTGTTTGATTGAGTTGTGTATTGGGTATTGCATGTGCACACAAATACATTTAGTTGATGATGATGATTACCATACATAGAGGTGAAAAACAATCACTAGAGGCAAGAATATAGACTATGTAAATGTTCTATAAGTTAGGCAGGGGTCTTTTGACATCCTTGACATTTCTACATTGTTAGGTTCATCATTAAACCAAAAAGTTTGGAGTTGTTCCAAAAAAAGAAAATTCTGCTTTGAAAAATCTATCTGTTGAAACAACCTGACAAGTGTTTATGAAGTGCACAGAGGCACTCGAAACACATTCCTGGTAAGAAAGAAGGTCATAGGGCTTTAGTATTTCACATTATGCACCTCTCCACATATTTGGATTTTTTTCTCTAGTTTCTCTTGAAAGATAAATGCTTTCCAAAATGGCTTCAAACCCATTTTCAATTTTCAACCACCCTTACCAAATTGCATCCCTAGCTACAAATATTTTTCCAGATCAATGTTGCAATTTTCATCTTAGGATATATCATTGACGACCCAGATATACACATACTGGAAATATTAGGGAAAATGTCGGGGAAAATATTAGTAGGCATAAAATTGGACCTGAAAAAATCAGAAAATATCAGCAAGCATAATTTTGGAATTGAAAAACACAAAAAAGACCAAAAACTTCAGGAACAATAGAAAAATTTATAGCTCAATAAAGTTTTGGAAATATTGGGAGAAATTGGAGATATTTGCAACATTGTTCTAGATATTGATCTGATGCATCGACGTGAAATATTTTTCATTGTAGACCTGTGTACATTCTTGGGTGTTAGGTTCAATCCCAATAATACCCACTCTCACAGACTAACAAAAACTTTCATTTAAACTCTACTTCTTCAACCAACTTAACTTAGAAACTACACTCCATGATTTCTTTGCTCCTATGTTTTGAGGTGGAATGTTGGATTCCCCCAAAAGTTACTTTGAATAACCTTAAAAAAAATTCCATTACATTTTAGGTGATGGGATAAAGGTGGTATCACATTGGGATAACACCTCTTGTGGGATACATGAGAACCTCAAAATCCTCCAACAAATCCATGCAATTGAAAAGTGTAACATTTTTCTTCCTCAATATCTTTTCTACCAAGTGACTTGTCTTCATTTTTCTATATTTTCATATGATACAGACCGATGGATCTCAAGTGAGTTGACCCCTAAAATTTGAATGTGGGAACCTAAATTCATTCATACTATTTTTTTGTCATTACAAATTGACATTGAGAACTAGACATGACTTAGAGAAGTGATGGACTAAATACTGGCCTTGGGATGGAAAACTTGAACTCTAGGATTAAGACTCGGAAAATCAAAACAATAAACAATTCTTGTCACAAGAATTTAGTTGCATATGCATCCATTTATTTAAATATGAGCTCAAAAATTAAAAATATTGGCATGAGTAAAAAATGTCAAAGGAATCTCTTTTTGTCAGCGCAATACTAAGTATGTTGCTAGATTTAGGCATTTTCGGATTCTGCACAAAAGAACTTTAGGTATATGACAGAAACCTTATATTTAGTATCCATAATCTTCTCCATGACAGTCACAGATCTAAAAACCTTTTCATAAATCCTGAGGATTAGATTCCTCTTCAGGAACCTAACCATGCATTCATCAAAATTAGTTTAGTTGATTTGTACTTCCATAAACTACAACTAATATTATTCAGTTTAAATTTGGAGACTGGGTTCGTTCCATGCAATCAATGGATTTTGATATATATGATCAATACTTTTGAGCCACAAGCCACGAAGATAACCTATGAAATGAAACTAGGGGATTGGAGAGATGACCAAATAAAGCTATAGATAGAAGGACCACCTCCAATGAACCATGTGAGATTGGGAAAAAAGCTCAAGTAATGTAGTGTTTGATAAATATATTAAGGTATATTTTTAGAATCATAACATGAAGAAGAATTCGAGTAATATCTTTACTTAAAATCAATATTTGGAAGCTAAGGTGAATATCATTGTTAATAAAAAGAAAGGGTCGCGGTAAAATATAGTGAAAATAAGATAGGATCCTAAAAAATAAAGAGAGGAAATCCATATTTTTGAGGAGAAAAGGAAGAATATAAAGGATTTTGAAATAATGGGAACAACTCATAACATGCCTATGATAATTCATCTCATGGATGAAAAAGTAAAGTTTTGAATATGAGGCAGCCTTATGAATGAGAAAATGCTACTCATCATGTAAAGAAGAGGTTAATTGAGGATAGGGTGTCAGATTTAGAAGATGAAAGGAAAACCAAGGCCTCAAATTATGTAAATTTGGATGAGGAACTACAAGAAATAGTTTCCCTCAAAGCATAGCTGGAAAGGGAAAAACATAACAAATTTCCTCCCACTTTCCTCAAGATAGGAAGTGATCCCTTATCCATACAAAATATGAATGAATAGTTTCACGAGATCGATTTATAAGTGGAAAAGTGGAAGAACAACTACCAAACCGAAGCAGAAAAGTCCATTAGACAATATTCCTTAGCAGATAAAAGGAAAGAGGATTAAAGAATCAATGCATAAAGTTGGGTGAGGCTCTTAGCAAGGTTATAGATGAACGAGACACATCTGATATGACCAATCATGAATAGGAGGTTGTGCAAACCATGTACGATAAAACGTTGGAGGAGGTAATGCTTCTACCCAAACTGAATATTGTATTTTGATTTCTCTCTTGAAATGAGAAATACATTTTTTTGTGCAAAGGAAAAAATATCATAAAATATATGCTCACATTTAACACATTTGACCATATAACCATATGAAGGATCATTATAGGTGCACTTAGTTGGTAATGGGATTAATTTAGATGGTGAATTATCATCACAATCCTATTGTACATATCTATATGATTCATTAATGTATGTTTCAATACGATTGAAATTTCAACATTAAAGTTGTTTTCCATTGCATCGAGACACTTTATTTTCACTTCTACAGTAGGGTAATGAAGTCAAATACCTACAAACAAGTGGAGAAGTCATCCTTTCCCGAATATTATCTGGTACCATACCATGATTCATAAATATAGGATGTTTTGATTCATTGCAAAAGGAATTTAAATATGCTGAATCAAATGCTTATTCATTTTGCGTTGTTAAATTGCCATGGTTTGTTGGATTATGGACTCTAATCTAATCCACAGAGTCCTACATTTCCTTATTTTCCTATGTTGAATTTTTTCATGTTTGATCCATTTTGATAAGCAAATTACTAACATTTTTTCCATGAGTCACTTCATGTACAGGTGAGATCCACTCATTAACTTTTAAATATTGCAATATGAATGCATTTTTTACCACATTGAGATCTTCTTCTTCTAGTACCCAAATGATTTTTTTTGGTTATTCTCATCTGCAATATCAAATTTTATTCTATTGGATGTTGTTATGAACAAGGATTTCCATAGAAACCATGAATCAATATTTTCCAACAAGACCATACCCATCACCAATTGTTCCCCTAGATCCTTCACACATTTATGAAGAATGGGAAGCTCATGATCAAACTGGAACTTGTAGAAATATTATTTCAATGGTCTCTATGCCACCGTCCTTGTAATGCATATGATTCAATAGCATATTGTAGCTAAGATGGAAGGAACTATTCAAAGGATCAACATTTCCTTTAACCACTAGTTTTGTAATGGATGTCTCCATTTATTGGATTGGTGAGGTATTCTTCATAGGACAAACTTCATTACTTTCAGTAGGTGATGATAACATGGTCAAGTGGTGGGATGTCATAATCCAGGTATTGGAGTAATTATGTTTTGTTGATTTTCTTTTGAAATAATTTATAAATTTTCAACACTGTAGAGCATATTTCCCACTAGTATTCACAGGTCAATTGATTCCTTTTTTGTGTTTATACATGAAGAGTTACTAAATATAGAAGGGAATAAAGACTATGTTTGTTGTGGTGCAGCAAGTCTATAGCGTGTTGATTTATGGAGTGATTGGGATTTATGGTCATATGCATCTAGTTGGAGTCATTATTTGATTTAGTTTACTTTCTTTACAATTTTTCAAATGGATAGGCATACATGTTCATATGACCAAACAGTACAACTATGGGACTTGTGCAACTCAAATACTGCCTTGTAATTGAAGTTTTATTTGCCACATAGATGTTTTTTTTCTAATACAAATGATGATTTTTCATTAGCATAAAAAGAAACCATTATATAATATTTGTTTGGTATATACCTCGCTAGTTCATTTAAGTCTTTTTTTTTCAAAAAATTGAGAAAATTGAGCCTTACATATTTTGATACACACACTTTATATGAAATGTATGCAATGTAGTCATGTAATGCTCTTGGACTATTAGCTTGGACTTCATCCCTTTGAGGCTGCTAAACCTTAGTTGTGACTGTGTAAGAACTATCCTAGTGGGTTGTGACTGTGTATCCTTGCGGGTTGTGACTATGTAAGACCTATCCTAATGGCTTGTGATGTGTAAGAACTATCCTACTGGGATGTGAATGTGTATCCTAGTGGTATGTGATTGTGTAAGACCTATCCTAGTGATACGTGACCGTGTAAGAACTATCCTAGTGGCTTGTAACTGTGTATCCTAGCGGGCTATGATATCCTAGTGGGTTGTGATTGTCTTGATCTCTCCTGGCTTCACCCCTTTAAATACTAGGAATCCTAATGGTTTGTTTACAAGGTGTGGATTTCTATCTTAACAATTCACCTTCAAATAACACCCTGGCTCAGGTCTCCTTTCCATCACCAACCACTTGCCTATGTTACCTTGTTGAAAATTGGACATGCTAGGAATGAAAGCTATGATCCACCCTCGGTTGATAAATTGCTTTACCACTGAGGTTATTTCTCTTTTTGTGATGGGAATCCATGCTGGTTGCATATAAAGGTGTGGATTGCTATCTCCAACACTATTTTCCTAAAAAATGTCTTAGAGTGAGATATCATGGTAGTAATGTTTAGGAGAAATGGGGAAATGCAGAATCTGAAATAGGGTTAAATGTGAATCATATAAAGAATAAAAAGAGAAAAAAGGGGGAAATTTAAAAAAGTACATGTTGTGAATTATCACAAACACCATGGACCTCTAATAAGTGATGAATATTTCAGAGGGAGTCATAGTTGTAGAGGATAAAACTAGGTTGTTAATCATTTGAATATGGAAATGCACTATAAACAATATATAAGCATTTTTTATTAATCTCTAACAAATGACCACAAAACTAGGTCATCCAGTTTGGATCTTCTTCCTTATACTATGATGACAAAAATATATATGGAACACATGAAAATATACCCTGAGAGAGAAAATATTAAAGTCCTTGGTCTTGTTGGTCCTATGGGTAAAAGGGGTTGTTTCCCCGCCTTTATGGTACACCTTGGTATTATGGATATGGTGGTAGCCTTACCACCTTGTTGTGACCCTTAGTTGGCTTTTGGTCCTTTTGGTTCTAGCGCCCTTGTTGTATGTGGTACAATGAACACCTTTGGTATGATGACTTAACTTTATTGTTTTTATTTTGTAATACCATTTGACCATTGGTACAGTATCTCAAGTCAACTTAAATTTATTGTTTTATTTTGTATGTCCATTTGACCATTAGTACCCTATCCTAGGTCAACCTAACATTATTTTATGTTATGTTTGGTAAAAAACCTAAAAGCTAGGGGTTAATGGATTAACCCTTCTAGAAGGCTTGCTAAGATTATAAATTCAAGTATTGAATTTCATTTGGTATGTGTCTTGACAAGAAGATTGGAGACATGATTAAGGGACTGCTTTAAGGGTTTTTTGTTTCTCCTTTACCAGGTAGTTACTGTCTTGAATATCTTTTGTTGGGTTGTGACTATATAACCCTTCTCCAACTGGTATGTGACTATGTAACTCTTATCCTGTTGGGATGTGACTGTGTAACTCTTCTCTTACTGGGCCATGAGCTGTTTGATGCCCTTAGGGTTGGGCCCCGACTTTGTAACCCTTATCCTTATAAGTTGTGAGTGTGCAGCTCTTATCTTGCTAGGTTTTTAACTCTTTGATTCCCTTAGGGTTGGGCTGGGACTATCTTGGTGACACTTAGTTGGGTTGTCATTGTCCCGTGACCTATTGATTTGGGTCAACCTTCTTGTTGCTGCTTTTGAGCAGGTCATAACCTCCTTATGGAAACTAAGGGTTGAACAATACCTTCTTACTGCTAGTCATGCCCTTGTTGGCTTCCCAATTTTGACCCTTGACCTTGCCGCTGCTCATTAGAGCAGTCCGTGACTCTGTTGATGCTCATTGGAGTAGGCTGTCACCTTGTTGTTGTTCACTGAATTTAGTCATGAACCTAATTCTGTTATAAAGGATGGGAATGAATTTTTTTTGGGTTTCTAAGGATGGGAGTGACTTCTCTATTTGTTTATTATCTTAGATTTATATCAGATCCATGATTTCTTTGTTCTCTGAGATGTGTTTTGAAATCACTATATTTGATATTCCCAAGGAATAAATAAAAATATACATTTGACTAGTCCTGCGAGGACTCAAGTGTGCTGGATACTGTTTTGTTGTCCATCATTCAAAAACAAAGAAATTTAAGAAAACTATTAAAATTCTTCCTTACGTATTCTTTAGGATACTCAATTTGTGATCTTGAATTGTCTTACATAAGCACAAGAGGTAGTATGTTTGTTAGAAATGTTGCTTCTGACCGAAAGTCCAACCCTGCTTAGTCAAGTAAATGTTTGAGGCAAGTTACCCTTAACATTTTATTTGTTAATGGAAATGTAATCGCAGACCACAATTTATGAGCCTAACTCACTAGGATAGTAGCATGAAATTTCTATGGAAGTAATTATTTAGGAACATAATGCACTATCAGTTAGATATACCAAAATATATAATGTTCACATCCCTTAGATAAAGGGTTTCACTATTTGCATTACATACACTGCAGCCAAAACCCTGGGAGTGATAGACTGCATCAACCCAAAAGAGCACAAGAATCCCATTCAAGAGGTACTGCTACTTCAGATTATGGTTGTATATAATAACTATCTCTATAACACAATTAGCTCAAAGCTTAGATTATGGTTGTATATAATAGTCATCTCTCTAACACCTATTAGCTACAAAGCTCATGGGAAGATAAACACTTTGGCAGGTGATAAGAGACATGGTGGATGGCAGTGTGGATTACAACTTTGAATGCATTGGAAATACAGATATATTGTACTAGGCCTTTTTGGCCACCCATGATGTAAAACACCCTTTATACTCTTTTTTCAACTTTATTGTGACTCATACAAAAAGAATTATCTATTTAGGAAACTGATAATAGAGAGATCCTGGATATGCAATAAACAAGCTCCAGTAGTAAGGTCTGTTAAGGATATGCATAAAAGAAAAAACTTTAAAGCTGCATTATGGTTCAAGGGTTTTTACACTATTTTTTCAACTTCAATGTGACTCATACAAAAAGAATTAGCTATTTAGGAAACTGATAATAGAGAGATCTTGGATCTTCTATAATCAAGCTCCAGTAGTAAGGTCTGTTAGGGATATGCATAAAAGTTTAAAGCTGCATTATGGTTCAAGTATCCTCATGGTTAATGTCTTGGAAAATTGGATGTCATTGCAGGCCCGGGACTTGACAACGTTGTTGGGTTTTGATTCTAGTGAAAGAAGGTTTGGCCTTCTTCCAATGGAGATGTTCATGGGTAGGAGGATAGTGGCTAACTTTAACAATACCATATACCTATCTCTCTCTCTCTCTCTCTTAGGTATGTCCATTGTTTCGTTAGTAACTTGTCTCCTAAGAGACAAAGTGTGATCGTATTATAAATATGAGGATAGAAATTAAGGAATGTCTAAACCACATTGTTTTCTTCTATTTGTCCATTTATAATATTTTTGCATGTGCTTGACTAATTCTGTTCATACATATCCTAGGTAACTGTAATTGATGGATGTACATAGTGCTGATATGTAGTAATCCTGGCTTGGTTTGGAGCAAAATGGGTCATAGCATCAACTGAATGGATATTTAGTTTTGACATTGAGGAATCATGTAAAAACGAGTAAGCAGAGCTCTATAATTGAATCACATATCTTGAATCAGATAGATTTGGAGAAGGCTCAATTGGGTCTTGGGCACAGCCACATCAGAGCCAACGTGAAATTCAATGTCAATAGAGTGGATAACCTGGTTATATAGGCTATTAGTCTTCTCAAAACCTTGGACAAGGACATCATGAACACCTTCTGCATGAGAGTAAGGTATTGCAAGTTTAAACTTAGTATTGTTTTTACTTTTTTTTGGGTTTTATATGAAACAACATTTAAGATAGTTCAGTCAGGGTCAATTCTAACAACTGTCAAGTTGAGGTCAATTTCCCATAAGTGTCTTTTAATTCTTTAGTTAGGACTCATGAATCATATTTATACTGAAAGGTAAAAGGATTTGTTTATTAACTTAGATTTATATTAGATCCATCTNTTTTGACGTGCTTCCGACACTCTGGTAAACACATCCGACGGCCCTGTCATGACTCTGATGCTTCCACCCGTCAGACGACCGACGGTTAAAGTGTCGGACCGCGTCGAAAGGACGACTCTTATAGTGTCGGATGGAGTCGGTTATCCGACACTTGCTGGATAAAAATACCGACGATAGCTCCATTCTTTCGACACTTCTGTCTGTCAGACGACCGACGCTTCAAGGGTCGGAGGACGTCAGATTTTCGACGGTTTATGCAATTTTGATTGGCACTTTGGAAGGAAATATGGTTGAATATATGACACAATGGTCTGTCGGATCTTTGACCCACATTAGTAGCATGTCGAATATCCGACGTTACGCCACCGACAACAAAAAAAAGTGTGTGTGTCGAAAAGGTGATAGTTAAGTGTCGAATTTTAGACATGCAAGGTGTCAGATTTTGGGTTGAAATTCTGTTGTGGAAGAAGATAAGATGAACTTAAAAATCAAATCTACCATTGAAGATTGTGTAACTTTGGAAGTTATTCTTGATGTATATTGTTGTTTTATTATTGTACTCCATTTTAGTAATATTTACATTATTTTTGATCATGTAAAACCCTAAAACAAATCAAGTGAAATAGTCAATTTGTCCCCCAGACTAGGTAAAACTGCCCCAGTCATCGGGTAAATATTCCCTAGTGAAGTCGACCCAATTAGTGAAAAGTCTGCTAGAAAAAAAGTATAAATAAAAAGGGTGAATTCCTCATTTGAGCAGTAATAAGAAGGTTCACTCTGTCTAAGAAGAAGATTTTTTTTTGTTATAGAAGACTTGGAAGACGTCTATCTTCATGTTTCCTTATCTTGGTTGTTCTCAATATCTTTTTGAAAGAGAATTTATCTCTTGGATTGTAATAGAAGACATTGTACTTACTGACAAATCTATACTAAAAAAGTTTGCTAGGTATTCTTCCCTTTCAGGGTTTCCCAAAGGAGATATATTTGTGTACTTATGTTTTGATGCGTTTGTCTTTATTTCAATGATCTTATTTGTTATGGTTGTTGTGATATAATGCGAATTGTTTGAAGATATAATATATCCATCAATCAAGTGTAAAAACTAACATGGTATCATAGTCACATTGAAATAAAGCATTGCAATAACCATAGTAGCTACAATAACTACAACTTCCAGAGATTATGGATTCATGTTTCCATCCTTTCCATCCATAGAGCAAGCTTGACCTTTGCATCATTGAGCTTTCCCTAGGAGGGTGCATCTTTATGTGGAGGAAAATTCTAGTTTTGGGGTGTTGCAATTTTGACCTAAAAACTACTAGGGTTAAGAAATAGGGCTCCATATTTTAATATGTTATGTCCACAAATTGGATTCTAACCAAGAATTCTCCAAATTTCCCCGGGAGGGTGTATATTTCCATTGAGGTAGAATTCATATCTGAGGATTTTCATTTTTGGCCCTATCACTACTGCTTGGGAAAACCAGGGAATCATAATTTTTGTAGTTTTGTCCACAAATACGGAATAAAAGGAGCACTATTCAACTCTCCTTAAGTGTGATATTTATATATCCTTGATGTCAGCAAGAAAGTCCACATCTAAGGATCTAAAACACAATGTAATCCTACTAAGATGNTACGGAATAAAAGGAGCACTATTCAACTCTCCTTAAGTGTGATATTTATATATCCTTGATGTCAGCAAGAAAGTCCACATCTAAGGATCTAAAACACAATGTAATCCTACTGAGATGAACAATAGAGATTTGCAACAAGTATTTGTTATTCATCTCATTAGGACTACATTGCGATTTAGATCCTTATTCATGGAATTTATTTCTTCCATCAAGGATATATAAATCTCACATGGTATCAGAGCCTAGGGATATCAATAAATTCAATTAATCCTCAATACATATTTTTAGAGTGTTTGTTTTTGAAGTGCAACAAGTTCAAAATGGATTTGAAATTAGTTCCTACTCTATCACCATTCAATTATGCCAAGTGTAAATTGAAGATGGTTGCATATCTCAGGAGCCATGATATCTTTTATTTTTCTATTGGATATGTGGCAATGCTAGAATCCAATGAAGAGAAAAATGATTAGCTAAATGACTGTGATAGTGCATAAGGAAAAATATGTATGGAAATGTATCCTAAGATGTGGTATGTAATTGATTCTACTGAAGATCCATTCGAGCTTTAGAGAAATACACACACACACACACACACATATCTTTTGGTGTGAAGAAACAAGTAGATTCCACATCTTAAGAGGCATTTCTACCAATTTGTTTTTCTTCCATGTTTAATTTCACAATGCATTTTTACCAAATTTAACACTGCAATCCATAAATCTTCCTAATTATTTCACTGTAAGGTATTATTCAGGCTAATGATCTCCTACAATTCATAATTTTGCTACCTAGAGAGAATCTAGCACCTCCTCAAGTATCCTTCAAATGTCTTGGCCTCAACACTCTCTAATGAAGTTGTTCAAGTTGAATAAATGACAGAATCTTCAACTCATTCAGTTTGAATTGGTGAAAGTATCCTTATAGTGACTCCTTCTCCTGTTTCTCTAGAAGCTTATGAGAACTCTAATGTATCATATTCCAATACAACTGCTCCATCAGAATACATTAAAACCACCATTGTTGAAGAAGAAATCTCTTTTCATCTATTCTCCAGTGATTCTTGTATTGAATTCCGAGTAAATTTTTCTAGTGATTGCTCAAGAAGTTGAAGAGGAATTCGATTCCTCTCTCTCAATTGTTACTGCTGGTGTGCAGAAAAGCGGCACACTTACTGAACTTGGCATAAAGCTGGCGTTCTCACAAGATATGCAAAAATATCCTCATATGTTCCTTTTGCTACTCCTGCATGTTAGAATAAATGAGTATATAATATATGAACATGAGCACAAACATATGTAGATACTTACAGAAAATATTGTTCATATGGAACATGAATGTAACAGGTCCATTAGTGGGGATAAAAGGAATAACCACAAACTCATAATTCCCATATCATGTCTTGAAAGTAGTATTATGAATGCCTTGATCTCTTATCTGAATTTGGTGGTATCCAGATCTCAAATCAATTTTAGATAACACTCTCTCCCTTCGGACTTGATTGAATAAATTATTTATTCGAAGTAGAGGATACATGTTCCTTATTATTACCTTGTTTAGTTGTTGGTAGTTGATACACAGTCTTAAGGTTTTGTCCTTGTTTTTATAAATAGGATTGGAGGTCCCCACAGTGAAACACTTTTTCTAATGTATCCCTTCTCCAAACTCTCCTACAACCGAAGTTTCAATTTTACCAGTTCTAGTGCACTCATTCAATAAGGTGCCTTCAATATAGGAACCTCTCCAGGTATTAAGTCAATAGTAAAGTCTAAATTTCTCTTGCAAAGAAATCTTGGGACTTCTTCAAGGAACACATCCTATACCTAAAAGTACCGAAAAATATTCCATCTTAGCTTCATTCTCCTTTTAAACATCTGTTTGTTGTAATGCATATAGACTACATATATTACGTGCACTTTGATTTAAATATAAGGTGGATATATGCCTTATTGATACCTTATGAGGTATTCCATGAACTTCTCTGTAATTTCTCTCCACATCTTCACAAGTGCATATTTTAGTGTAGCAATTCAAAATCACCTTATGATTATTTAACCAGTCCATTCCTATTGGAAGGTCATAGGATCCCAGCGGTAACATATTCAGGTTTATTTTATTCATAACTCCATCTAATTCAAAGACATTATCCTTCATAAATTCAAAAAACTTCTTCTTTGTTCATGTTGCTAGATGGACTAGCAAAGCCTGTTGGAATTTATTTTTCTGCAGCATACACTAGTCAACAATTCTAGGGGAAACATAACTTTTACTCGAGATAATATCAATAAGGATGGAAATTCATGGATAATAAATTTTACTTCCCACTTCCACGATTGGTGACTAATGCCCAACTTGTCGGTTGTCCAAGGCTACACAGATCCTTGGAACTCTAGCTATATCCTTTACGGTAGTAGTTGTTGGCAAAAACACATTTTTGGTAAGTTTTATAACATTTTGGTGCCACTTTGTTTGAGAAATGAAATTTAAATGAAGAGTGAAGCTAAGTTTGAAAACACAAGTAACCATGAGATATAACCAAAGGCTAAGTAGTTGGGTGCTTGAGGTGAAAATTTAAAAGGGGAAGCATAGTCAAGTCAGAAGTATAGGTGACCGTGAGCCGCAACCTAATATTGGGAAATGAAGATTTAAAGGTTGATGGGTGATTTTAAAAGTTATAACAATGTGTAGATAAAGTGACATATTTAAATCAATGGTGAGTATCATATTTGGGCCCCATCGACTGTTGTCATGCATCCTGGAGCTATAATTTGCACGGGGGTTAAAATTTTAGAGTGGTATTGGAATCAAAATCACCTACTATTTGTAGCCTTCTCGTGGATTCCTATACCAAAAGAGGTCAGTACTAAACCACTTTCCTCAAGCCTTGAAACCACCTTTTCCTGTTTAAAGTGTATTTTGGAAAGTGAAAAAAGGTTATTTTATTATTGTTTCAAAAACAAGTTGGTACTTCGACAATGCACTAGTACCCCCCCTCTAGTCGTATTTAAGATATCTTCATCATTCTCCCACCACACTTAGCTCTGTAAACTCTTTTAACTTTGATTTTTCCTCCATGGAGCAAATTCAAGATTATGTTTTACTCTGTAAAGACACAGATCAGAAAGAAGAGTTCATAGTTGATAGGGGTGGGGATGTTTTTTACCCCATTTTATCTATAGGTATTGTGTCTCAGTACAAGGATAAGTTAAATAAGATCAAGTCACAAGGAATTGGTGCGATGAATTTTTTTGGGTCTTTCATCTACTATTTTATCCTGGAACAAAGTTTCTATTTCCCTGAATTCGTCGGTTGGTATGCATCCAATTACTCTCAGTAGGAGAGAGTAATTATGAATTCTAATGGGTTTAAAATTCTCTATTGAGTAAACTCAAAGGATAATATAGAGTATTTATGGTTACTTGAGTATTTTCCTAAGAGCCTTGATACATTCATTGAAGAAGAATTAGTTAGGGTTTATAGAGTTTGTATCCCGGAGGAGAAGGAAAAAATCTTATCCTTCCTTGACGCACAAGTCCCTTTTTCTTTAGCTCCTAAACATTGTCATATCACTCGAGGTTTACATACTCCTGTAAAAAAAATTCCCACTTCGTATGCTCAAAGTGCTCCCAAAGTTTCAATTTCAGGCCATCCACCCCTAACAGTTAAGGCTGCTATATTTGCTCCTCCTTCTCTTCCTTCCCATTTGCATGATCTACCTCAAAACTATGCTCAATGTATTACAACCTATGATGGGTAGGGAGGTATTACAACATAGAATCATCTAGATAGATTCAATGATTTTATAGATCTGGAAGAAGTTGATGATGATGTAAAAAAAGTCTCTTCGCACAAAGCTTTTCTAGTGAAGTCAAATAATGGTTTAGAGCTGTTCCAACAAGAAGTATTAATGAGTTTGAAGAATATCTCCTCAGTAGATGGGAAGATAAGAAATTCCCTTTAAAACTTTAACTCAATATAATAATTTGAAGAAAGTTGGTACTAAAATACTACAATAATTTTGTGTTGATTCATGAAAGATTATAACTCAATACTAGCTCAAGTCAAGCCTACTGTTGGAGCTTCCCAACTTCTTATGTTGATGCTTTTGGTAGTGACATTGAATTATGGTTAAGAGAAATAAAGTTCGCTACTTTAGCTAATATGATGAACGATGTTAAAGAAGTGGAAGTAAATCTCATGGAATCTGGAAAAACGAAACAAAAATCTGAGAAGGTTGTACAAAAGAGTCAAAGTAAATCTCATGGCATCTACAAACATTCCAGTTTTTGGTGATTCGAGAAGGTTGTATAGAGAAAAATGGCTGGCATATGTGGTTAGTAGTCAAGATAAACCTCATAATAGCCCCATATGTGTAGTTGATATAGATTTTGGTTCATCAATTTTTTATAATGATCTTCATTTTGAATAAGAAGACCAAAATAGTGGTAAACATTTTGAACAAAACAATAAAAAAAAGAGCATATTTTAAATCAAGAATGTGATGGTGAAGGCTTTTGGAATATGTATTTTGAGGGAGAAGTTAGTAAGGATGAAATTTAGATTATTTCCCCAACAAATGATTCCAAACTTTATTATTTTAAGCTATATTTTGAGTGTATGAATACTGTTGCTGAATATGAAGCTTTAATTATAGGATTACATATTTTGAAGGATTTGAAAGCTAAGGAGATAGTTTTACATGGTGATTCTAAGTTGGTGACCAATCAAGTTAATGACACTTATCAGAAAAAACATCCTAGAATGAGATCATAGAGAAATGAAGTGTGGGACATGTTTGGAAATTTTTTCACAAATCACAATATTTCATTGATTCCAAGAGAGAAAAATAGCATAGATTATACTTTGGCTACCTCAACTAGTACTTTTAAAATTCCTATCTATCCCAACAAAAAAATTGAAATTGATGTTAAGCATGGACCATCTATACCAGATAATGTCAAATATTGGCAGGTTTTCTAAGATGATCATCAGATCAAAATATTTCTTGAAATGACCAAGGAATTTTCCAATGCATAGATTGACGAGGAGAATAAAAACATAGAGAATGATGAAAAGGTTGAGAATGCTGAAGAATGGGGTCCTAATCCACATGAATTCTTGAATGTTTTAGGAGGTAAAGAGATCATTTTGTTGAAAAAATTTGCATCCCTAAAGAACTAGTGAATTTCCACACTCTGAAGAACTTTAGATATCAAGCATAGTTGTTGAGCATATTCATATACTCCAATGAAGCATATTTGAAGTTTTTGGACAAAATACTTTCTTCATACCTTCCAAAATAGATCAACATGTTTAAATTCATTAATACCATTATGTCAGAGGTATGTAAGATCATTTTCAATGTTGAATTACAAAGGGTACTGGAGGACATCAAGCATATGCTACAGTTTACTCCATAAAGTATAACAAGGGATTGGTTTCTATACAAGGACCACACTATTATCAGGGTTTAGGGATTCACAAAAGCACCTTATCTTTTACTAGCATTTTTAACCCCAACAATTCTTTCACTTGATTTTGTTAGGAAAAGGTTACTCTCATAGGAGGAGCATTTTCTTAGCTTTAGGAAGTCACCTGATGTTGCGTTTCCTTTCAAGATTGGTCCACTAATCATCGAGAGTAAGGAATCTCTTCCCACAATGGAAAAAATGTTACAATCCATGATTTTTCATACAACTGAGAAGATTAAACACAATCCTTATCATATCATATCCCAAATAAGGAAACAAAACATAAATAAGTCAGTTGAACATCAAGTGGTGGAGGGACTAGACATGATTGCTAATTTGTTAATTTTTTATCAGAACCAACAAGATATAAAGGAAGTTAATATAGGACAGAACTAACGGGAGACAAAGTAGGTTGATGAAGGACAAGCAAGTTCTCTTGTTCCAATGGTACAAACACCAACTAAGTTGCACCTTGTTAATAAATGGACTATTTCAGAGATGAGTAGTATGGATATTGATGAAGAAGTTGTTGGGGCCGGGAAAATCACAGGAGACAACAGTAAGGGATTCTCCCCAATCAACGTTCCCAACTAGCCTGTTGACTGTTTGGTATAGGGAATCCGTCCGGTTTTACGGTCCGGCTACCGTGGGTCAAAGTAACAACAAGGGTTTACCAGTTGCGGCCCGGTCCACCGGAATTTGCATTTTTTGACTTAAGAATGATATGAAAGAATCTAACTAAACATGCAGGGTGGTGAAGGGTGGGGGGAGCAGTCACAATGTGATGCGCAGGTTCTTACCTATTGTCTTAGGCTCACCGGCACCAGAATCACACATGCATATATGCACTGACCTAGCTATCTGTCTACCTATTTATTTCTATCTACCTATCCACGGGGAGCCAAATTATATTTAATAAATATGAGCAATGCAGATGTGCACACATGATAAAAGCAATTACAGATAGCTGACATTTACTTTTACAGGCATGAACAATGAAAGATATTTCCACAACTAGCTAACCAATTGCTTCATAATAAGCATGCATTACTCATGGTGGTTATTTCATAAAATAAATAAGAAATCATTTAAACAAGACATAGGTCATAAGTTAGAACAATCTCACGATTCATGGATACAATGCTCAAAAACAAAGTAGTTCATCTTTCAACTATCCATGGCAAAACATTTGAAATCCCACCGATCTTCTTTCAACAGGCAAACTGTTATTTTTATTGCAAAAGGAAGTAGTTCTTCTTACAATAACCTTCCAGTCTTACTGGGGAAAAAATCCCCTTTCTTCTCTATGTTTCCTACTTTTATACAAAAAGTCAAAATGGTTGGGCTGCCCAAAGTGACCTTTGGGCTTCCCAACCTTTTGCTTTCCCAACGCTTCATTTCTCAAAACTTTTACAAAAAATATTACATTAATAAAAAGTTGACCGGTCCTTTATGAGGAGGATCCTGCTTGGTTTTCAAAGAATTTTTTTCACGCTGCTGCTTCACCAACGAGGCCTTCAAAAGCGCATGGCTCTAGGAACTGGATGTTAATCTCAAACTTGTCGACCTGGTTCCTGATGGCCTCAATCCTTCCTGGGCTCAACCGAAGCTGGTCTTCTAGAATTTGTATGCTAATGGATACATGGCCCACTTTGTTCTTTAGTACCATGGCATCAATGGATTGAATATGCTGCGTCCTGGCCTCCGCATCTTGATGTCTTTTCTGCAATACTTCCACAAAGGCTTCATGATATGGGAACTCTTCAAATCTGAGCTCAGCCTCTGTCTGGCAGCGGTTGTAAGCATTGAGGAACCTTTTACTCCGAGCATGCTACCTGTGTCCTCTTGACAGTCTTCTTAAAGTCTTCAGCAGTGCTGATGGAAAACTCTACCAGGTTGTGATATTTCCTGAGAGTTTGATGATATTTGATTGATAGCTCTGCTGGGATCTCGGCATCATCTTTTGGTCTTGCCATTCTGGAGTTCAAGACCTCAAGAACATCTTGGGATCTGTCTACGAAATAGGAGGAATTTTCTATGATCTCCTCCAACCTGCTGTCCATCTGAAGAACTTTGCATCTTTCTTCTTCCAAAGCAGTCTGCAGCTGCAACATTTTAGCCTTTTGTGCTAGGATATATTCTTTAAATGGCTGCAGATCAACTTGCTGTTCCTTTGTTGTCTTCAGCATAGCAGTCAGAGAAGCCAGCTGCTCTTTCAGTTCTCGGGTGTATGCAGTATTGGACTCATAGATAATGGACTGCTGCGCCTCTAGGTCTTCCACTTTTGCCCTCAACCATTCATTTTCACTCTTCAGATCTTGAAATTCTTGTTGCGCATTCTCTAGAGCCTCTTGTGCTGTTTCCTTGGCCTGCGCCTCTACCTGGAGGGCATGGATTTCACCCTTTGTGGATTCCATTTCCCTTAGCACGTGTTCATACTTCCTCTTAAGTCTGCTACCCTCTCCCCTTTCTTGTCTCAGTGTGTCCTTTAGCTGAGCAGTGGTCTTCTTAGCTGATTCTAATTCAATCATCACCCTGTTTATGTTGTCCTCGGAGGCATCAATCATGGCAGCCCCGGCTCTTATCGTGAACCTAGGATACTTGTCCGTTCCTAGCATGACAGCGGTATCTGTGACCATCTTCCCTGATAGATCTTTCGCTTCCACCTTCTTTTCCGTCCTCCTCATTATTCTTTTGGTGGCCCTGTCATAATAGACAGTGCTGAAGTCGGGGACTTCCTCTCCTTTTTTCTAAGTGAAAGGTATCAGTTGAAGCATAGGGGTCACCTGGGTGCTAGCAGCAGGTACTTGAAGGACTTGTACTTCTGGGTTTTCCTCTTCCTGTGTCTGCACTGCTGGAGTTTCGGAAGCTGACTGTTGTATTAACTTTATTTTCTCAGCCTCTTGCTTTTGAAGCTCTTCATCCAGCTTTGTTTTTGCTTCTTCAGCTACAAGTCTAGCTGCTTCTCCATCCTCTTTGGCTGCTTCTTGAGCTTTCTCAGCTGCTTCTTGGGCAACTTTCTTCTTTTCTTCCTCTCCTTTCTGCAGCCATTGTGCAGCTTCCTGTTCTAGCTTTTGGGCCTCTTCCTGTCTTTTCTTGGCCTCTTCTTCAGCTCTGGCTTGCTCAGCTTTGGCTTGCTCTCCCCCTTTTCCACTTTTGGTGGGGTACTTTGGTTTGAACCTTCTGTTGAGTGCCGTCATGTTTGGAGCCCTCCGAAAAATAGATTCATCCTTATCATAATGATGGGTATATTCATAGAACACTTTATGATTCTTGCAGTGCTCAGCCACTTTACCCTGAGTGTCATTGCGCCGGAAAGGCATCTCCCCAAAATGGAACTTCCCTAGTTCCTTTATAAATTCGGCAGCTTGTTTCACATTGGCGAATCTGCAGCTACCTAACTTGAAAGGTAAAGGGGGATATGCAGCCTTCTTATGCTGGAACAGGAAATGACCAACTCCGTCAATGAACACTTGTCTGACCGCCTCTTTATGGATCACACAATCCGTTGCATACTTTGGCAGCAAATAAGGTGTCTTTGAGCATCCATACATTCTAAGGTACATACCATTGTTTGTCAAGAAATAATCTCCATACTCCTCTATTACCTGCATAGCATCTTCCGACATGTAGTCACATTCCTTCTGGAAGATAAGCTTGTATAGTGGCATAATGAAATGCTCACATACTTCTTTGTAATAACTGTGGTACTGATGAGTCCACAGAAGTTTGTAAGCTGCATATATGGGCATTCTTTCCCTATCCCAGGCACACTTGAGACCGGGGAAAGGCTGGCTGCATAGTATGCAGTCTATCAAAATGGAACTCATATAAAATTCAGATTTTTTCTGGGCTTCTCCTCCTCCCAAGGCTGCAGCTACGCAAGAAGAGAGACTACTTGATACTAGGCTGGCCCAGTTGAAGACTGTTCCTTGGGTTGCCACATGGAACATAATGGGGACCCATTCAAATTTGAAGAGTCTGCCACTGGCCCTACCAAAGATCCTGTTTAGCATCAGAGCTACAAATCTGTAAGGAGCTCTTAAGCTCACTGTATCATAATCCTCGGTTGCTCTGTGTCGATAGAGATTTCCTGGCAAGAGCATTCTCTTCAGAGTTTCCACTAATCCATCCTGAGGTTATCCAACCAATCATTTGACAGGAAGATTTGAGGCTCTGGCAGGTGGTAAGCCAGTGCCACATATCCTGGGATAAATGCAGCATAGCCCTGACCTTCGACATTCCCTATAATCATTGTGTTGTTGTTTGTGTGGGGCAGAATCCATCTCATAACATCAGAGCATGGGAACAGCTCTGGTCTGGTAGCCACCTTCATAATGGTGGATTTCTCTATGTTGGCATAAATGGGCTCCTCTTCGAGACCCATGTCTGGGACTTCCCTGCGGGAAATCAATCTGTATATCTCATCCCATTTATACTCAGGCTCAACACCGGAGACACATTGGGTGTCCTCATATATATATTCTGTCTGTGTGACGACCTCTATTGCTGATTGTTCTTCGGCCATAGGGGCCTTCTTTTTCTGCCTTTTGGACATTGTAAGCTCTTCCTTCCATGTATAACATTATGACATTAAGCAACTTGAATTTGCGAACATTGTGCAGCGGTTTATTCTTTCTTAAGTGTATTATGACTGTCATGAAAATAAGACATAGGCCCTTCAGGCTGAAGAATTGAACTAGCATGCAATACCGTGCAATGTGCTGATATCCTATGTTAGTGTGATAATCATCCGTGCAACAAATGCATGCATTGCACAGCTCTATAATGCCTTGAGACTAGGGTGCAATATTTCATGACTTGATTTATGTGAAGCATACTCAGTTCTGAACAATCTACCACTATTGCATAATATCAAGCTTATCAACTATGCTTGAAACCGCATTAAATCTACGCTATTATGTGACATGCCATTTTCCCAAGATAGCAATATATTGAAGCAAAATATGCACATCATATGCGGAGTGCCTTTTAAAGTGAAAGCAAGCATAGAAACCCATGCATGTACGCCCAATCCAACAATGCCCTAACTGTCTAAAAACTAAACTGAATCCTGCGCAATACAGTGAGCAATCATCTCGCAGTGCCGCTTCTCCTATTACAATAAATTGCAAATGAAAATGTATGGATTATGAAAGCGAAGGGCAAATGCATCAAACATTACGACGACATGGCTTTATCAAGGGTAAAAATGGCAATAGCCTATGCGGCTCGCGGAAAGATAGTTACATCGATGCGGCTAGATACAACGGGCATCAATAACAATTTTTCGTACATGGCGCTCTCACCAGAACCACCATCCATGCAACCTTCAAATCGTAAGCACTACAGCAGCATAGCCCTAGGGTTTTAGACAGCAAAAAATGACGAAATGCGCGGGACGGCGTGGGCAGAGAGGTTGGGGCTCGAAAATGGGTATATATATTAGGGAAACTGACTAGCAGGGAAATCATCACAAATCACCAGCAAAAAACCCCCATCGAAACTTCTCCCTGAACATCATTATTGCAAAGGAAAAAACCAGGTGCAAGCGGCATAGCGGCCGCCTACACCTGGCCTTCATCCGCTACGCGCAGGGAGAACTAAAACAGCCAAGGTAAACAAATAAATCACACAGGATCTATAAAGAAAAAATGACTCCCCCTTCTTCTAACCGTAAACAGCTATCCCAACCGGAAATTCTCAAGATACGAGAGCTAAACGCCGGGCGAGCGAGAAAAACAACTACGGTAAACCTAGTCGTGGGGAAACTATGTACGCAGGCAGAACGGGAAATGTGTACACGATCCTAGTAATACCCTTACCACAGCAAACAATACCCAGTCGAAAACCCTGAATAGCAAAAGGTAAGGCGGTAACGATCCTACCTGGCAGTAATGCGCAACTGGTGAGGCGACAATGGTTGAGCTTCCAATCGACACCTGGACGCGAGTACAAGCACAGAGCTCCACAAATTTCATAGGTTCGACAGCGCGGAGAGGACAACGACAGCTCGGGCCCAAAATAACAATAAAAAAATCCAAACCCCCCGCCCCCCGTATATATAAAAGGTTCGCACATGCGGCGTGCTCTGAATCGGATTCGGGACAAAAGTGAATCAGGTGGCGAGAACTCCATCCCATTTTTTATAGCCCAAAATGACACATCTCTGCCTGTGATCACTTTCCCATGATTTCGTCGCATGTCGGCACTTCATGAAAGTCACTGAATGTCACTGAAAAAACTCCTATCTTGGAGGACCCATATCTTGAGTTTTGTAACTCCGTTTGACCTCATTTCTGCACCGTTGGAAAGGTATTTCAGTTAGCTAAAACTTTCTAGAAGACACCAAAGTCTGAAAATGCCTAAAAATACCCTAAAAATGCGTTTTTTGTACATTCACGATTTTCCTTAAGGAAAACCCACGAATGTGCCTCTTAGCATTTAAAACATTAAAACGTGAGTTAATTGGAGATTAGTTAAGTCATTTAACTTAATTTCCTTAACTACTATAACTTAGTCATACGCGACTGTTCAGTAGAACAACCCGCGCATGCAAACTTGTATTCGCGACTGTTCTAAAGAGCAAGTCGCGAATGGGGAGGAAAATCTTAAAAAAGATCAACAAACTGCCTTAGGAAGGCAGGGAAGGTTTGCTATCAGACTTATAAAATGTTCCTAAGTGGCAAGAAGGACCTGAAACAATGAAAAAGCTAAAAGAAATCAAGAGAAAAACCCCAAACAGACAAGGCTATCCCCAGCGGAGTCGCCTTGACTAATCTCCAATTAACTCATGTTAAGGAAATTACAGCAGTTACAACAGTTCTGTTGTAAAGGAAAGTATCCTATGGCTAGGGTTTAAGAGGCCATCAACGTACTGGGGTTGAAAGAGAGATGCATAATGTTCAGCAAGTATATAACAGCAAGTTTCAGAGATGAGAAAGGTCCACACCTGAATAACTGAAGGTTGGTCCAAGCTTTCTCTTCAATCCTCTTCTTGCTCCTCTCGCTCCAAGAGACCTGCAAAACAAGTTATACCTTCCTCAAACCATTATGACCACATATAAGACAATGATAATCAAATAAATATGAAACTAATAATCTGAATAACATCATCATATGATCATAAACAGAGATTCAATCACACATTGAACAATGATTTGGGAAGAAGAAGGACATCACATCTTTATTAATCTTGAAAACAAGTACAAATATACCTTCTCTTCAAGTTGGCACCTCACGAAACCTTGATCTAGTTTTGCTGCTTCTCTTCTCCAAAGAACTCAGCCTCCAAGCTCTGCAACACTAAGGGAAGACCTCCAGGGCAAAGGTGTAGGCAAAGAGAGTCCCGATTCCTCCAACATAACAATGCATAAATTCAAGTCCCCTCTCATGGACCTCCCTACCTCTATTTATATGGGTGAAATAAGGTAGTTTTAAAGGTTGGAGAAGTTACAACAGTTAAGGAAATTAAGTTAAATGACTTAACTAATCTCCAATTAACTCATGTTTTAATGTTTTAAATGCTAAGAGGCACATTCGTGGGTTTTCCTTAAGGAAAATCGTGAATGTACAAAAAACGAATTTTTAGGGTATTTTTGGGCATTTTCAGACTTTGGTGTCTTCTAGAAAGTTTTAGCTAACTGAAATACCTTTCCAACGGTGTAGAAATGAGGTCAAACAGAGTTACAGAACTCAATATATGGGTCCTCCAAGATAGGTGTTTTTTCAGTGACATTCAGTGACTTTCATGAAGTGCCGACATGCGACGAAATCATGGGAAAGTGATCACAGGCAGAGATGTGTCATTTTGGGCTATAACAGATGCCCCCTAATGTGTGAGGTTAGAGGGGAAGATGATAGCCGAAATACATTATAAAGGAAAGAGCTGAGTATGGAGAGAGCAGAGAAACCAAGATCGAAAGGCTCGAGTGAAGGTACCTGTAAGAGAGATAAATGTCAGAAAAACTT
>LPNX011021775.1:653897-666686 GCA_001517045.1 Pseudotsuga menziesii | reverse complement strand
AGAAGAAGCCCATCTTTTCGGGAGAAGGTAACATCAGCAGTATTTCAGGTCTGAATAACTCTTTTGAGGCCAAATGGATGAGGTTTATTTACCTTCCCTTTGGTAGTTACATCCTAGACACCACAGGATTGTGACAGAGAGTAACATCATTATCCTTTTGTTCCTCATTCCAATGCCATTTTGCACTTTTGTGCCTTCTGAACTTTAGTTCTTATGATAGGAGTCTTTTGCAGGCCTTTCTTACTGAATTTTAATTCAGGATCCTCTATCCCATAGTGTCCTTTTGTGTGAATGATATATTTCATACTTCAATTCACGGACGGAGAGGATCTTGTGGCCATTTGATACTTTATGCTTTGAGATTAATGCCTTTCGAGCTTTGCTTTGATATGTCCTGTTTCTTTCAGGAGCTTTGACTCTTAATATCTTTTAGNGGACGGAGAGGATCTTGTGGCCATTTGATACTTTATGCTTTGAGATTAATGCCTTTCGAGCTTTGCTTTGATATGTCCTGTTTCTTTCAGGAGCTTTGACTCTTAATATGTTTTAGCCTTTTCTTAATTTATGGCCTGGGATCATTTATATATGATAAACTGTTCCACTCTGCTTCTTTTCCGTGGGTCTTTTGCTGTCACTTCCTTGGGTATTTAAGATGTGAAATGGATGGATCCTTGAAATAGTACTTCAGACCTTTTTCACTCTTGAGTTATTTACAGGGATTAAGTAAGACTTCAAATGAATGCTCTGCCAATTAGGAATACGGTTACTAGAAGACACTCTATACTTTTAAGCACAGTCTTTCACTCAAGATTTTGGTTAATACAGAACCCTGATGTTTCCATTACGACCAAAAGTTTGCCTCTTATTCAAAGCAAAAGGAAAACTAGCAAAGTACCATAAAGAAAACAGCAGCAAAGCAAGTAGCCAAAAGAAAGAAACCTCAAAGTACTGAAATAAGAAAAGAACATAAGCAATAAAGCCATTTATTTATGTACAAAAGAAACAAAAATTTTGCCCATTCCTGAAAAATTATAAATAAAAACACAGGAATGAGCTGGATTTAGACATGGATTACCTAACCATGGTCCAACTGTGCTGTTATTGAAATGGAACCCATATCTAAGATCCTGAAGTCATTTCTTTCAGCCTGAGGGAGTTGAAGGAGCTCAGGCTGAGTGCCCATCATAGGACTGGCCCCTTTTGAGGTATGATGGTCTAACTTAAGCTCAGTGAGATAGTTTCCCAGGATAGAATCAGCAGACTCATTGCCTTCTCCTAACTTAGTGACAGTATACTTCATATACGGTTCTCTCAAAATTTTTATATGACTTTGGGTACCCTTGAGAGGCAACCACAGATGAGACCAATCTGAAGCAAAATATCTTTTCAGCCTGGCAGTCCAATCTTGGTTGAGAATGAGCCCATATCCCCTTGGTATATCAGCCACTATTATGTCAATAAATTGACATATTTTGTTGTTTGCAGCCAAACGAATGAGGACATTCTTCATTTCACCCACTACCTTGACTCCTGTGCGATCTAATTGCGTTACTTCACGAGGTGTGGACTCTATCTGTCCATTAATCCTTTTACAAATCTCAAGGGGCATCACATTTATTGCTGCTCCAGAGTATACTAAGCAATTATGCACATTGTAATTCGGCATCTCTAGAGTCA
Organism: Pseudotsuga menziesii; assembly: GCA_001517045.1. NCBI lineage: Eukaryota > Viridiplantae > Streptophyta > Pinopsida > Pinales > Pinaceae > Pseudotsuga > Pseudotsuga menziesii. Next base: position 665,009 of record LPNX011021775.1, on the reverse strand, counting down.
AGAGAAAAGGAGGGGTGTCAAGGTTTTCTTTCCAACCTGGTTCTTGGTCTTCTTCTCCTGGTTGGTTTTGAATAGGTATATCCTTTGCTAGCTCTTGAGTTTCATCAGAGTTCTCCCCACTGATCCCTATCTTTTCCTCTACATGATCGACAGTCTTAGTGGTTGGTTTTGTCCTCTGGTTGAGGGTATTGTTCTGATGTGCTTTGCCTCCGTCCAGTTTCCTAACATTCTCCTGCAAACTGTTAACCTTAGAAATCATTGCATTGTCTTGGCTGGTGAAAATTTTGTCCCTTCTAGTTATGGATGTGCATTCAGATTTAGGAGTGTCATCTTCAATGTTAAAGAGTGAAATGCCATTCCATGAGAACATAGTATCATCTTCTGGTTTGCTTATGATCTATTTCTCCTTTTCTTCCTCACCACTGTCCTTAGTCAATTCTGGATCCAACAACTTATTCATCACCAATGTCATTGAATGTAACCATTGAGGACACTTCTTCTCAGAGTGATGTTGTTGATGAAAGGTACAAAAATTATCCCCTCCTATTTCTGTTATGTTTATTGATGCCAAATTAGGAGGTGGGACTTGCCATTGGTTGTTATCTTCCCTTTTTGGATAATGTGGCTTATTTGTTTTCTGAATGTCCCTCTCCTTTTCCAGATCTACAATTCGGTTGGACGTTTTCTGAAGCACTTTCATCATCTCATGATAATCATGTGGTTGATCTTCTCTATCAGTGAGTTTCTTCTTACAGTGGTCTTCTCTTCAAGTGAGTCAGGATAGTCTTCTACACTCTCACTTTCAGCCTCTTGATAAGTCTCTACCAGTGTAGGCTTGACTTTCATCTTGGCAAACATGGCCAGCTTAGGTCCTAAGGCTGAGGTATAATACTCAATCAAGACTTTATCTAAAGGTCTGTTCACAACAGATTTTTTTTTTAAATACAGTGAAAATATCTGAGTGAAACTATGCACCTTTTCATTCCTCTCTTTTATTAACAAACCAAGCCCTTTCATCAACGAGGCATGTGTCTTCTGAGCTGTGTATCTACTTCTGAAAACCTTCTCAAAGGTGTCCCAATTCGGAATGGAATTTGCAGGTAGACCAAAGTACCAAGATGCTGCTGCTCCTTTCAAAGTGTACGGAAAAAGTCTACAAACCACATCTTCATACTCCCCAGCCCTTAGCCCTTCGAATGCTAGGTAGAAGCTTTGAAGGTGATCTTCTACAGCGATATTTTCCACAGGGTCAAACTTGGGCAAGAGCTTGTCAAAGGCTTGAGGAAGGTTATGCAAAGGAGGAGTCAGGTTCAGAGGTGACCTAGCTCTCCAAGCTTGCAGAGGGTTGGGTTGATTACCAGCCATGAGCAAAGGAAAACAGATAAGCTACTGGGAAAAACAATCATTCAAGGATAGCACCGAAAACTGTGAATACTTGGGTTAGGTTGAAAGCTTCAAACATCTGCTGGTAGGATGGTTTCGGGAAATTAAGTTCCACAGCCAGCCTTTACTGGCGGCCCTCCTTCTAGCGCTAAAACTGTTGGGGCCGGGAAAATCGCAGGCGACAACAGTAAGGGATTCTCCCCAATCAACGTTCCCAACTAGCCTGTTGACTGTTTGGTATAGGGAATCTGTCCGGTTTTACGGTCCGACTACCGTGGGTCAAAGTAACAACAAGGGTTTACCGGTTGCGGCTCGGTCCATCGGAATTTGCATTTTTTGACTTAAGAATGATATGCAAGAATCTAACTAAACATGCAGGGTGGTGAAGGGTGGGGGGAGCAGTCACAATGTGATGCGCAGGTTCTTACCTATCGTCTTAGGCTCACCGGCACCAGAATCACACATGCATCTATGCACTGACCTAGCTATCTGTCTACCTATTTATTTCTATCTACCTATCCCCGGGGAGCCAAATTATATTTAATAAATATGAGAAATGCGGATGTGCACACATGATAAAAGCAATTACAGATAGCTGACATTTACTTTTACAGGCATGAACAATGAAAGATGTTTCCACAACTAGCTAACCAATTGCTTCATAATAAGCATGCATTACTCATGGTGGTTATTTCATAAAATAAATCAGAAATCATTTAAACAAGACATAGGTCATAAGTTAGAACGATCTCACGATTCATGGATACAATGCTGAAAAACAAAGTAGTTAATCTTTTGACTATCCATGGAAAAACATTTGAAATCCCACCGATCTTCTTTCAACAGGAAAACTGTTATTTTTATTGCAAAAGGAAGTAGTTCTTCTTACAATAACCTTCCAGTCTTACTGGGGAAAAAATCCCCTTTCTTCTCTACGTTTCCTACTTTTATACAAAAAGTCAAAATGGTTGGGCTGCCCAAAGTGACCTTTGGGCTTCCCAACCTTTTGCTTTCCCAACGCTTCATTTCTCAAAACTTTTACAAAAAATATTACATTAATAAAAATTTGACCGGTCCTCTATGAGGAGGATCCTGCTTGGTTTTCAAAGAATTTTTTCCACGCTGCTGCTTCACCAGTGAGGCCTTCAAAAGCGCATGGCTCTAGGAACTGGATGTTAATCTCAAACTTGTCGACCTGGTTCCTGATGGCCTCAATCCTTGCTGGGCTCAACCGAAGCTTGTCTTCTAGAATTTGTATGCTAATGGCTGTGTGGCCCACTTCGTTCTTCAGTACCATGGCATCAATGGATTGAATCTGCTGCGTCCTGGCCTCCGCATCTTGATGTCTTTTCTGAAATACTTCCACAAAGGCCTCATGATCTGGGAACTCTTCAAATCTGAGCTCAGCCTCTGTCTGGCAGTGGTTGTAAGCATTGAGGAACCTTTTAAAATACTTCGAGCATGCTACCTGTGTCCTCTTGACAGTCTTCTTAAAGTCTTCAGCAGTGCTGATGGAAAACTCTACCAGGTTGTGATCTTTCCTGAGAGTTTGATGATCTTTGACTGATAGCTCTGTTGGGATCTCGGCATCATCTTCCGGTCTTTCCATTCTGAAGTTCAAGACCTCNGAAAACTCTACCAGGTTGTGATCTTTCCTGAGAGTTTGATGATCTTTGACTGATAGCTCTGTTGGGATCTCGGCATCATCTTCCGGTCTTTCCATTCTGACGTTCAAGACCTCAAGAACATCTTGGGATCTGTCTACGAAATAGGAGGATGTTTCTATGATCTCCTCCAACCTGCTGTCCATCTGGAGAACTTTGCATATTTCTTCTTCCAAAGAAGTCTGCAGCTGCAGCATTTTAGCCTTTTGTGCTAGGATATATTCTTTAAACGGCTGCAGATCAACTTGTTGTTCCTTTGCTGTCTCCAGCTCAGTAGTCAGAGAAGCCAGCTGCTCTTTCAGTTCTCGGGTGTATGCAGTATTGGACTCATAGATAATGGACTGCTGCGCCTCTAGGTCTTCCACTTTTGCCCTCAACCATTCCTTTTCACTCTTCAGATCTTGAACTTCCTGTTGCGCATTCTCTAGAGCCTCTTGTGCCGTTTCCTTGGCCTGCGACTCTACCTGGAGGGCATGGATTTCATCCTTTGTGGATTCCATTTCCCTTAGCATGTGTTCATACTTCCTCTTAAGTCTGCTACCCTCTCCCCTTTCTTGTCTCAGTGTGTCCTTTAGCTGAGCAGTGGTCTTCTTAGCTGATTCTAATTCAATCATCACCCTGTTTATGTTGTCCTCGGAGGCATCAATCATGGCATCCCCGGCTCTTATCGTGAACCTAGGATCCTTGTCCGTTCCTAGCATGACATCGGTATCTATGACCATATTCCCTGATAGATCTTTCGCTTCCATCTTCTTTTCCGTCCTCCTCATTATTCTTTTGGTGGCCCTATCATAATAGACAGTGCTGGATTCGGGGACTTCCTCTCCTTTTTTCTGAGTGAAAGGTATCAGCTGAAGTGTAGGGGTCACCAGGGTGCTAGCAGTAGGTACTTGAAGGACTTGTACTTCTAGGTTTTCCTCTTCCTGTGTCTGCCCTGCTGGAGTTTCGGAAGCTGACTGTTGTATTAACTTTATTTTCTCAGCCTCTTGCTTTTGAAGCTCTTCATCCAGCTTTCTTTTTGCTTCTTCGGCTGCCAGTCTAGCTGCTTCTCCAGCCTCTTTGGCTGCTTCTTGAGCTTTCTCAGCTGCTTCTTAGGCAGCTTTCTTCTTTTCTTCCTCTCCTTTCTGCAGCCATTCTGCAGCTTCCTGTTCTAGCTTTTGGGCCTCTTCCTATCTTTTCTTGGCCTCTTCTTTAGCTCTAGCTTGCTCTCCCCCTTTTCCACCTTTGGTGGGGTACTTTGGTTTGAACCTTCTGTNAGCTTTTGGGCCTCTTCCTATCTTTTCTTGGCCTCTTCTTTAGCTCTAGCTTGCTCTCCCCCTTTTCCACCTTTGGTGGGGTACTTTGGTTTGAACCTTCTGCTGAGTGCTGTCATGTTTGGCGCCCTCTGAAAAACAGATTCATCCTTATCATAATGATGGGTATATTCATAGAACACTTTATGATTCTTGCAGTGCTCAACCACTTTACCCTAAGTGTCATTGCACCGGAAAGGCATCTCCCCAAAATGGAACTTCCCTAGTTCCTCTATAAATTCGGCAGCTTGTATAGTGGCATAATGAAATGCTCACATACTTATCTGTAATAACTGTGGTACTGATGAGCCCACAGAAGTTTGTAAGCTGCATATATGGGAATTCTTTCCCTATCCCAAGCACACTTGAGACCGGGAAAAGGCTGGCTGCATAGTATGCAGTCTATCAAAATGGAACTCATATAAAATTCAGATTTTTTCTGGGCTTCTCCTCCTCCCAAGGATGCAGCTACGCAAGAAGAGAGACTACTTGATACTAGGCTGGCCCAGTTGAAGACTGTTCCTTGGGTCGCCACATGGAACATAATGGGGACCCATTCAAATTTGAAGAGTCTGCCACTGGCCCTACCAAAGATCCTGTTTAGCATCAGAGCTACAAATCTGTAAGGAGCTCTTAAGCTCACTGTATCATAATCCTCGGTTGCTCTGTGTCGATAGAGCTTTCCTGGCATGAGCATTCTCTTCAGAGTTTCCACTAAATCCATCCTGAGGTTATCCAACCAATCATTTGACAGGAAGATTTGAGGCTCTGGCAGGTGGTAAGCCAACGTCACATATCCTGGGCTAAATGCAGCATAGCCCTGACCTTCAACATTCCCTATAATCATTGTGTTGCTATTTGTGTGGGGCAGAATCCATCTCATAACATCAGAGCATGGGAACAGCTCTGGTCTGGTAGCCACCTTCATAATGGCGGATTTCTCTATGTTGGCATAAATGGGCTCCTCTTCGAGACCCATTTCTGGGACTTCCCTGCGGGAAATCAATCTGTATATCTCATCCCATTTATACTTAGGCTCAACACTTGAGACACATTGGGTGTCCTCATATATATATTTTGTCTGTGTGACGACCTCTATTGCTGATTGTTCTTCGGCCATAGGGGCCTTCTTTTTCTGCCTTTTGGACATTGTAAGCTCTTCCTGCCATGTATAACATTATGACATTAAGCAACTTGAATTTGTGAACATTGTGCAGTGGTTTATTCTTTCTTAAGTGTATTATGACTGTCATGAAAATAAGACATAAGCCCTTCAGGCTGAAGAATTGAACTAGCATGCAATACTGTGCAATGTGCTGATATCCTATGTTAATGTGATAATCATCCGTGCAACAAATGCATGCATTGCACAGCTCTATAATGCCTTGAGACTAGGGTGCAATATTTCATGACTTGATTTATGTGAAGCATACTCAGTTCTGAACAATCTACCATTGTTGCATAATATCAAGCTTATCAACTATGCTTGAAACCGCATTAAATCTACGCTATTATGTGACATGCCATTTTCCCAAGATAGCAATATATTGAAGCAAAATATGCACATCATATGCGGAGTGCCTTTTAAAGTGAAAGCAAGCATAGAAACCCATGCATGTACACCCAATCCAACGATGCCCTAACTGTCTAAAAACTAAACTGAATCCTGCGCAATACAGTGAGCAATCATCTCGCAGTGCCGCTTCTCCTATTACAATAAATCGCAAATGCAAATGTATGGATTATGAAAGCGAAGGGCAAATGCATCAAACATTATGATGACATGGCTTTATCAAGGGTAAAAACGGCAATAGCCTATGCGGCTCGCGGAAAGATAGTTACATCGGTGCGGCTAGATACAGCGGGCATCAATAACAATTTTTCATACACGACGCTCTCACCAGAACCACCATCCATGCAACCTTCAAATCGTAAGCACTACAGCAGCACAGCCCTAGGGTTTTAGACAGCCGAAAATGACGAAATGCACGGGACGGCGCGGGCAGAGGTTGGGGCTCGAAAATGGGTATATATATTAGGGAAACTGACCAGTAGGGAAATCATCACAAATCACCAGCAAAAACCCCCCATCGAAACTTCTCCCTGAACATCATTATTGCAAAGGAAAAAACTAGGTGCAAGCGGCATAGCGGCCTCCTACACCTGGCCATCATCCGCTGCGCGCAGGGTGAACTAAAACGACCAAGGTAAAAAAATAAAACGCATGGGCTCTATAAAGAAAAAATGACTCCCCCTTCTTCTAACCATAAACAGCTATCCCAACCAGAAATTCTCAAGATACGAGAGCTAAACGTCGGGCGAGCAAGAAAAACAACTATGCTAAACCTAGCCGCAGGGAAACTATGTATGCAGGTAGAACGGGAAATGTGTACATGATCCTAGTAATACCCTTACCATAGCAAAAAATACCCAGTCGAAAACCCTGAATAGCAAAAGGTAAGGCGGTAACGATCCTACCTGGCAGTAATGCGCAGCTGGTGAGGCGACAACGGTTGAGCTTCCAACCGACACCTGGACACGAGTACAAGCATGGAGCTCCACAAAGTTTGCAGGGTCGACAGCATAGAGAGGACAACGACAGCTCCGGCCCAAAATAACAATAAAAAAATCCAAACCCCCCGCCCCCCGTATATATAAAAGGTTCGCACGTGCGACGTGCTCTGAATCGGCCGCGGGACGAAAGTGAATCGGGTGGTGAGAACTCCAGCCCATCTGCAACGGTGGACAGTCACCAGCCTTACCCCATCCGCAACGTCGAACCCAGTGTGCAAATAAATAACAACACTACGATCGGTCGTCGGCGGGGACCGAGATCGGGGGGCAACAACTCGGACTCCCCCGCAATGTCGGGCGTCCATAAGCCGAGCTTCGTCCGCAATAGTAGGAAGCCCGATAAAGCAATGATCGTAAACTCACATCGGCAACCTGGAGAGTCTTTATCGGAAAGGCAAAATTCAGACCCGCCCGCAACGGCGGAGGGAACAGAAAGTAAAGAGCCCCGATACACATGGATCGACGGGAAAACGAAAACTCAGAAGTCCAAATGGTCCGCAACGTCGGAGTCCAAAACCATAACCCATCCGCAACGTCGGCCACGGAGGTATTCATCCCCTTCCGACGCAGAACAAAAGGCCACCTGAAACAATGGAGAATCGAAAACCACCCGCAACGGTGAAATACAAAGCAGCCAACCTCCGCAACGACGGGAAAAAACAAATGACTTAACTCCCGATTCAGCAAGACTTCGAAGGTATGCAAAAAAAAACAACGATGAGCTTGATAATGGAAGGGATCATTTTTAAATCATTAAAGGAGCAAAACAGATCGATTGATATCAATTCAAAAAGCTGTAAAACATTCCAAAAATCCATAGATCAAAAGTCACCAGGCTGAAACCGGAAGAAAACAAACTTATTCAAAGTAAAGGAGGGTCCTAAATTTTTTAGAAGTTTGGGAAATTGTTGCAGGTGCAACAGAAGTCTCTAGTAAAAGGATTAATATGGATCAACAAAATGATATTGTTGATTTGGAAGAGAAAATATTGACTAATTCGGGAGAGAATGATTTGTTTCACTAACTTGCAGTACATTTGCGGAAATATTCACTCTCAGACATTCAAATTGTTGGAGAAATTTCCCAATATCAATATAGAAGTGATGTAATTTTGCTGTATGTAGGGAAGGAAAATAAATATTTTGAAACATTTCAGGAATTGGTCCCTCATGTTAGGATATTGTCAAAGCAAAAAGTTCCAATTGTTACAGCAAAGTATTTAGAGAAGACTACTTTGAGAATTGCAGTTGTAAGTGATGATAAAGTGTCAGAGATGGAATTCAAGTTAGATCAAATAAACCTCCCTGAAAAAATTCATCTCCACATACAGACATGAGAAGTTATTTACTTTGACATTTTACAATCAACATTGGATATTTCAAAGTTGCAATCAGGGGTGGAAAAGTTGGAGGGTCAATTGAGGGAAGAGAAGACAAAAAATAGGGTAAATCAGGACGAGATTAAAAGGTTGCGAATAAATATTTTTTCCCTTGGAATAGACCCAGGTAATATGCAAATTACTAAGAACTTCAAAGATGAAAAAAGAAACACAATTCATATGTTGAAGAGGAAGTTAAAAGTACCAAGCACCCAACATGTGCAAACTCCATAGCTAACAAAATTACAATAGGAGAAGGATCCTATATACCAAGAGATGATGGATTATAAAGGTAAGAATTTGAAATTGTACAATGACAAGCAAGATTGGGAGAAAGAAAACTCTGAATTATTGTAAAAAATTGCAGTTTTAAGTTCAAAACAGGTTAGTGAAAAACCAATGATTGAAAAGCTAGCAAGCCTTCCATGGTAAATGAAAAGAAAATGAATTATCCTTGTACGGAGGAATTAACTAAATCTATGTCACAAATAAATTTGAAGGATGAAGAAATCAAGGGACTGAAAGAAGAAAATCAGAAGTTGAAAGAGGATATGGCTCATAATATTGAAGAGAAGAATACATCTCAAAGTGAATGAAAGCAACTGCAAAATAAAAACAATGCGCTCAAAGACAAGATGACAGGTAAAATACCTCTACAAGGAGCCAAAAATCTCATGTAGGATTCACTACCAGTAAAATTTACTAAATTCATGGCATATTTGGTCACGTCCCCTGCTGTCCATTAGAGAGGGAACACGATAATTACCGCTATCTAATCGATGCAGGACTATCTAGCTCGAAGTTCATTGAACTTTGTATGTCATTTGATGGATTCCTGATTCTATAGAAATATATAGAGACATGATTTCATCTTGCGTCAATTCAAGTCTGCGAATAAATTCTCCAACTTCCCAACATAAGAGAAATTGACCATGTCAGTGATCAATTCGACAATCTATCAAGAAAGATCTCAAAGGATATTGAACGACGGAGAAAGACTGCGGTAGAAATCAATGGTCACCATCTGTTCCGAATCTAGAGAAAAATCAACGGCTGAGAATTAACCCGCAAGAATCAATGATTCAGAAAGCTTGAGTTTGCGGAATTGGGGAAATATGGAAATCACGATCCCGCATCCCACATCCCGCTTGCCGCATCTTGTATCCTGCATGCAGAATAAACCATTGCGGAAAGAAGAGTTGCGAAAGTAGATATCTGCAAAGACACATCCCGCATCTCGCATCCTACATTCTGTATCCTGCATCCCACAAGTTGCGGAAGGAAATCTACAAAAATAGAGATCCCGAAGCCGCATCCCGCATCTCGTAAGTTGTAGAAAGAAAAGTTGTGCAAGGATATTTTTGTCAGGAAATTCAACCTACTAGCATAAGTCTTGGAAAAATTTGATCATTCAAGCCATCACCAATCCGGGATATCTAATCCCCATAACATAATTTAAAAATGCATTGAAAAAACATACATAGATGCATACAATTGCAATTATACAATAGAAGCAATTAATCAATTCAACACATTAGGCATGTTCATAATATTTCTTTAGGCAAATACAGATGCAGATCTTAACACAAAAAAAATACTTATCTGAAAGAAGTTTGTCCCGCAACCAGCTACGTCACTGCAACGTTCCACCCAACCATATGCCAGTACACTCATCAATCTCTTAGCAGCACTACCACCCCCGAGTTGGGCATGATCTCCCCAAGNAGAAGTTTGTCCCGCAACCAGCTACGTCACTGCAACGTTCCACCCAACCATATGCCAGTACACTCATCAATCTCTTAGCAGCACTACCACCCCCGAGTTGGGCATGATATCCCCAAGAAATAAGGAACACTAGAAAGCTCACATATAGCCAAGGATACAACAAAACTCAGCCAAGCCAAGACAATTGGGTTTATCAGGATGTAGGCACACAATCCAATATACTGCTGGGTTTATCAAGCTAATCTTGCCAAGCTAGCTAACATATCAGTTTATCAGGCCACACATCCAAGCCATCTCAGTGTTGGGTTTATGAGACTGCAGTCAGTCAAGTCAACACTCACATTAAAGACCAGCCAATCCAACTTACAGATGGGTTTATCAGGCTACAGGAAAACAAGCCAATATACTGCTGGGTTTATCAGACTACAGTTAGTCAAGACAACATTCACATTAAGGATCAGCCAATCCAACCAACAGATGGGTTTATCAGGCCACACATCCAATCCATCTCACTGCTGGGTTTATCAGACTAATAAACCAAGGATTACTCACAAGGCCAAACACAACAAGACACAGCCAAGCCAGCAGATGGGTTTATCAGGCTATTAGCCAAGCCACCCTTCAAGTTGGGTTTATCAGGATTCAAAGGCAGTGGTCAGGAAGAATTGCTAAGATAGTGAGCTCATCCATAGAGATAAGGACACCTTCACAAGAACTATCTGACTTGGAATCCATGTTGACTACACACTCAACACAAGGAAGTGTCCCCTTCTCTACTCCACAGTCCCTCGGGCTACACCTTCCCTTCCAGTGCTCTTCAAGATGTGCATAGAAGATTCACCAACCACTCTTATCTTATTGTGAGGTTCCACACTAGGTTTGTCAAGCACATTCTACGTCTCTTCCACTCCTAAGTCTTGTATATAGTTCAAACCAAAACCAGGGTGCACATCACAGCAAACCACAGGGAGACACAACAACACAGGCTTCGCTTAGATACACAAAGTAACAGGGTCTCATAACACTATGCATTTCAGGATAACACTGCAACCCTGCAACTAGGGTCTTGGCAAAGGAAAAAAATAATACTTTCAGA
>LPNX011021775.1:550711-653703 GCA_001517045.1 Pseudotsuga menziesii | reverse complement strand
CCCCCCCCCCCGCCCCCCCGTGAATGAAGGAAGGATGATCAAAACATCCCCGCAGCTCCCCAAAACGTGAGGGAAGATGAAAATGTGAATGCATGAGGGAATGGGCATACATTTTTGGGTGTTTTCTTGGCCATGTAGTCAAAACACATTTTTTAAGAATGGATGCTCTGCTCAATTCAAATTTTTATCCATACTCTACCCATTCCCATGCAATAAATTCCCCAACCACTTCTAAATGACTAGGCACAAAAGAGAAAAAGGGGTAGATGACAGCTTTGGGTTTTTCCCTTGACATTTGGATCAAAGTTAAACATTACCCCCCTTATCCTTAGGAAATCATGCCCCCATCTCATTATTTGTTGCATTGACATAGCTGGTTGTGGGTTTTTAATTTGCATTTTTACATGATGTTTTAAACATATTGTGCCTGGCTAGCACATAAACCATCAGCATCGATTTTAAATGATGAAACATAAAACACTAAACCCATGGTGGGGCCTTGCCTTGAGATCACACCATGATTTAATACAATATTTACATCATATGCAATTTAATACCATGGGGTCAAAACCGTAGTGTTACATTCCCCTCCCCCTTTAATAACATTGTCCTCAGTGTTTTACAAAAATTTAACAATTGATTTCTACCTAATTGATCTAGATCTTATGTGCATTTCCTAATTGATCTAGATCTTATAAGGTTTGATAAGGGTAAAGTTAAACAAAAGAATGGTTGTATTTTTATTATTATTTTTTATCAACTAATATAAACATAAACTATAAAATACTAATAACATAGAAATTAGAATCATGATTTATTAGATTAACTAAAAATTCGAAAGTTATAATATAATTTAAGTGGTAATTACTGACTTCTCTATGTCGAATACAATCATTGAGAATATATACACACACACACACACACACACACGATTGAAACATATTACAAATTTTATTCATTAATTGTACATATATATTGAAATACTATTTAAATTATATTCACTACTTTAAATTAGCTTGATAACTTATGGTGAAAACTATATGGTAGTGCTAAAGGATGCAAAACAATATATATGTGTGTGTGTGTGTAACAAGGGGCCTAAAATTTATTTAATAATTAAATTGATTATATGAGAGTGCATATATTGTTATTGATTTGATTATGTAAATTATATTGATTATTTATAAAACTAATTCTACTTAAATAAAATTGATTATAAGATATTAAAATCTTCAATTATTAAAATTATTATGTGGTTATATTTTAACTATCTATACCTCTGAGTAGGATTGTGGGTAGAAGGATTATGCTTGGGTATGTATATATTATAAGTAGGGTGGAAACATGATATGGAAGGTTATAGTATTGAGACAAGTGTTATGCTCAAAGTTAGAAGAAGGAAACCTATAGGAATAACAAGGATTTATGAATGGTGAGGATGCTAATGTGTTAAAATTACTTATGAAGAATATAAAATGAAGTGTATGAGATAATATGTGCACAATTGAAAACACTAAAAGTAGTAAAGATACCTTTTGAAGAGCACTAAAGGAGCGGTGTAATAGAATGGTTAGACATGTAAATTCATAGGGACTAAGAGGTTTAAATGTGATAAGGATATCACTAAGTAAATATATATGTCAAGTAAAGTTAACATAAATTAAAAAGGATGAAGAAAAGTTAATGTTTAAATGACACATAAATCACCATAAGAGGATTAAGGATAGAGAGAGTAGGACACAAAGGAGGAAGCATTTCAAGCCGAATAATAAAAACTAGTGTAGAAAGAGGTGATTTCATAATGACATTTATATCATACCAAAATGATATGATGAAAATGCAATCTAACAATTTATAAGTGAGTCATAGAAATACCCTAGGAACATAATAATAATGACAATGATGATGATGATTAAGGCGATAATAATTGTATGGGACATCTTCTTGAGAATCACAATACCAAAAGGAATATATGGTTTTTGTAAATATGTAAATTGTTGAGGGTAACACTCTAGTAAGTCATATTGAACCTTGATGGGTGTTACAATCGGTGAGCCCCAAGGACATCATAACATTCATTAGCATATGATATAGAATTTGACATAAAAACACACCACATAGAATAAAAAAAGTAAAATCTAAATAACACCTACCTATGGACCACGTAAAATTCTAGTGGGAGAAGTAGAACCCAGGTTCTGCTACCTAGGAGGAGAAAGAGACTATGCGTCGATATTTTCCTTCACTATTTTGACCATAACTTTGGGACGAAGTTTCCCAAAGGGTGGGAGTATGTAATGCCGCATATTTTGACTAGGCTTGTTTATCAGTCAAACATATTTCAATGTATTTTCTTATTATCTGTTGGAATCATCGAGACTGAGTAAACCATGTTTTTTTCATGTTGCTACTATGTTTATTATGTTATTATGCTTATGTTGATACTATGATTATGATGTTGTGATTATGCTATGTGATTAGTATGTTGTACTTATCTTGAGTGTATGATTAATTGTCATCCTTGATGAAATGTGATATATATATTATGGTACGTGGATACCAACCCATGATGTGATCAATTTAATGATTTTATGTGATGAAAGGAAATGATGTTGATAATATGGACCAACTGATGATTGGACAGATATATCATTATAAATGTATGTTTTCAAAGTACTAATCTGCATGAAACAAGGGCTGTGTAATAGTCATATACTAGATATGAAGTGTGGTGTGGTGCCTATTATTCAAAGAGCCTTATTTACCAAATTGATGATACAATGACACAATCCAATAATCTCAACAGCAGCAAAGTATGATTTTGATAGGGTATAGACCCAGGATGTTGAGAGGGATGGATGTATTTTCCACCCTATGTTTATATGATACCCAAGGTCGTGGGAGGGGCATGATGAGACACACTCCCCAAGTTGTTGTGATGACGATGGTCAAATGTATACTAGGAGAGGGTAGGCCTATTGTTTATTCGATGCTATCGCTCTCAGGTTCTTATGTGGTCAGGTCGGTGAAGCCGACATCCATTTCTATACTAGTATAAGAAGGATAGGGAGGTTGCAAACGTAGGTTAGGATGGAAAAATGTGTTAGTTAGTGCTGTTGAGGGTTGGGTATTCCTTGACATTGGGTTAGTAGTAGTAGGTACCCATCTTCATTTTGACTGGATAGGTTAATAAATACACAAAAATTAAGAATGTGAAATCATAAAAGGGGATTAATTGTTAAATAACTCACAATGTTAAAGTAACTATATATATGCTTTCTTTTACTGCATGAGGGATTACTATTATTAGTTAGAAGGTATGCATAAGAAGGATGGTGTTTGTTATAGTTCATATCTGATATGTGCATACGCTGGACACACATGCACACCTCGTACATGTATGATAGTATCGATATACAAGAAACTTGTCACACTTGAGTAATGGTAGGAATGTTATAGATACCTTAGATAAGGATGTATTGATCAAATTAGGAATGAATGGTTAAGTGGTTAATGTGTAAAATAAGTGAATTAGTTGTTTTATATAAACACCATAACAAACAATTAAGATAAGTGTCATTAATGTGAGGGGTCACAGATAGAACATTAACATTAAATAATTGTCTTGTCTAACTCTTAAGCATGCTTAATTTACACATTAAGGGTACCTTGTTTTAATACAAGAATACTATGTTTATACCGAGTTAATTATCGATTAAGTAAATAAGTGTTGATGTTATTATTCACCATTAATTGTAATAATGATTATCAATATTACCAATTATTATTATTATTATTATTATTATTAATTAATTAATTAATAATAATATTAGTAATATTTTAACCATTATCGATACACCTAAGCTTCAATATATATATATATATATATTATTAGTAGGTTTAACCAAATGCAATGTGATTAATGTAATTTAATATTGTTTATTCAATCGATACAACTAACATACTTCAATTACAAGTTAAAGGAATTATTATTGAATGATATTCGGTTGGACATATTTTATCCAAAATCTAGAAAAGACAACCAATATATATTAATTTATTCTAAAAAAACTTAATACAAATCCATGACTAGTACTAGCATTGATTAAATCCACCTCGTAAAAACCATTGGGTGATCCTCCCTAGAATAATTAAATATCCTGAGTCAAATCAATAACACCAACTTAAATTTACATTAATATTCTTTAGCGACTCAAGATAAACCAGGTGTAAGAACTATATTTAATTATTATTTTAATAAATGGACAGAACCAAGGGTTTTGGGTTCCGAGAAAGGAATTGGAGGGAAATGGATTAAGGACGAAGGAAGGAGGAGGAAAATAATTGTTTAAGAAAAGGCATTATGGGGAGAAGGGGGAGGATAATATTTTTTGGGAGAATAGGACTTAGTGATTTTGGGGAGGAGAAATGAGGGATACTGAGGAGGGGGTTAACTCAGGGTTTTGAGGAGGGGGGAGAACTCAAAAGGAAAATGGAAATTGCACTATGATTCATCTCTATGGATTAAGAGATATGGAACTAAGGGAATTTGCTATTTGGATTATCGAATTGTTGGCTCGGGGGCTAGTGTTATAGTTGATTTTACCACACTTGGTAGATCACACTTGTATGGTATTCCATGTCCCTCTGTAGAATCCTTGGAACCCCCTTGGTCAATTTATACTTTGATGATCCAAGAAAATCCATAAAAAACACCTATTTATTTGTATACATGACTTTTAAGCTAATACCCGCGTGTACTCGCAGCTTTTCAGCCAATACCCGCATACATCGGGAAATGTGCATACAAAACTTTTGGAGTTTTCCTCAATGAGTCCTGAATAACTTGACTCTTGGCCTTCCATATGCCTAGAAACGCTTCCAATCAACCCTCCATTGTCTATTGGAGGGCTATATATTGATCCTGTTGGATGCATTGAAGGAGGAGAATTTTGGAGAGTAAGGAAACTATAGTTCATTGTTGCCTCACTTGTTTATGCTTGAGTCTGCATCCCTTTGGAGCACACATTTTTGCTCTTCCCAATGTTTCCATTTCCTTGTAAGCTTTCCATTGATATGGAGGATTGAAGTGGTGGAGGCCCAGGTGGAGGACCCGGTTTCTCCGTTTCGATGAGATGCAAGCAAAGTTTGTCATTGTTCTATCTCTGTTTATTATTAATAGAAATGTCCATTTCTCATCCATTACATATGTATAACTATGAATATTTTTTCCATGGATGTAGTTATATTTTCTTATACATGATGGTTTTATATATTCTAGAGTAAGCCTAAAAATTTGATATATAACATTCTTGTCCTGTTTGTTGTTGTTGATAGTGAATTATAAATACAAGAGTGTTGGAAAAGCTCAACGGGGATCTACATCAATCGTCCGGAATAAGGTACGCTTCATATCCTTTGGTGTTAGCAGAATTTTTTTCTCTTGCATATTGGAATGGATTGATTTCTAGTGTCATTGAGATTGTTGTGGTCTACCCCAATCCATAGGAAGTTTCTCTCTATAATAGTTAGGAAACCCATTGGTTTCCTAAGGCCAACACGAATAGATGGTTAGTGGGCTGGTTCATCAGTTTGGTCACTAAGGCTTGGATGAAAATAACTTCAAAAGCTTTGGGAACCACACGAAGTACTTGTGACCCTATAATATCTAGGTATTCTACACATACAAATTAAATTATTCATTTAAATTTATAAATGTTAAAGTAGAAATAAATCATCGATGAAAAATTGCATATGAACACAAAATTTCTATTTCTATTGTAAATATGCATTATGGAAAATTTTAGAATACTATGACATGAATGAAAAATACCATATAGACAGAAGGTGTAACAAAATTTTGATGCAAAACAAAACTTGAATTATTATTTAGCGAAGCTCTAAATGAGCATTTGTACATCGAATTTTGACCTAGTGATTGATTTAGTGCCCTTAGAGAGGGTAGAGCACTACACATCCTTCAAACAATCAACCATTGTGTTATTGAGAGGGATGCTACTCTTGTGGATAAACTAATTGGCATAAGGATCTTGAGATAGTGTCACTTATATGTTTTTTACATGGATTGGGCCTCTCAACCAACTCCTTCTCCGAATGGTAATAAGGGAACCAATCAAAAGACAAGAAGATAGAGATAAATTGTAATTTTGTAGGAAGGATGAAAATTTGGAGTCTAAATGTTTCAAGTATATGGAAGCCTTATAAGCAACAATGAAGAAGCATAACATCTACCTTAATTATTCTTCTCATGGACAGTTACTTTCTACTTCTAGTTTTTCTTTGATTGCATTGTCTATTACTTCTTCTAATAAGTGGATTATTGATTGCATAGCATTTTTATCATATGGCTATTGAATAAAACCATTTTTTTCTCTCTTAATGAATGTAACATGAAAGAAATATTTGTTGGTAATGATAGATATCTTAGTGTTATAGGGTATAGAAAAAATTATCAACGATGATGCTCATTTCAATAATGTATTATGTATTCCAAGTATTTCTTGTAATATTCTATCAGTAAACTAGATGAGTCATTCATGTGAAAGCAAAGTAATAGATTTTTCACCTCATCAAGTTGTAATCAAGGATTCCAAAAACCTTAAACATATCCTAGAAATTAGAATTATGGATGATATTACCAAGCTGTACAAATTTAACAACTTTGGGTCATCATATTTTTCATTATTTTTTAATTTCTCTTAGCAATTATTTGAGAAAACTCTGGCATGAGAGATTCAACATCTAAAATATAGCTCATTGTAGCAACTACGTAATCATAATTTGCTAACAAATATTTCTCTTATTTGTCGTAGAAAAGATGTTTATCTTGGGTGCTTTCTTAAAAAAATAATTAGGATAATTTTTACAAATATGAATTGTGGCACAAATATTCGACTCTGGTGCAACTTGGCCATAGTGATTTGTGTGGTTCGCTTCCTTCAGCTTCTTTCAATAGGTTCAAGTAGTTATTAATTTTCATTGATAACTTCTCTAGACGTGACTTAGGTTTATTTCTTAAAACTTAAGAGTAAATTTTTTGACAAGTTTTAATCCTACAAGGACCTTGTAGAGAAATATTCTAGACATCAACAGTAGAAGTTAAGAACACATAAGGGAGGAAAATATGTTAACAATAAATTTAATACTTATTGCACTACATAGGGTAATCAGATGCAACATACTATTCTATACACAACAAAAAAGTGGTGTCGTTGAGAGAAAGAATCACATATTAAAGGACATGACAAATCATATGGTCCAATATAAGGGATTAAGTTCAATTTTTTGGGATAAGTACATTATTTGTTCCAATTACATAATTAATTACAACCCCATGAAGACTTTAAAATATATACCACTAGAAAAAGCATGGACTAATTAAACCATATGTAAGTAACTTTCGTATGTTTTGTAGTGAAGCATGGGATCACATTCTTGATAAGAAAATGAATGCATTAAAACATAAGAGTGAAAAATACATTTTTGTTGGATATTCTGAAGATGTAAAAGGTTATAGATTTCTTCAACGTCATTCTTATGAAATTATTACTAGAAGAGATTTTAAATTTGAAGAAAATATCTCATCCTGCAATCCTAATTCAACATTTGCGTGATCTTATATTCCCAAATTTTCTTATATTGATTATGTTTTGTTTTCTTCTTCAAATGACAACAATGAGAATGAAAATCAACTTTGCCTACTCACCTTCCTCTAGTTGGGTTTATTGAACATGAAATTGTACCAACACCACATATTCCTAGATAGGTATATACAACATAAGAAACATTTGGTGATCTTTTTGGTGATCCTTCAAATTAGCATTGCAAACTTTCATAGTTCTAGCATGCCTATTTTATTTTGGCTCAAGTTTCTAAGGCTCATTATCCAAATATTCTGCAAAAGCTTCTAGCATCCAAATCGAGATGCAATAATGAATGATACTTGGGACCTTATAACTCTTCCAAAAGGAAGAAAAATTCATTGTTATATGCAAATGGGTGCACATAACTTAGTCTGCATTATATGGAAACCTTAAAAGGCATACACCTGATTATTTGCCAAAGGATTTTGTCAAGTTGAAGGGATTCACTATAATGAAACATTTTCCCTTGTAGCCAAAATGAATTCTAACCACATTTCTCCATCACTTTCCATTTCATATAAAAGGAAGGTCCATCAAATGGATGTAAAATATACCATTTTGAAGGGGTATTGTCAAGAATAAATTTATATGGAACAACCTCTAGACTAGGTTCAGAATGAATCCAACCTTGTTTATCACCTTAAGAAATATCTTTGTGTCCACAAGAAAGATCCTTGGGATTTCCATGCTAAAATGGATAGATTTGTTCTTCACACTGATTTTTGTAGACGTGATTTTGACCCTAATGTTTACACGAAGAAAGTGGGTAACCATCTCATAATACTTTTTATTTATGTTGATGACATTATTTTGATTGGTAGTGACTTAAAATTTTAATCGATGTGAATTATAGCCATATGAACAAATTTGAAATGACATACTGAAGATATTTTCATTAGTTTCTTAGCCTCCAAGTCTTACAAACCAAGGGAGGAAATTCCCTTTCTCAGTTTAAGTATGCATGTTACATTCTTTGCCACTTTCATATGGAATATTATAAACTAGCCCCTTCTCCCTTATATTATGAAGTCAAATTTGTTTCCACCTGTACTACACATGAATTAGTTTCTACTTTGTACCATTAGTTGTTTTGTAGCCTTTCTTATTTGATTCGTATTCATCCTAATATTTCCTTTGTTGTTGGTATGTCTTCCTAATATATCCAAACACCCCTTGAAATCTATAAAAAATAAGCACAAATGAAACATTGGTATATTCATGATGCAATTCATTTTGGGATATAGTACAATTCAGGGGGGGCTCCATTATTGGTTGGTTTCATTGACTCCAATAGGTTGGAAACCATGATCATCAAAATTATATTATAGGTTATGTTTTTAGTCTTGGTTCCAAATCTATTACTTGGGATTGTAAGAAGCAAAAAACTATTTCTCTTTCTTAAGCATAAATAGAGTATCATATTTCATTTAATGCAAGTCTCCAACACACTATGGTGTGATAGTTAGAGTCCCATATTGCATTTAATTCAAGTCAAGAATCCTTGTAGCTTTGACAAATAATTTCATATTTTGGATTCTAGTGGCAACATCCAACCACACTATGGTGTGATAGTTAGAGTCCCATAAAGCTTACCAATTATCTAGTTCAACATCAGTGCAACAAATACATTGATATACACATGCACTTCATCATAAATCTTAATTAGGATCAAATTATTGAAGTGGTCCTTTACCTTACAAAAGATCAAGTTGCAGACATTTTTTACAAAGTCTCTGACATAAGTGAAGTTTCCCAAACTTTATTATACATTAAGAGTTTAAGAATTTGTTTGACCTATAGAAACAAAATGTTTTATTCAAACATATTTTTAAGAAAAAAGAGTTGAAAGGAGATATTAAATCTATAATATTAAGGGTTTAATAATTTGTTTGACCCGTGGAAATGCAATATTTTAATCGAACACATTTGTAAGAAAAAAGAGTTGAATGGAGATTTCCTTAGAACATATGTGGATCTAGATGTTGTTACAAAATTTCTTTGATCTCTATAAACAACACATTTAGTGTAAGGTTCCTTCTATTTGATTATCTAATTGTGGAAAATTTATTTATTGTTGAAGTTCTTCACCTTTGTCTCAAGGATTTCCTCTAATTGATCTATTATCAACTTACCTTATTCATTAATGCAAGGAATCTATAGTTCACCAATTATCTTAATTCTCGTATTCTTCTTATTTTTTGTGATTTATCTAGGATATGTATTAATAATGTATATATAATTTTACAACCAGTCAATGCTACAAACAACTACTGAGGGAATTGAAATCTACAATTATAAAAACGTAGTGGATATTTCTTGAGATATGTCTTCTCACCTTTGAGAATTTACCACCAAAGTATTGAAATGTAAAAGGGAAAGATTACTACATAGACCCAAACCAAAACTAATTAGAGTTTATTCCATTAGCACTAAGATAACAACAAAAAAAAAAACACAACAACTTGACATAGACTCGGAGGAGAAGCTAATCCTTAGATTTAGAGAAGGAGTCCACATTCATATAGATTGGGGGAGATAGCCCTCCTCATGTGGCTTTGGTAGATTCCTCTGTTTCTTTCCCCTCATCATTATACCTCCCTAATCATCTTCTTATGCTCCCTTAGTCTTCCCTGCATCCTCTAGCTTGCCATTTTCAACTTCTAAGTTACATATCAATTTTTTTTCCATACTTTGGTCTAATTGGTCTAGTTTGTTAATGATTTCATTATGCTAAATTCCCTTCACTTTGATAGCCATTACAATGAGTATATTTATATGTTAGTATAATTTTTTCATCTTAAGATATTTTGTGTCCCTTATTTTGAAAAATAGGATATCTAGAATATAAGGTATTGATTTTTGTGTCAATTTGATTACTAGAAGTCTGGCCTATTTTCTCCTCAATCCCATTTCCTAGGTATTCCACCTCTTTCTTGATATATGGAAGGAGTCTGTAATGATAGGCCTTTGTAACTACGACTAGAGAGGGTATATTTGACTTCGATATTGAATGTCCTACCTTAGGGATAGATGTTTCCTTAAATTTCCTTAGTTTTCGTCTATGCACCTTATGGGATGATTTTCTCACCCTAAAGTCCTCATTACCTACCATGCCATGGTTCCAAAAACAAACCAACATGATTAAACATATAACTACAAAACCAAGAACTCACACATTTGAACATGGAGCTATATTTCAAAGTAGTGGATAGGGGCATATGTGCAACATTTCCTTTCCTCCAATATTTGGTCACAAAACTAAAAACAAATATCTATATGTAGGGAGAAATGCTTAACACCAAATACAATTTATACTAAAATGGTGAGGAAACCCACCACCTCCTTTAGATGCACACCTTGCAATGATAAATTTTATCCATAATGGATTAATATATTCAAGGCCAACCATAATTTTTAAAGCTAATAAAGGTCCTATGATGAGATGGTAAATCTTGAGGTTGGACTATAGAATATGAGCTATTATGCATCAATGCTTCTTTTGGCTCATGCTCTATCTCCTCTCTAAGCTATCCAAGGAAACTCACATATGAAATACGTCCTTTGTTATCACACATGTATATAACTCTATCTTCCATCCTTAACACCCCATGCGAGGGGATGCTCATACTCTTAACTAAATGTGAGATGAAAGAAATTACAACGTATTTGAATTAGTGCAAAGTGGTTGATTTGAGAAGGGGCAATAATGTCCATAGAGATCATCATCTTTGCAAGAGAAAATAAAATATATTACATCTCTTAAACAATGCTTTGAGAGAATATAAGAGTAGAGTATTCTATCATCCAAATCATTCAAAATGTTTCTTACCATAGTCTTTCATGTAGTTTTATAACCAATATGTTTTGGTGGCCAAGATGGAAATCTAGACCATTATAAGAGATGACGTGTGGTACTTTAAATTTATTAATTAAAGAGATGAACCTCACAAACATATGAAATTTTACATCAAATTATTATTAGGTTTTAGATAAATACCATGGCCCCTCAACTAATATGTTTTGTAGAAATTTTAGAAATAAAACATTTAATGAAAATTCTCAAATTTCACCTCAAGTACTTGAGGTTTCATATATCTTTTTCTTGAGATGTTTTAGTCTTGGGGATGCATATGAAATGTTAAATCAAAACAACTAATATTTTAGTTATGTGGGACCTAATTCACTAGGAATCCTAAGAAAATAAATATCAAACAAATGTATTTTAATGCCAACAAGTTACGACTCTTAGGACACACTCTTCCAGGTATATATATCTTATTACACCACAACATAATATAATTTTTTATTATCTTGTGTTAGATTCAAGATATGTGTTAGATGACTTAAATAATTCAACTATATGTTATATCAAATCAATATGAACAACAAGTTCTATAATCTACGCAAACGCAGACGATAAGATGAACTTTAAAATCAAATCTACCATTGAAGATGGTGTAACTTTGGAAGATATTATTGATGTATATTGTTGTTTTATTATTGTACTCCATTTTAGTAATATTTACATTATATTTGATCATGTAAAACCCTAAAAAAAATCAAGTGAAATAGTCAATTTATCCCCCACACTAGGTAAAACTGTCCCAGTCATCGGGTAATTATTCCCTAGTGAAGTTGGCCCAATTAGTGAAAATTATGCTCGAAAAAAAGTATAAATAAAAAGGGTGAATTATTCATTTGAGCAGCAATAAGAAGGCTCAGTCCCTCTAAGAAGAAGATTTTTTTTTGTTATAGAAGTCTTGGAAGACATCTATCTTCATGTTTCCTTATCTTGGTTGTTCTCAAGATCTTTTTGGAAGAGCATTTATCTCTTGGATTGTACTAGAAGACATTGTACTTACTGACAAATCTATACTAAAGAAGTTTGCTAGGTATTCTTCCCTTGAAGGGTTTCCTAAAGGAGAAATATTCGCGTACTTATGTTTTGATGTGTTTGTCTTTATTTCAGTGATCTTATTGCTTATGGTTGTTTTGATATAATGAAAATTGTTTGAAGATATAATATAGTCATCAATCAACTGGAAAAACTAACATGGTATCATAGTCACATTGAAATAAAGCATTACAATAAATGTAGTAGCTACAATAACTTCAAATTCTAGAGATAAGGGATTCATGTTTCCATCCTTTCCATCCATAGATCAAGCTTGACCTTTTCATCATTGAAATTTCCCTAGGAGGGTTCATCTTTATGTGGACGAAAATTCTAGTTTTGTGGAGTTGCAGTTTTGACCTAAAACTATCAGGGTTAAGAAATAGGACTCCATATTTTAATATGTTATGTCCACCAATTGGATTCTAACCAATAATTCTCCAAATTTCCCTAGGAGGGTGTATCTTTCCATGGAGGTAGAATTCAAATCTGAGGATTTTCATTTTTGGCCTTATCACTACTGCTCAGGAAAAGTAGGGAATCATAATTTTTGTAGTTTTTTCCACAGATCCAGAAGAAAAGGAGCATTATTCAACTCTCCTTAAGTGTGATATTTATATATCCTTGATGTCAACAAGAAATTCCACATTTAAGGATATAAAGCACAATGTAATCCTACTGAGATGAACAACAGAGATTTGCAACAAGTATTTGTTATTCATCTCATTAGGACTACATTGTGATTTAGATCCTTATCCATGGAATTTATTTCTGCCATCAAGGCTATAGAAATCTCACATGGTATCAGAGCCTAGGGATATCAATAAATTCAATTAATCCTCAATACATATTTTTAGAGTGTTTGTTTTGCAGGTACAACAAGTTCAAAATGGATTTGAAATCAGTTCCTACTCTATCACCATTCAATTATGCTGAGTGTAAATTGAAGATGGTTGCATATCTCAGCAGCCATGAGCTCTTTGATTTTTCTATTGGATATGTGGCAATGCTAGAATCTGATGAAGAGAAAAATGATTGGCTAAATGACTGTGATAGTGCATATGGAAAAATATGTATGGAAATGTCTCCTAAGATGTGGTATATAATTGATTCTACTGAAGATCCATTTGAGTATATATATATATTGGTGTGAAGAAACAAGTAGATTCCACATCTTACGAGGAATTTCTACCAAATTATTTTTCTTCCATGTTTAATTTCATAGTGCATTTTTACCAAATTTAACACTGTAATGCATCATTCTTCCTAATTATTTCACTGTAAGGTATTATTCAGGCTAATGATCTCCTGCAATTTATAATTTTACTACCTAGAGTGAATCTAACACCTCCTCAAGTGTCCTTCCTTTAAATTTCTTGGCCTCAACACTCTTTTATGAAGTTGTGCGAGTTGAATAAATGACATAATCTTCAACTCATTTAGTTCGTTGGTGAAAGTCTCCTTACAATGACTCCTTCTCCTATTTCTCTAGAATCTGATGAGAACTCTAATGTATTATATTCCAATACAACTGCTCCATCAGAATACATCAAAACCACCATTGTTGAGAAGAACTCTCTTTTCATCTATTCTCCAATGATTCTTATATTGAATTCTGAGCAAAGTTTTCCAGTGATTGCTCAAGAAGTCGAAGAGGAATTCGATTCATCTCTCTCCAATGTTACTGCTGGTATCCAGAAAAGTTGCACACTTACTGACCTTGGCATAAAGCTGGCGTTCTTGCAATATATGCAAAAATATCCTCATATGTTCCTTTTCTTACTCCTGCGTGTTAGAATAAATGAGTATATAATATATGAACATGAGCACAAACTTATGTAGATACTTACTAAAATTTTTGTTCATGAGGAACATGAATGTAATAGGTCCATTAGTGAGGCTAAAAGGCATAACCACAAACTCATAATTCCCATATCATGTCTTGAAAGCAGTATTATGAATGCCTTGATCTCTTATCTGAATTTGGTGGTATCCAGATCTCCAATCAATTTTAGATAACACTCTCTCCCTTCGGACTTGATTGATAAAATAATTTATTCGAAGTAGAGGATACATGTTACTTATTTATACCTTGTTTATTTGTTGGTAGTTGATACACATTCTTAAAGTTTTGTCCTTCTTTTTATAAATAAGACTGGAGCTCCCCACGGTGAAACACTTTTTCTGATGTATCCCTTCTCCAAACACTCCTACAACTGAATTTTCAATTTTACCAGTTGTAGTGCACTCATTCAATAAGGTTCCTTCAATATAGGAGCCTATCCAGGTATTAAGTCAATAGTAAAGTCTAAATTTCTCTTGCAAGGAAATCCTAGGACTTCTTCAAGGAACACATCCTGGACCTAAAAGTACCGAAAAATATTCCATCTTAGCTTCATTCTCCTTTTAGAAATCTGTCTGTTGTACTGCATATAGACTACATATATTACGTGCACTTTGCTTTAACTGTAAGGTGGATATATGCCTTATTGATACCTTATGAGGTATTCCATGAAATTCTCTGGAATTTCTCTCCTCATATTCACAAGTGAATATTTTAGTGTAGCAATTCAAAATCACCTTATGCTTATTTAACCAGTCCATTCCTATTCGAAGGTCATAGGATCCAAGCGGTAACATATTCAGGTTTATTTTAGTCATAATTCCATCTAATTCAAAGATACTATCCTTCACAAATTCAAAAACCTTCTTCTTTGTTCATGTCGCTAGATGGACTAGACAAGCCTGTTCAAAATTTATTTTTCTACAACATACATTGGTCAACAATTCTAGGGGAAACATAACTTTTACCCGAGATAATATCAATAAGGATGGAAATTCATGGATAAGAAATTTCATTTCCCACTTCCACGATTGGTGACTAATTCCCAACTTTTCGGTTTTCCAGGCTACTCAGATCCTTGGAACTATAGCTATATCCTTTACGGTAGTAGTTGTTGGCACAAACACATTTTTGGTATGTTTTATAACATTTTGGTGCCACTTTTTTTGAGAAATGAAATTCAAATGAAGGGTGAAGCTAAGTTTGAAAACACAAGTAACCATGAGATATAATCGAAGGCTAAGTAGTTGGGTGCTTAAGGTGAACATTTAAAAGGGGAAGCAGAGTCAAGTCAGAAGTACAAGTGACTGGGAGCCACAACCTAAGACTAGGAAATGAATATTTAAAGGTTGATGGGTAATTTGAAAATTTATAACAGTGTGCAGATAAAGTGACATATTTAAAACAATGGTGAGTATCATATTTGGGCCCCATTGACCGTTGCCATGCATCCTCGAGCTATACTTTTCATGAGGGTTAAAATTTTAGAGTGGTATTGGAATCTACATCACCTACTATGTGTAGCATTCCTGTGGAGTCCTATACCAAAAGAGGTCGGTACTAAACCGCTTTCCTCAAGGCTTGAAACCACCTTTTCCCATTTAAAGTGTATTTTGGAAAGTGAAAAAAGGTTATTTTATTATTGTTTCAAAAAAGAGTTGGTACATCGACAATGCACCAGTACCATCCCTCCAGACGTATTTAAGATATCTTCATCATTCTCCCACCACAGTTAGCTCTGTAAACTCTTTTAAATTTGATTTTTCCTCCATGGAGAAAATTCAAGATTTTGTTTTACTCTATAAAGACATAGATGAGAAAGACGAGTTCATAGTTGATAGGGGAGGGGATGTTTTTTACCCCATTTTATCTATAGGTATTGTGTTTCAGTAGAAGGATAAGTTAAATAATCTCAAGTCACAAGGAATTGATGTGATGAATGTTTTTGGGTCTTTCCTCTACTATTTTATCATGGAACACAGTTTCTATTTCCCTGAATTCGTCGGTTGGTGTGCATGCAATTACTCTCAGTAGGAGAGAGTAATTATGAATACTAATGGGTTTAAAATTCTCTATTGAGTAAACTCAAAGGATAATATAGAGTATTTATGGTTACTCAAGTATTTTCCTAAAAACCTTGATACATTCATTGAAGAAGAATTAGTTAGGGTTTACAGAGATTTTATCCCTGAGGAGAAGGAAAAATTCTTGTCTAAAATATTGAAACCTGGTCAGTATGTTGAGGGTTTTCCTTTCCCATTTGATCTCAATATTTTCCAATAATATGTACAAATGGTTTTGTCTATTTTAAATCAAGTTTTGGGTCATGACAATGGTAAATTTGTTGATGAGGTCATGCTATGTTTCCTCATGAAATTTAATCAAATTCAGTCAAAGTCAAAGTCAGGTCAGGTCAGTTGTTTTAAAATTGATGAATTTCTAGCTAAGGTAATTCATGCCTGGTTAGTGAATTTCCACACTTTGAAGAACTTTAAATATCAAGCATAAATGTTGAGCATGTTCATATGCTCCAATCAAGCAAATTTTAAGTTTTAGGACAAAATCTTTTCTTCATACCTTCTAGAAAATACGCTAGAAGGAATTCATATCCCGAGCCTCCTGATATTGTTTTAAATCTTGAAAATATCCTTTGGAGAAGAAGATAAATATCGTAATCGTGTACTGTTGAGTTAGAAAAATAGGTTTCTTTTCCTAAAGAAGGAGCTATAAGCATTGAAGATGTAATTTTTTATTTCAAGTTTGAGAAATCTTTATTTAGGTAAAAAAATGAGTTATACTTGATTCAAACAATCTGTGATGAAAGAAGGTTTCAGTCATCCATTCTATATCCATTTATGAAAAGTTCACAATTTTCCTCAACATAAAAGCTTGAAGAACAAGAATAGTTCATAAAAGGCTTAAAATTCAGAAATATGTTATCCTTCCTTGACCTACAAGTCCCCTTTTCTTCAGCTCCTAAACATTGTCATATCACTCTAGGTTTACATACTCCTGTAAAAACAATTCCCACTACCTGTGTTCATAGTTCTCCCAAAGTTTCAACTTCAGGCCATCCACCCCTAATAGTCAAGGATGCTATATTTGCTCCTCCTTCTCTTCCTTGCCAATTGCATGACCTAACTCAAAATTATGCTCAATGTATTACAACTTATGATAGGCAGGGAGGTATTACAACATAGAAACATCTAGATAGATTCAATGATTTTATAGATCTGGAAGAAGTTGATGATGATGTAAAAAAATTCTCTTCGCACAAAGCTTTTTTGGTGAAGTCAAATATTGGTTTAGAGCCCTTCCAACAAGAAGTATTAATGAGTTTGAAGAATATTTCCTTAGTAGATGGGAAGACAAGAAAATCCATTTAAAAATTTGACTCAATATAATAATTTGAATAAATTCGGTACTAAAATAGTACAATAATTGTGTGTTGATTCATGAAAGCATATAACTCAATACTATCTCAAGTCAAGCCTATTGTTGGAGCTTCCCAACTTCTTATGTCGATGCTTTTGGCAGTGACATTGAATTATGGTTAAGAGAAATAAAGTCTGCTATTTTAGCTAATATGATGAATGATGTTAAAGAAGTGGAAGTAAATATCATGGAATTTGGAAAAATGAAACCAAAAACTGAGAAGGTTGTACAAATAAGGTTGTACAAAAGTCGAAGTAAATCTCATGGCATTTGCAAACATTCTAGTTTTTGGTGATCCAAGAAGGTTGTGCAAAGAAAAATGGCTGGCATATGTGGTTAGTAGTCAAGTTAAATCTCATAATCACCCTATATGTGCAGTTGATATAGATTTGGGTTCATCAATTTTTTATAATGATCTTTGTTTTGAATAAGAAGAACAAAACATTGGTAAACATTTTGAACAAAACAATAAAAAAAAGAGCATATTTTAAATCAAGAATGTGATGTTGAAGGCTTTTGGAATATGTATTTCGAGGGAGTAGTTAGTAAGGATGGAATTTGGATTATTTCCCCAATAAATGATTCCAAACTTTATTATTTTAAGCTAGATTTTGAGTGTATGAATAATGTTGCTGAATATGAAGCTTTAATCTAGGATTAAATATTTTGAAGGATTTGAAATCTATGGGGATAGTTGTACATGGTGATGCTAAGTTGGTGACCAATCAAGTTAATGACACTTATCAGAAAAAAAAACATCCTAGAATGAGATCATAGAGAAATGAAGTTTGGGACATGTTTGGAAATTTTTTCACAAAGCACAATATTTCATTGATTCCAAGAGAGAAAAATAACATAGATGATACATTGGATACCTCAACTAGTACTTTTAAAATTCCTATCTATCCCAACAAAAAAATTAAAATTGATGTTAAGCATGGACCATCTATACCAGATAATGTCAAATATTGGCAGGTTNTTGGATACCTCAACTAGTACTTTTAAAATTCCTATCTATCCCAACAAAAAAATTAAAATTGATGTTAAGCATGGACCATCTATACCAGATAATGTCAAATATTGGCAGGGTTTTTAAGATGACCACCAGATCAAAAGATTTCTTGAAACGACTGAAGAATTTGCCAATGCATAGATTGACGAGGAGAATAAAAACATAGAGAATGATGAAAAGGTTGAGAATGCTGAAGACTGGGGTCCTAATCCACATGAATTCTTGAATGTTTTAGGAGGTAAAGAGATCATTTTGTTGAAAAAATTTGCATCCCGAAAGAACTAGTGAATTTCCACACTCCGAAGAACTTTAGATATCAAGCATACCTGTTGAGCATGTTCATATACTCTAATGAAGCATATTTGAATTTTTTAGACAAAATACTTTCTTCATACCTTCCAAAACAGATCAACATGTTTAAATTCATTAATATCATTATGTCAGAGGTATGCAAGATCATTTTCAATGTTGAATTACCAAGGGTACTGGAGGACATCAAGAGTATGCTACAGTTTACTCCAGAAAGTATAACAAGGGATTGGTTTCTATACAAGGACCACACTATTATAAGGGTTTATGGATTCATAAAGCACCTTATATTTTACTAGCATTTTTAATCCCATGAATTATTTCACTTGATTTTGTTAGGAAAATGTTACTCTCATAGGAGGAGCATTTTCTTAGCTTTAGAAAGTCACCTGATGTTGATTTTCCTTTCAATATTGGTCCATTCATCATCAAGAGTAAGGAATGTCTTTCCACAGTGGAAAAAATGTTACAATCCATGAATTTGCATACAACTGAGAAGATTAAATATGATCCTTATCATATCATATCCCAAAGAAGGAAACAAAACATAAATAAGTCATTTGAACATCAAGTGGTGGAGGGACTAGACACGATTGCTAATTTGTTAAGTTTTTATCAGAACCAACAAGATATAGAGGAAGTTAATATAGGACATAACTAACATGAGACAAAGTAGGTTGATAAAGGAAAAGCAAGTTCTCTTGTTCCAATGGTCCAAACACCAACTAAGTTACACCTTGTTAATAAATGGACTATTTCAGAGGTGAGTATCTTGGACATTGATGAAGAAGTCTCTAGTAAAAGGATTAATATGGATCAACAAAATGATATTGTTGATTTGGAAGAGAAAATATTGACTAATTCGGGAGAGAATGCTTTGTTTCAGCGACCTGTAGTACATTTGCGGAAACATTCACTCTCAGACATTCAAATTGTTGGAGAAATTTCCCAATATCAGTCTAGAAGTGATGTAATTTCGTAGTATGCAGGGAAGGAAAAGAAATATTTTGAAAAAAATCAGGAATTGGTCCCTCATGTTAGGAAATTGTCAAAGCAAAAAGTCCCATTTGTTATAACAAAGGATTTAGAGAAGAATACTTTGAGAATTGCAGTTGTAAGTGATGATAAAGTGTCAGAGATGGAATTCAAGTTAGATCAAATAAATGTCCTTGACAAAATTCATCTCCACATATAGACATGAGAAGTTCTTTACTTTGACATTTTACAATCAACATTGGATATTTCAAAGTTGCAATTGGGGGTGGAAAAGTTGGAGGGTCAATTGAGGCAAGATAAGACAACATATAGAGTAAATCAGACCGCAATTAAAAGGTTGCAAACAAATATTTTTCCCTTGGACCATAACCAGGTAATATGAAAATTACTAAGAACCTCAAAGATGAAAACATAAACACAATCCATATGTTGAAGAAGAAGTTAAAAGTACCAAGCACCCAACATGTGCAAACTCCATAGCTAACAAAATTACAATATGAGAAGGATCCAATCTACCAAGAGATGATGGATTATAAAGGTAAGACTTTGAAATTGTAAAATGACCAGCAAGATTGGGAGAAAGAAAACTCTGAATTATTGTAAAAAATTGCAGTTTTAAGTTCAAAACAGGTTAGTGAAAAACTAGTGATTAAAAATATAGCAAGCCTTCCACGGTAAATGAAAAGAAAATGAATTAGCCTTGTACAGAGGAATTAACTAAATCTATGTCACAAATCAATTTGAAGGCCGAAGACATCAAGGGACTGAAAGAAGAAAATCAGAAGTTGAAAGAGGAGGTGACTCATAATATTGAAGAGAAGAATACATCTCAAAGTGAATGAAAGCAGCTGCAAAATAAAAACAATGAGCTCAAAGACAAGGTGATAGGTAAAATACCTCTACAAGGAACCAAACATCTCATGTAGGATTCACTATCAGCAAAAGTTACTAAATTCATGGCATATTTGAACTACATTGATGACAAAAATACTATAGCAAATACGACTCTTCAAAGGTGCAAGGTTATGAATGAGACTTTGGGAAAAATGAATTTGGAGACAGCTCAGAATGCACCAAATTTCCTAAATACATTGACTTAGATAGATATGCAGACATTCAGAATCAAAGACATGACCATTATCATAATTTGGTCTAGAAAAATAATTGGCAAGCATCATCATGTTAAAAATGTGCAGGATACAGGAGAACAAATACTCTAGCATGTTTACGATTTTAAGAATTTATTAAAATTTATCTTTGAAAAAGGTATTCCCTCTTTTTGGTTTGAATATGAAAACCTTATTACTCATGAAAAATATCATAGTTTACTAGTCTAGGGTCATATGAATCATTCAAAGTTTGAGGACTTGACCAAAGGGCTAACAGGAAAAGCCATAATTGAAAAGTTAACTAGTAATTTTGAAATGTTTGATAAATTTTATATAATTAAAGCATATTTTCCACCTAAAACCTATACAACATATGTTGAATTAGAGGTTTTTATCAAAGAGATGGTGGATTATGTGATTCCTTCCTAGGAGCACTATCTAGTTGTGGAATGTTTTTGCAAAACCAAGTATAAGCTTCACCCATGATGGATAGATGTTATGGTTTGTATGGAAGTTGTTGTTTCCTTGGAGATACACTTCACCAACATGTAGCATCCTGAATTAGACTGATCCTCTTCTATATCAACTTGTGATGGAGATGAAAGACAATTAAGAAGCAACATAGTTCCATATTTTTAGGCATTTTTTTTTAAGAATAATATTTTTAGCAAATAGTTTGATAGGGTTCTGTATTGGACTCTTTTTGTATATATTTCATATTTTTCAATGTAATAGGGGTTGGATTCTAAGAGAAAAAAAAATTCTATGGATTGTAATTCCAATATTTTTATATTAAGAAAATCTATTGAGAGCAGAAGTTTGGAATTTTTCAAAACAGATATTCATGTGCCATTTTTTTTCATACCATAATCATCGTATGTGAATGGTTTTCCTGTGCCACTCCATTTTTGTTAAATCTTCATGTTTGGATGAGATTAAATGAGTTGGAATTCATTTTTGATGCTCTAATTCATTAGATTCAAACATTATTATATTTTCCTCTAAAGTTAATCCAGAATTCATCCTGGTTTGATGCTTTGTATTAATGGGATTTTTTCCTTTAAGTATTATATCATACTACAAATATAAAAGGTATGAAAAAATGATGTCTTTCTTGCCTCTGTAATTGTTATATTCTACCACTAGTCTCTTACAACTCGAAAATATTGATTTGTTGACTCCATGCCCAATGGTTTTACTCCTTGATTCAACCATTTTACCAAGTTCTATTGTTACCTAAGTTATGGCCATTGTTTCAAATACATGAAATGTTGTTTGAGTGAACTTGGAACAACATATTCATAAATAAATCCCCCTTTGGATTGAAAAGGATAAGTTTCATTCCTAGATATTGGTTTGAGGTTACCTTGGGGGTTTTCTTTCATAGCCAAGGAGAATTTTTGTGATAACATTTTGGTGTCGTTGTTGGAGATACAAGAATATTATTTATCTCAGAGTTGAGTTTTGATTGTTTTAGATCTAATTTATGTGGGAAAACAAAATTTAGACATAAAACATTGTATGTTACTTTTCCCTGGAAATTTCACTATCAATAATTTGATAAGAAAGGCGACTTCATTGGAGAATCTTGGATTCTTTAAAATACACCAGAAGGAATTCAGATTCTAGGCCTCTTGGAATTGTTTTAAAGCTAGAAAAAATCCTTTGGAGAGGAAGAGAAAGATCAGAATCAGGTATTGTTCAGTTACAAAAATTAATTTTTCCTAAAGAATGAGCTATAGGCATTAAAGATGTCATTTTTTATTTGAAGTTTGAGAAATATTTATTTATGTCAAAATATGAGTCAGACTTGAATCAAACAATATTTGATGAAATAATTTTTAAATCATCCATTCTAGATCCCTTTCTGAAAAGTTAACAACTTTCCCCAGAACAAAAGCTTGAAGAACAAGAACAGTTCATAGAAGGATTAAAATTCACAAATCCTTTATCCTTCCTTGACCCACAAGCCCCCTTATCTTTATCTCCTAAACACAGTCATATCACTCGAGGTTTACATATTCATGTAATAAAAAATCCCACTACTTCTATTCATAGTGTTCTTAAAGTTTCAACTTTAGGCCATCAACCCTCAAGAGTCAAGGATGGTATATTTGCTCCTGTTTCTCTTCCTTCCCAATTGCATGACCTACCTCAAAAATATGCTCAACATATTGCAATATATGATGGGGAGGGAGGTAATAAAACATAGCAACATCTCGATAGATTCAATGATTTTATAGATCTTGAAGAAGTTGATGACGGCGATGTAAAAATAAGACTCTTTGCGCAAAGATTTTTCGGTGAAGTCAAAAAATGGTTTAGAGCCCTTCCAATAAGAAGTATCAATAATTTTAATGAGTTTGAAGAAGCTTTCCTCAATATATGGGAAGATAAGAAAGTACCTTTCCAAATTTTGACTCAATATAATAAATTGAAGAATGATGGTACTGAAACAATACAAGAATTTTCTGCTAGATTCATGAAATCATATAACTCAATACTAGCTTAAGTAAAGCCTCATGTTGGAGCTTCCCAACTTAATTATTTTGATGCTTTTGACAATGAATTTGCATTATTGTTAATATAAATAAGGTATGATACTTTTGATTATATGATGAATGATGCTAAACAAGTGAAATTAAATCTCTTGGCATTTGGAAAAATGAAACAAAAAAATGAGACTAAAAATATTAAGGAGGAAAGTCAACCTTCTATTTCCCAATCAACAGATGAAAATTTTGATTTGATGATGTGAACCATGGAAATACTTGTAGACATACTCTCTTTGGATAATAGGCTTGTTTCTAGAGAACAACCAAATAATCAAATTAGAAATCGAAACTTTAGAAGACCCCTAGGTCCACAAATCAGACAAAGGGAGCAAAGAGACCCAATAAATCAGGGTGATCATCAACTTAGACCTCCATTTCCAGAAAATTTTGTTGTTGAATATGATGTAGAATATCCCGAAGACGAGGTTCATCATTTTGATAATTTTGAGTCCAAAATTTATTTGGAAAAACAAGAGAAAGACAAGTTTTATGAGGAACAAGATTGTAGTATGCTATAAATGGAATCATGGCAGTATCAAAAGGGTTATCAAAATGTAGTACTTGATTTCCAAAAATAACACAACCTTAGGAGTAGAAATGTTGTTATAAATACAAATAAATCTCCAATTAATCAACCCTCAATAAGTCAACAAAAGAAAGAAGTTTCAAAGAAATATGATCCAACAATTGATTTGCCTAAGAAAGTTCAAGAAGGGAAAAATGATGTTAATGTGAAAGAAATAGAAAAAGTTCAACATTCCATTAATCTTGAAAATGAAATGTCTAAAATTAAAATTTTAATTCCTTTCAATGAGATTTTATGGGTTTTATGGAAGTTGCAAAATTACCCTCCAACTTTTATGGGTTTTATTGCATATTACCCGGTTCTGGGTTTTATGGAAGTTGTCATTTCCTTGGAGATTCACTTGATCAACACATTCCATCCTGAATTAAATTGATCCACTACTAGATCGATGCATGATGGAGATGAAAGACAACGAAGAACAAACATGGTTCCAAAGTTTTAGGCGTTTGTTTTCAAGAATGTTATTTTTAGAAAATAGGTGGCTAGGGTTTGCTCTTGGAGTGTTTTTTTGGAAAATTTCACATTTTGCAATGTAACAGGGTTTGGATTCCAAGATTTTTATATTAATAAAATATATTGAGAGAAGAATTTCATAATTTTTCAAAATAGAGATTCACGATCCATTGTTTTTTCATACCGTAATCTTCTTATGTGAATGTTTTTCTTGCGCCACTCCATTTTTGTTAAATATTCATGTTTGGATGAGAGTAAATGAGTTGGAATTCATTGTTGATGCTCTAACTCATTAGATTCAAACATTATTATATGCTCATCTAAAGTTAATCCAACATTCATCCTAGTTTGATGCTTTGTATTAATGGGATGTTTTCTTTAAGTCTTCTATGATACTACAACTACAAAAGGTATGACAAAATGATGTCTTTCTTTCCTCTGTGATCAATTTATTCTACCACCAATATCTTACATCTCGAAAATATTGATTTGTTGAATGCATGACCAATGGTTTTACTCCTTGATTCAACCACTTTACAAAGTCCTACAATTACCTAAGATCTGGCCATTGTTTCAAATACATGAACTATTGTTAGAGTGACCTTGGAACAAAAGATTCATAAAGGAATCCCCTTGGATTGAAAAGGTGAGTTTTCAGTCCTAAAGATTGGTTTGAGATTATATTGGGAATTTTATTTCCTATACAAGGAGAATTTATTAGTGATAACATTTTGGCAATGTTTCCAAGGTTACGAGAAGATTATTTACACCGGAGTTGAGTTATGATTTTTTAGATCTAATTTATGTGGGAAAACATAATTTATACGTAAAATATTGGCTATTAATTCCCTTGGATATTTCACTGTTAGTAATTTGGTAAGAAAGATGACTTCATTGGAGAATCTTGGATTCTAGAAAATACACTAGAAGGAATTTAGATATTGAGAGTCCTGAAATTATTTCAAATCTAGAAAAGATTCTTTGGAAAGGAAGAAAAAGATCAGAATCAGGTATTGTTTAGTTAGAAAAATTAGTTTATTTTCCTAAAGAAGATGCTATAAGCATTGAAGATGTCAATTTTTATTTGAAGTTTGAGAAATATTTATTTAGGTCAAAATATGAGTCAGACTTGAGTCAAAAAATATTTGATGAAAGAAGGTTTTAGCCATCCATTCTATATCCCTTTCTGAAAAGTTCACAATTTCACCTAGAACAAAAGCTTGACGAACAAGAACAGTTCATAGAAGGATTAAACTCACAAATCCTTTATCCTTACTTAACCCATAAGTAAAATTTTCTTCATCTCCTAAACACAGCCATATCACTTGAGGTTTGACATATTTCTGTAAAAAACATTCCCACTACTTATGTTCATAGTGTTCCCAAAGTTTGAACTTTAGGCCATCCACCCGCAAGAGTCAAGGAAACTAGATATGCTCATCTTTCTCTTCTTTCCCAATTGCACGACCTACCTCAAAACTATGCTCAACGTATTCCAACATATGATGGTGAGGGAGGTATTATAGCATGACAACATCTGGATAGATTCAATGCTTTTATAGATCTGGAAGAAGTTTTTGATGATGATGTAAAAATAAGATTCTTCGCACAAAGTTTTTTCGGTGAAGTCAAAAAATGGTTTAGAGCCCTTATAGCAAGAAGTATCAATCATTTTAATAAGTTTGAAGACTATTTCCTTAGAAGGTGGGAAGACAAGAAAATCCCGTTACAAATTTTGAATCAAATTAATAATTTGAAGAAAGTTGGTACTGTTGTAGTACAAGAATTTTCTGCTAGACTCATGAAAGCATATAACTCAAGTCAAGCCTCTTGTTGGAGCTTCCCAAATTCAATATGCTAATTTTTTTGACAGAGAATTTTCATTATTGTTAATAGAATCAAGGTATGCTACTTTGGATGATATGATGAGCGGTTATAAAGAAGTGGAAGTAAATCTCATGGAATCTGCAAAAATGAAACAAAAGCTGAGACTAAAAAAATTAAGGCGGAAAGTCAACCTTCTATTTCTCAATTAACAGATGCAAAATTTGATTTGATTATGAGAACCATGGAAAGACTTGTATACATACTTTATTTGGATAATAGGATTGCAGCTACTAGATTAAAAACAAAGGCTTAAAGCAAAAGTCCAAACTTTAGAAGTCCCCCAGGTCCACAAATCAGACAAAGGGAGCAAAGAGACCCAAGAAATTAGGGTAATCAACAAGTTAGAGTATAGACCTCCATTTCTGGAAAAAAAAATTGTTCAAGATAATGTAAAAAAACCTGAAGATGAGATTCATCATTTTGAGCCCAAATTTTATTTGACAAAAGAAGGGCATGACAAGTTTTATGAGGAACAAGATTGTAGTATGCTAGAAATGGAATTCAAAATGTAGTCCTTGATTTCCAAAAAACACACAACCGCATGAGTACAAATGTTGTTCTAAATCCAAATAAATCTCCAATTAATCATGATCCAGGTCGTGCTCAAGTGCACGTTGGGGACAACAGTTGACTAAATGAGTCGATAACTATTATGGTGGAAACATAGAAACATAACAAGTAAAGCAAGAAATACACTATGATGACAGAAAGTATGCGCACAAAAAATATGCAAGAACTTGAACCAATTTATACTATTACTTATTCTCCATGAAGGTTGATTTTCTTGTTAAACTAATGTACATGTTTATATAGGATTCTAAAATGCTTGGGTGACTACCCATTATATTCACTTACAAGAAGTTATAATGGTTCATAAATTCAACCATCGCAGATAAATGAAAGACAGAGACATTCTGTCGATATTCCACAGGTGCCAACAAGGCATGTCAAGATGTTGTATGTTGTTACATTCAAGCAAGCCAAAATATTATGCACACAGTAACCATTGAGAAAGAGCACATATTGGGTCAAGTGCTTAACCGTTGTATTCAATCAATAGATGGTATTCTTATACATGAAGAGAGAGGTTGGAGCAGTTGCACCCGCTACAACCATTCATTTGTTAGGATTATCTAAACATATCTTTTAATACATTATAACATATGGTGACTTTAGGAAAGGCCTATCATCCCCTTCAACATCTCCCCCACGAACAAAGCATTTCTTCCTCCCGAAGAAAGATGTATCAACATCCTGGATTTTTGCTACTGCTGAAGTAGTCCTCACTGTGCATCAACCATGCATACCATTCTGCATAGGTGCTTAGCCACAACAANTCCCGAAGAAAGATGTATCAACATCCTGGATTTTTGCTACTGCTGAAGTAGTCCTCACTGTGCATCAACCATGCATACCATTCTGCATAGGTGCTTAGCCACAAAAACCGCCATCTTGATATGAAAACACACGTGTACAAGGCTCTACTATGACTGGTTACTCTTGAGCCTCCATCTTCAATCTGGCAGTTGTCCATTGAAGTCTCACCCTCTCACAATGAAAACTGACCATCCTCTTCCGCAACGAGGTCTTTTGGTTTAAAGCCTCACCTTGGCTCATTTGACCATCATCTCCATTGGTTTAGGTATGCGGGGCCTTTTGGCTCTTCGACTTTCAATGCCATTTCTCTGTCTTCTAGATTTTCAAGGTCACAACCCAGGAACATCTTTGCATTATACACTAGGGGGTTCAACTGTTCTGATGTCATCATCATGCGTTAAGTTATTCTTCCGTGTGATGTAAGGTGACTTCTGCTTGAATGTGATCATTGTCGACTTCATCTGTCGTGAGGATTCCTACAAGTTTGTAAAGTTTTCATTCCTTGTAGTCGATATCGACTAATATTGGTTATGGCTGACTGACTTGAATCGAATTAACTCAACATGATTTTACTAAGTCGACTAGATATTGACTTGATTTACAATTGGAGAGGGGATTGCCTGCCTCGAAAGACTCACGTTTAACTCCCTCTAACACAATGAATTACAAAATTAATTAAAGTAATTAAAGTATAGTTACTTAATGAATCAATTGACCATTATGGAATCAACAACATATTCCTATTGACCAAAATAAATTCAACCAAAAGTATGCACTTTGCTCGACTTACAATTCACTCATTGGTCTAACTGGAAAGACAATCGGCTGACCATACTTTTACAATAACATCGATTGAACCATACTTTTACAATTACAAATTGACTAAAAGAACATATACCAACAGCCCCATAAACTGTCTGACTTCAAAACATA
Source organism: Pseudotsuga menziesii (assembly GCA_001517045.1). Lineage (NCBI taxonomy): Eukaryota > Viridiplantae > Streptophyta > Pinopsida > Pinales > Pinaceae > Pseudotsuga > Pseudotsuga menziesii. Next base: position 624,650 of record LPNX011021775.1, on the reverse strand, counting down.
TTGACTGTGTTAATAAAAACATTATAATAGCACGTCGACTCTCGTTCTTTCTTGCACCATGAATGGAAACAATTCCTCGATCGGTTGCATTTGTGGATCATTAGTCAGTTGCACCAGTCGATTGTATCGGTTGGTTGCAGGTTGACATCAGTCGATTGCTTCACGTCGACTTCTCAACCATGGAGTGGTCAGCTGCTTTCTTGTGATGAATTGTTGGTCACTTGCATGCATTTATTCTACAATAGGTAGGGCTCATTGGGCACGCAGAATTAGTCAGCGTTAGATAGGCCTCCTTTCATCTGACGGATTTTAATGCAACCTTGATCACAGCTTCAAATATTCGTGGACATTCAAACTGGCATAAACGAGTAGTGCAACACCTCACTATTTGCATATAGTCGGTAGGTCAACTATTCCCATTATTGTGAAATAAATGGTCTACTGCTCCAATTCAACGGTCGGTGATAGATGCAACTTCAAAGTTGTCGACTATGTGGTAACAACCTCATGATAGATGTACTGTTCCTCAAATGAAGCATTTGAATAATGGAGCAACAAAATTATGGATAATATTGCATTGATGTATAGATCGACTGACTGATAACATATTTTAAACAGTCTCTTGATGACAAGTTTCGTGTGCTATGGCATATTGGTCTGGTCGACAGATAAACTAATGACATCTATGTTATGTCTGTAGGCAGCTCTTTCTATGATTGGAACAGTTGGTTTTTTCCACTACTGAAAAACTCTTTCAATCAGTTCATTGCTTCATCGATTGGTCATCATTGTCCTTAGCTAAATCAATAGAATAGTGCATCAATCGACTCCATCCGTCACTGGTAAACCTCACATACCGGCCTCCTTCTCGACTTGGCTAGATAGAAATCACATACCGGGCTCCTTATCGACTCGACCCGACATTAGAGTCAGCATCTCTAACCAGGAATTGGAGTCGACATATCTTGAGGTGACTGGAAAACACTTCTGCCACTTTTATCCACTCGAAACTGGTCGGGGATTTCTTCCATTCTGCTTCCAACTTGTTTCAATAATCTTTTTGTAGGTGACTTCTATTTTGACACATGACAGTATTTTAGGTTCCTTGCAGGTTTATCTCCACATCCTCACGATCTCCTTCAGGTTTGAACCACTCCTCTTTTGCTGCTGCTGTCACCCAGCCAAAAGAAGACGGCAACGACGCCATTGTTACATTCAAGTAGGCTGAAATATTATGCACACAGTAACCATTGAGAAAGAGCAGATATTGGGTCAAGCGCTTAACCATTTTATTCAATCAATATATGGTATTCTTATACATGAAGAGAGAGGTTGGAGCAGTTGCACCTGCTCCAACCGTTCATTTGTTAGGATTATCTAATCATATCTTTTAATACATTATAACATATGGTGAATTTAGGAAAGTCCTATCATCCCCTTCAACATATGTAGAGTGCGAAACCTATTGAGGTTTGTCGAGGTAATTTATGTCGAGATTGGTTGTGTCGAGGTCAGTTGTGTTGAGGTTCAGACTTGTCAAAGCCGATGTTGAACCTGCCGACGCAATTGGAGTAGTCGAAGTGCTATACTTTGTCGAAGTTCGACAACATGCTAAGTGCTAGTTGGATCATTCCTCCTTCCTTAATGAACAATGGTATCCATTGTGTATTCGTTTAGGTAAGAAAACTTGATGTCTATTTCAATAGAAGAGTACCATTTTCCTTGCGCAAGGAGCTGTCCATCTTTATCCACTTGAAACAAGGGAATGGAGTTCGGCCTTGTATGGCATATGCATCGTCTGATAATGGTGTTGCAAAGAAGAAGTGCTGAACATATGGATGGATTTCTTCGGGTTTTTTTGTCTACAAGTCGTTCTGTTCCAACAATGGTGCATGGTATGGTCGAAGTAGGTCTACATTGATTACTGGATGTAGGCCAAGGAATGCAAGAATGTTGAGCTAAAAAGTGTCTTCTCCAATCTATTTAAGGATAATGTATGGACCATATTGCAAAGGTTTCATATTTCTGTATGGACCAGTGGAGCACTCCTTCTTTATATGTAACCAAACCTGATCTCCAATTTGGAATGGATGAGGAATGCGATGCTTGTCATGTGGGGCATTGTCTTTTGCATTAGCGTGTTGCAACATTTCCTGTGCTTTCTTCTGGATGTTGTAGATTTAATATATGAATTTTAATGCTTTCTCCACTTCTCGTCCTTCGAATTTAGTGTCATTCGACTGTTTCGAGGAACTGATCAAGTCGATAGGCATTAAGGGTTGAAATATGTAACATATCTTGAATGGACGCTTTCCTGTAGAACTATGTTGAGCACGATTGTAGCTATGTTATATGTATGGAAGGTTGTCATCCCATGTTCAATGATGCTTGCGGTTGTACATGCGAAGCAGTTCTACTACCAAGTTATTTACAACTTCCATCTTTCCGTCTATCTGCGGATGAAAGGCTGTCAACAAAGAAAGTTTCATGTCGAGTTGTTTCCAGATACTTTTCCAAAAGTGGCTGAAAAAATATAGCATCTCTTTCAGAAATAATGGTCATTGGGAGGCCATAATGTTTCCACACATGTTTGAAAAAGAGCCAGGCATTTTGTTGTGCTATCGTAGTCTTCTTGCATGGTATAAGTATAGCCATCTTGGAAAATTCGTCGACTACTACTAAATTGCGTCATGCTGATGTTTGTTAGTAGGATATCCCTTCAAGTAGTCCATAGAAATAGATTCCCATGGTCAGATATGAACTAGTATGGGTGTGTACAACCCTTGTCATAGATTTGGAGGTTTATCAATGGCACAAACTACACATGATCGAATGTACTTGTTGACGTCAGATTTGAGTGAAGGCCAGTAAAAGTACTTTTGGAGGATAAAAAGTGTTTTTGTGACTCCAAAATGTCCTGTAGTCTTGTTGTAGTGTGCATTGTAGATGAGCTTATGTCAATTCTCATCGGTTGGTACACAAATATGTCCAAGCTTCTATAGCAAGGTGTCCTTCAGGAAGTAGTCAGTAGTAGACAGCATGTCAGCCTGAATTTGTCGATAAATTGCAGAGAAGTCATAGTATACCGAATACAATTGTGACCAAGTAGTGGTGTTGTAACCCTATATACTCATCAATGTAGACAGTAGAGTAATGGGTGGTTGGATGAGACAATTGATTGCGGCATTGGATTTTCCTTTCTAATACTCAATTACCAACTGAAATTATTACAAGTAGTTAATCCACTTGATTTTTTGAGTTGTCTGTATTTTCGACTGGGAAAGAGCAAAATGTAGAGGCTTATGGTTAGTGAGGATGATCGTTTCCTTTCCAAGAATGCAGTGTCTCCATTGTTTAAGATCTTTCACAATTGTGTACAGTTATTTTTCATACATCAAATGTATTCTAACAATGTCGTTGAAAGTTTCAGAATGAAACACAAATGGGTGACCTAACTGAGTGATCACTCTGCTAAGAGCATAGTCTGATGCATTCGTCTCAATCTCAAAGGGCTGATGAAAATCAGATAACACAAGTACTGGTGCAATACAAAGCTTGTTTTTTAGTTGTTCAAAATCCTTTTGTTGTGTCAGTGTCCATTTAAATACAATTTTCCCATATCCTTTCATCAACTGATTCAAAGTCCATTCGATGTGGTTGAAGCCGAGTATGAACCGTCGATAGAAATTCACCAAACCAATAAAAATTCTTATTTCATGAATGTTTTGAGGAATGGGCCAATATTTAAGGATCTATACTTTTGCTAGGTCGACATGAATGCCTGCAGATTCAATTACATACCTGAAATATTTGATGTTGGTCATCACAAATGAGTATTTTTCCATGTTAAGATATAGTCAATGTTGCTGGAGAGTGTCGAAGTTGTCATAAATGTTCTTCCCATGATCGAATGGAAATCAAGGTATCGTTGAGATACACATTGACACACTTGTCGATGAAAGGTCGTAGAAGGTCATCCATATATCTCATGAAAGTTACAGGTGCATTCGTTAAGCCGAAAAGCATGACTAACCATTCAAACAATCCTTCCTTGGTATTGAAATTTGTTTTCCATAAATCGGTGGACTTGATTATAATTTGATGATATCCCGAATTAAGTTTGAGTTTCATAAAGAACTTAGCACCTTTCAGAATGTCGACGAGTTCATATATCTATGGAAGAGGGTAATGTTCTTTACTGAAATTTTGTTGAGAGCCCGATAGTCGATGCACATGTGCCAAGTCCCATATTTATTTGGAACTAGCACGACTGGACTTCCACAATAGAGGAGCTGGGGCAGATGTGACCTTTATTGATCAAATGCTGGATTTGTCTACGAATCTCTTCGTTCTTGAGAATGGATCTTCTATAAATAGATGTGTTAGGTAATGAAGGACTAGGAACAAGTTCAATGGAGTGTTTTACCTGACAATGTAGAGGTACTCCGTTTGGATGTTGAAATACGTGATGGTATTCCTCAAGAATGTGGTTGATATTTTGTTGTTATCGGGAGCTACACTGGTCGGTGCATCAACTTGTTGCTGCAGTATTCCTAGAATGTTGAGGCTTTATCATAATTAATGCGAACTTCTAAGCATGATTGATAATATTCTTTGTTTTCTTGGAAGATATCATAGCAACAGTTGATGTGGTTTGTCTCTCTGGTATGTAATACCATTAATTCTGAATTTTGACAATCACCTTTTGAGGTCATGACTGATATGTAACGTGGGGATCCCATAGGTAAGGTTTTTCGAACAAGGCGTCGGCTACAGAAAGCGGTGCCATGTCACATAGTACTTCATCTTCAAAAGGTTTAATGAAGTAGGTGATTCTGCATTGGTGCGTGATTCTTAGTTCCTGTCCATCCTTCATCCAACCAATATTATAAGGCTAAGGAGGTGAAGTGGTGACAAGACCTAATTTCTTCACAAGATATTCAGAAATGAAGTTCTTTTAGCTACCATTATCCACAATCAGATGTAATCGATTTTTCTGAACCCATATTTGTGTATGGAACAAGGGTTCTCGTTCCTCCTCATCGACAATAGTCAAGGATTTTAGAGTGGTTTTAGCTACCATTATCCACAATCAGATGTAATCGATTTTTCTGAACCCATATTTGTGTATGGAACAAGGGTTCTCGTTCCTCCTCATCGACAATAGTCAAGGCTTTTAGAGTGGTCGAAGTGGAGAATCCAAGAGGATTGATGCATCTAGATCATATTCTACCAGGGTTTTGTTGGACAAGTCGGATGTTGATAATTTTTCCAAAAATGTGTTACGAGCTTCGCATTATGAAGTATAATGCCATGCTGAATTGTGATAATCACACCATTTCTAGGTAGGATCTTGCTTGTTGTGATCCCTATTGTAGTTATAAAAATTCTTCTTGTGATGATCGAGCTTGGCGGAATAGGCTGGCGACTTCTTGTTGGATGCTTGACCTATTCGAAAAATGTGTTTTTCCTTTTTGTTTAGCTTCAAGCTTGCTGGGGTAATGAAATGAATCCGAAAGTGTATTGACAGTTAGAAACTCCATCTCTTGTTGAATGTATGGGGATAATCTGTTGATGTACTTTTGGACAAGAAAATTCTCTTATGCTTGGATGCCAAGTCTAGCCATGAGTAGATAGAACTCGATGGTGTTACTATGCACGGACTGGTATTTCCATTGCCTTAGTTGTTGCCACTTATTATACTATTATTCAAGATATTTTGGTGGGTAGAACTCCTTTCAGATGTGTTCAACAAATTTTACCCATGTGTCTATGGGGTCGCCTTCTTTTTCCACATTTGCTAATAAATTTTCCCACCAGCAGTCTATGGAGGTTGACATATTCAAGGATGCAATGGTGATCTTTCCCACTTCAGAGAGTTGATTCATAGAGTAGTAAGATTCCAGTTTTTGTACCCAATTATTGACGGATTCTGCGTCAATATTTCCTTCAAGATTCGGTGTATCCAAATTCATTTTCACTTTGAAGGGGATGATTTCATCAGAGTGAGGTCACATCGAATATTCCTCACAGTTTGAAGTGACTCGCATGAGAATCTCGCTAAATTGGGAGAACATTTTAGTCCACTGGAGATCCAATTCTTTTTCTATGAGTTGTTATGTCTTGTCAGTTGCATGTATATTGTCTACTTATTTGGTCATATTTTCTGAAGTCGAAGGAAGTGTCTTCTTTTGTTTTTGAGTTTGCGAGCATGTTTAAACATGCATACATTAAATAACTTTGATGGAAGTGTTGATGTAACTTAAGCTCTGAACAAAATCAAGCTCCAATACCAATGATCCAGGTCATTCCCAAGCGCATTCTGGGGATAAAAATTGACTGAATGAGTCGAGAATTATTATGGCGAAAGCATAGAAAAAGAACAAGTAAAGCATGAAATACACTATGTCGACAGAAAGTATGCACACATACAATATGCAAGAATTTGAACCAATTTCTATTATCATTTCTTCTCCATGAAGGTTTATTTTCTTGTTACCATAATGCACATGTTTATATAAGATGTTGAGACACTTGGGTGACTACCTATTACATTCAGTTACAAGAAGTTATAATGGTTCGGAAGTTCAACTGTCGTAGAGGAATGAAAGACAGAGACATTTTGTTGATGTTCTACAGGTGCCAACAAGGCATGTCAAGATGTTGTATGTCAAGCACGAAACCTGTCGAGGTCAGTTGTGTCGAGGTCCATACTTGTCGAAGTCGATGCCGGACCTTTCAAAGCAGTCAGAGTAGTCGAAGCAGTCGAAGTGCTAGACTTTGTCGCAGTTTGGAAACATGCCAACTATTTGTTGGATCAAATCAACCATGAACAAGTCAAAAAAAGAAATAAGTTTCAAAGAAAGATGATCCAAAAGCTGATGTTCCTAAGAAATTTCAAGAAGGGAAAAGGGATGCTAATGTGAAAGAAATAGAAAAGGTTCAGTATTCCTTTAATATTGAAAACGAAATTTATTAAATTAAATTCCAATTCCTTTAAAAGATATTTTGAATAATACTAAATACAAGGATCAAATCATGAAGATGCTAAAAGAAGAAGAAGAAGAAGAAGAAGAAGATCCAGATACTTTGATTCTCCAAGATGATACTCCTACTTTCTTGTTTGGTCCTCATGTTGAAAATATTCAAAATGAAAAAGTACGTCCTTTAACATCATCATCAATGTTCATGATATGGTTTTACACAATCCAATGTTAGATTCAGGGGCATCACATAATTTAATTCCAAAGGTTGTTGTGGATAGTTTAGGACTGGATTTTTAGAACATCATACCACCTAGTACCATGGTCACATTTCACATAGGACATACTTTAATTTTTTTCACTTATGTTGCATAGTCCAAACTTTGGTTATGTTCACTTCCTAAGGTAATTGGGGGTTTTGGACCATTAATTACACCCATCTCCCATATTTTTATCATTCAAAGGCATGAGTACCCTCATTAATGAAATATTGGTCCCTTGAGGAACTCCCTCTCTTTAAAAAAGGGAACCGGTTTGACTAGAGTTGCCTGCGCATTGTATTTGAGTGTTTTTTTCTCTTTTGGACCATTAAATTCTCCCTAGAGCCACTCCTACTCACTCATGCACTCCAAAATGCCTAACCTACCCTTATTTATGACCAAGCATGCTTCACATGTGTTTACATGGCCATTTGTGACCGTTTGAGGTGGTTTGGGAGCTCATTGGTCCACTTAAGGGGGTTTGAGGTCCAATCTAAGCCTGCCACATGCATGCCACCAATTTTCCTCCAAAGGCCAAATATTTTATCCTAATGTAATATAATCATGTTCTAGATATGTTTCCATGTTGGATTGTAATAGAAAACTTAGTTATTTGCACCATCTCTATGTGTTAATCTTGCTCTTTTACATTGTTTTCTTCATGTTTTGTCAAATTATTTAGTTGTGAGGATTATATTACCTTTTGTATCTTGTTGTGAATCATAATTTCACATGGTATCGGATCTCTTTGGAGCTAGAATTTGAATTAAGAAAATTCATAGGGTTCGAATTGCTATTTAGGGTCTCCTCCAATAAATTTGAGAGTTTTCATTGTAGGTTTTTCAAGTGTTCTTTGTCACTTAGTGCGAAGTAGGGAATGGAGAAATATCATGTCTATTTTTTCACTCCGTTCAACTATTTTTAATGGAATGCCGAAATGGTGATCCATTTGAGGTTGAAAAGTTTCTACAGAGTAACCATGGGAACAAAGAATGCGCCAAACTCAGTTGTTGAGAAGTCTAAGCATTTCAACGGATTGGATGAAGAATTCATGATGATTTGTATCAATATTTAGAGGAATATCTTATTTCATGTAGACAGTCTTACAACACCCAATGAATTTTAACTCAATATTGAGTCACTGCTTGTGAAGACAGATGAGACGAGAGGACACCTACTCGAAAAAGTGTTGGTCACTTTGATTCCAACTCACTTTTAGAAGATCCAAGATTTCTTCACCATATTCAAATCCTTGGTACTTCAGCTGAAACAATGTGGCTTTGAAAAGAAGGAAGAAAAAATATTTATTCCCATTCTTTCAAATCTAGGGCATGAATATCAATGTTTGTTTTGACATTCCACTCAGGCAAGCTGGTAGTTCAAAATTGGAGAACGCCAACTTTGGCAGACTTCGTGGAGTCTTTGACTCAAGAACAAGATAAATTAGTTCAATTGGGTATCATCAAATCCAGTAAGTATTAATCCCTTATTGCAGATGTTTTGAATCAAGGAAAGGGAAAGAAGAATCCCAAGGATTTGAAGCAACAAGAGAAACAGAAGCAGGAGAAGCCCAAATCTTTTGATGGGGGTTCGAATCCTAGCAAGGACAAAGGAAAGAAGAAAGAGAAGACAAAATTCACTTATTGTCACAAATTTTGGCATCCAGAGAGTTCATGCATGAATAAAACCATTGAAATGATGGCACAACTCCTTGAGAATAAAAACATTCCTCTTCTAGATGGCACAAGGAAGAAAGAGGGAGGTTTGAATTCTGAAAACAAGGATAGATGCCATGCACCAGTTATTGTATCTTTTGTCTCTTCCTCCTTCATCATATATTACGATGCCTCAAGGCACATGGATTATGTACAAGATTCTTTCTTGGCCATACATCCATATAATGGTCCATCCATCCTCATGGGTGATGACTCTGAGATCCCAGCCAAAGGGATTGGCAGGATCGATCTTGATAATGAGTACTTCAACAATGTGTTGTGTGTTCCTGATCATACAAAAAAAATACTCTCTATCTATCAAATGACACATACAGGTTCAAATAAGAGAGTGACATTCACTCAAGATGATGTGGAGATTTCATAAATTTCTGCATGCAAAGTTGTTGCAGTGGGTATTGTAGATCATGAATCAAGAATGTACAAGTTTTCACACTTTCCTCCTTACTCCTCAGGGAATGCACTCATGTCACATGCAAATGAGACCAACAATCTATGGAATGAGAGGTTTGGACACCTTAAATACATATATCTTCAATCTTTGAGTGAAGAAAACATGGTTGAAGGACTTCCAAGCATCAATTTTTCCAAAGGCACATGCAAGGGATGCATTGTTGGGAAGCATGCAAAGAGAAAGTGTGACAAGGGGAAGGAAAGAAGGGTTTTCCAAGTGCTTGAATTGATCCATTCATATATGATAGGACCTATTACCATAATCTCCTATGGAAAATCAAGGTATTTCTTAAAATTCATATATGATTTCTCAAGGTATTGTTAGGTGTATTTTCTTAAGCAAAAATATGAAATGTATGAGATCTTCAAATTTTTCAAAGCTTTGGTTGAAAAATTGAGTGGGAAGAAGATCAACATATTAACGATTGAAAATGGAAAGGATAATGTCAATAATAGCCTACAACATATATGTGAAGATAATGGAATTCAAATGAAACATTCAGTGCCTTACACACCACAACAAAATGGTGTGGCAGAGCGCAAGAATAGAGCATTGAAGGAGATGGCCACATGAATGTTAGAGGCTAAGTATTTGTCTCCTAAGATATGGGATTAAGAAATAAATTGTACTACATATGTTCAAAATAGAGTTCCACAAAAATAATTGGAAGATAAAACTATATTTGAGGTTTGGAGTGGTCACAAGACAAGTGTTTCTGATTTCATGGTTTTTATCTCAAAGGCTTGGGCTAGANGTTCCACAAAAATAATTGGAAGATAAAACTATATTTGAGGTTTGGAGTGGTCACAAGACAAGTGTTTCTGATTTCATGGTTTTTATCTCAAAGGCTTGGGATAGAATTCCTCCTGAGAAGAGAAAATACTTACAAACTAAAATAAATGAGTCCCTAATGGTTGGATATGATGAGTATGAAAAGGGATACAATCTCTTTGATCTCTCTCTCTCAGAAAAATTTCATTGAGAGAAGTGTACAGTTCGAAGAAGAGTCCATGCAAGAGGTAGAACTAGTAAAGGGGGATTGCTCACACCCTACACTCAGTGATGATGTAAGTGATGTTTATCTTTCTATTTTTTTTATTATGGTATGGAAGATTAATATTATGACATGCAGGTAGATCATTACTCACCCATAAGGTCAAAATGGTCTGAGAAAACCATACAAGAAGCTGGTGATCCTGTTGGAGATCCACTAGACTCTAGGAAGACTAGATATCAGTTTCACAATGTTTTCTCCGCTTGTGATTTGAATCTTATAGAGAAATTTTATGATGGTTTTATATGATACACATTCATACGAAGAAGCATCAAATGATCCAATATGGCAAACATCCATTAAAAAAGATTTCAAGTCTTTGCAAGACAATGAAACTTGGGAGTTGGTTCCTCTACCTTCCAATAGGAAACTAGTGCAATGTAAGTGGGTTTATAGGACCAATATGGATTATTATTGTTCATATATGAAGTATAATTCTATATTTTTTGCTAAAGTATTCTATCAAGTCCATGGATTTGACTATATAGAGACATTTGTTAGATTTTTATCATTTAAGCAATATGATCTTAGGATCTTATTTGAGAAAATAACATGTACAACAATCAATCACAAGATAAAATAGACACAAATATTTTCCTCAGAGAAACCATATAGGAGAAAACCCTGCAACTTCCTCGGAGATAGAATGAGCACCAATGGCAGAAGTAAAACCCAAAGACAAAAAGATGATCTCCAATGGCTGTTCTCTCTCTCACTTGAGAGAGATTCTCCTCTCTCACCTATGCGCTATAGTTGGGTGAGTGTGTGTATAAAATAGAGAGTCTCACTCTCTATTTATACTAGTTTCTAACTTGACAATCACTTACCATGGCCGACTTCTCTAGGTGATTCTAATAAACCTAGTGCCCCACAACTGCGGGGACTTTTCCCCATGAACAACAAGGAGGGTTAACCTCTATGAATTTACATGAATTGATTACATTAATGATTCTCCCGATAGGAACATTGGGGACCAATGAAATACAATATATGAAATATACAAGTGAATACATTCCGAACTTACAAATACATCAACACTCCCTCTTAACTCAGGGAAGGTATTCTCTCGACACAATTCATCAGCACAATTATTCCTCACTAAATCAACATCATCACTGATTCCTCTANAACTTACAAATACATCAACACTCCCTCTTAACTCAGGGAAGGTATTCTCTCGACACAATTCATCAGCACAATTATTCCTCACTAAATCAACATCATCACTGATTGCTCTATCTCGATCAAATGGTGCTATCTCTCAATTCTACTCATCATAGGAATTTCTACAAAGCCAGCCATTTTTCATGCTGGTTGTAGGCCTAGCCTCCATGTAGGTATTCATATTCTTCGACACTTATATCTGACCATGGAAGGAACACATCCAACATCCATGTCAGAAAGCCCCACCCAACACTTATATCTGACCATGGGAGGAACACATCCAGCATCCATGTCAAAAAGGCATGCCTAGCACTCACATCTGACCATGGGAGGCCCAACCTATCACCATGTCAAAATTGCCTAACACTTACATCCATCGGCATGGTAGGACACACCTTCTACCATCAGTGAAAGGCCCAACACTTACATCCATCGGCATGGTAGGACACACCATATACCATCCGAGGAAAGGCCCAACACTTACATCCACCATCATGGTAGGACACACCATCTACCATCTGAGGAAAGGCTCTACACTTACATTCACCGACATGGTAGGACACACCATCTACCATCTAGGGAAAGGCTCTGCACTTACATCCGACCATGGGAGGCCCGACCTGCACCATGTCGAAAAGGATCTGCACTTATATCTTACCATGGGAGGAACCAATCCTAACACCATGTCAGAAGGGATCTGCACTTATATCTAACCATGGGAGGAACCAATACTACCACCATGTCAGAAGGAATCATGGACTCATCACTTACCCTTGGAAGGAACCTTGATATGGAGAACACCAAGATTCTCCCTGAAGTACTCAAACTTCACTCTAGCTAATGGCTTGGTCAACACATCAGCAATTTGCTCGTCCATCACAACATATTGGAGCTTCACTACTCCTCTCTACACCATATCCCTGATATAGTGATATTTGATCTCGATATGCTTCGACTTGTCATGGAACACCGAGTTCTCTGACAACTTCACACAACTCTGGTTATCGCAATATATACAAGTAGCATCCAACTGGAGATCAAACAAATCAGATAGTAGTTTCCTTCATCACATTTCCTCACAACTAGATGAATAAGCTGCGACATACTCTGCTTCGGCTATACTTAGTGCCACACATGATTGCTTCCTGCTAAACCAAGAGATCACACTTGATCCCATACTGAAGAAACACCCCAAAGTGCTCTACCTATCAATGGCACTTCCTGCCCAATATGAATCCACATAACCTTCCAGGTTAATCTTTTGATTCGACCCATACTTGAGCCCATAATCAACTGTACCCTTCAGGTACCTCAGATTATGTTTTGTAGCAATCAGGTGAACATGTCTTGGATCTGTCCGGAATTGGCTCAATGTGTTCACAACAAAGCAAATATCTGGTCTTGTATTCGTCAGGTACAACAAGGACCCATTCATATGACGATACATTGTAGCATCAATTGACTCTGATGAAGCATCATTCAATAGCTTCATGTTCGATGCCATAGGTGTGGTCATGGCCTTGCAGTCCATCATCCTGAACCTCTTCAAGATCTCTACTGCATACTTCCCTTGTGCCAGGGAGATTCCATCTATATTTTTCCACACCTCCATGCCTAGAAAGTAGTGCATCATACCCAAGTCCTTCATATCAAAGTCAGCAGCGAGCTTCCTCTTCGTATTAGCAATCAACCCATCCTCACTTGTTACAAACAAGTCATCTACATATAGTATGAGTATCACAGAGTTTCCTTCCTCAACCTTATAATAAAGGTTGGAATTTGCTTTACTCTTGGTATAGCCTAATCTAGTAAGGAAGCTGTCAATTTTGTCGTACCATGTCCTGGGTTCCTGTTTCAAACTGTACAAGGATTTCTTCAATTTTCACACATGAGTTTTCCTGTCATGTGTCTCAAAACCGAGTGGATGCTCCACATACACTTCCTATTCCACTACACCATTCAAGAAAGTAGTCTTGACATCCATCTGGTGTATCTTCCATTTCATTACTGGAACTAAAGCAAGTACTGATCTAATGGAAGTGTATATAGTTACAAGTGAAAAAATTTCTTCATAATCTATTCCTTCTTTCTGGGAGAATACACGAGCCACAAATCTTGCTTTATATTTCTCTATGCTAGCATTTGTAGCATGCTTGATATTGTATATCCACTTGGAAGTTACAAAAAACTTCCCCTCTAGTTTTTGGACAACACCCCAGACATCATTTTTCATGATTGACTGATACTCCTTGATCATAGCATCCTTCTATTCTTTCTTCTTTGCCACTTCTTCATAGTTGGAAGGTTCTTTATCAATGATGTCACATAATAGGGATACATATCTGGAGTAGGACCTAGTTCTCTTCCTTTCTCTGTGCATTTATTCTGGAGCCCCATATCTCTTTGCACCTTGGATAGCCTCTCGTACCCATGCAGGTTTCCTCTTATGAGGATTCTTCTCCTGGGGTGTATCTATAGGTTCCTGGGGTTCTTCTATTTCTCGATCTCCATTTTGAGTTGCATCATTCATAGTTGTATCTTGAATTCTGGGTGCTTCTGCTTCTTCAGGGTCTTCAACAGGTCTCTTTCTGGATTTGTTGTAAGCTAAGTCTTTGTCAAATGTTACAAATCTGCTGATATCGATCTTCTTGAATCCTGGGAAGTATATTCTGTAAGCCTTTGAGCTTTCACTATATCCCACAAATATACCCTTCTTTCCTGAAGGATCTAACTATGTCCTCTTTTCTTTTGGAATGTGTATGTACACTGGACAACCAAATATTATGAGATGACTGACTTCTGGTTTCTTTCCGGAGAATACTTCTTCATGTGTCTTGTTCTCAAGTACTCTATGCGGAGTACAATTCTATACATACACATCTGTCCTAGAAACTTTTGCCCATAGTTGCATGGGAATATCTTGATCATGAAGCATTGCCCTTGTGGCTCCCATAACCGTTCTATTCTTCCTTCTGCAACCCCATTCTTTTGTGGATTCTATGGAGTAGTCAACTCCCTCTTAATCCATGAATCTTTGCATAATTCTTTGAGTTCATTTGATGTGAATTATTTTCCATTGTCTGATTGAAAGGTCTTAATTTTGTTTTCTGTGTGGTTCTCGATTCAAGGATTTGAATTCTTTGAACTTGTTGAATATTTCATATTTGTTTTTCAAGAAGTATATCCATGTGTTCCTAGAAAAATCATCAATGAAAGAAACACAGTATACATACCAACTCAATGAATTGGATAACATCGGACCACATACATCAAAGTGGATGATTTCCAAGATTCCTTTTTCCTTGCTCTCACTACTTGGAAATGTATTCTTTGTGTTCTTTCCTTTCGTACATCATTTGCAAAATACTTCATGTTTTTCCTGTATTTCTGGAAGACCTTCAACAAATTTGCTTGCAAATGGTAGTGCCCTATAGTCCACATGTGCAAGCCTTCTATGTCAAAGTTCATTTGGCTCTACTGAGTCATGGACCAAGGCTTGTGTTTGGTTGGCCCTTTAGCTTATATGATCCTCCCTCTTTCTCTTGAATCACTACTGCATCATCTATAGTCTTTCCCTTTGGCCACATAAGGACTTGGCCATCCACAAATGAAACCCTTATTCCTTTTGCATCCAATGCAAATATGGAGAGGAGATTATTCTTTAGTCCTGGTACAAACAAGACATCTTTCATCTTCATAGATTTTCTAATGTTTAGCTTATAGGAGGATTCACCACTACCTTTTATTGGATACTGGTATTCATCCCTAATTTTTTATTTGTGGGGTGATTCATATTCGAATAGTTTCACAAAATATTCCTTGAATCCCATCATGTGTTTGGAAGCCCCACTATCTATAAGCCAATCATTGCTTCCATTTGTGACAGTTCCCGTGAGGTCAGAAATCAAAACATACTCTTCATCACTTGAAGAATCTTCAATTTTTTGTTTGACTCTCTTCCTGGGAGGATCATCATCCTCAGTAGTGTGAGTATGATGTTTTATTTTGTCATTCTTCTTGTGAGAGTTACTCTGATTTCTAGGACAATTTCTCGCAAAGTGTCCTCTCTCATCACAAGTAAAACATATGAGTTTAGATAGATCTCTGTTAGATATTCTAGGGTTATCTTTCTGGTGAGAATGATTACCTTTGGGATGATGATAGTCCCTTCTTCTTTTCTTGGAGTGTACTGTGAGAGATTGATATTCACATCCCATATTTTCTTCTTGGGCTACTATTCGAGTTTCTTCTAGTGAGCATTCCTCCCACAATCTACTGAAGATGACTAGCTTTATTCTAACACAAATCCCTTGAATGAAAGAGTCCCATGACTTAGGGAGACCATTCAAGGTGGTCATCACAATTTCTGCATTCTCTACTTCTTCATCTACTGCTTCAAGATGTTCTTTGATTTGGGAGACCCTTGTAAAGTATGACTGTATGATATCCACATTCTAGATCTTTACACTCTTCAATTGATTTCTCAAAGTCATCTTCCGATTTATGTTCTTCCCTTCAAATAGTTTGGCCAGGGCATCAAAATTTTTATTAGGTGTCTTTAGGGAGGACACCTATGGTATGAGGTGATCCTTGATTGAATCAGCAATAATCATCTTGGTCTTGATCAATTTCTTCTTATGTAAGGCCTTAGCCTCATCTCCCTCCAGAACTAGAACTTCTTCACAGATGTAAGAGTACAACTCATTTTCTTCAAGAACTAGTGATATCCTATACTTCCATGCTCGGAAGCTATCAGCTCCCTCAATATTTTCATCAAGCTTGGTGTGATGAGACATCTTAAATGAGAACCTCAAATGGAAATATAAAATATTTAGATCTTACCAATTTGAGAAGCTGGAAACTGGATCTGGAGCTGTTGTTCTGCAGTGTTGGTTCTTTTGGTTCTGGGGAAAATTAGGGTTTGAATTTCCTAGAGTTCTACTCAACCAAAAACTTCTATCTTGGTCTCTAAACTTTTATTTTGAGGAAGAGAGTAAACCTATGCTGGGCTCACTCAAAAATTCCACTTATGTGAAAAGCCTTAATTTCTCGATGTAGTGGTAGGTCAAAAAATGAAAAAGCTCTGAATCATATTCTGCTTCGACATAAAGATGCGCCCTTCAATGGAGAGTCGGCCTAGCCTCCTTTCTCTGATGAATTGTGGAGAGAGACCCAAAAAGTAAGAATCCCTAGCTTCTGCAGCTGCACAATGTCTTCTTCTCAAGTTATCTCTGATACAATGTTAGATTTTTATCATTTAAGCAATATGATCTTAGGATCTTATCTGAGAGAATAACATGCATAGTAATCAATCACAAGAGATAATAGACACAAATATTTTCCTTGGGGAAACCATAAAGGAGAAAACCCTGCAACTTCCTTAGAGATAGAATGAGCACCAATGGCAGCAGTGAAACCCAAAGACAAAAGGATGATCTCCAACAACTGTTCTCTCTCTCACTTGAGCAAGCTTCTCCTCTCTCACCTATGCGCTATAGCTGGGTGAGTGTGTGTATTGAATAGATATTCTCACTCTCTATTTATACTAGTTTCTGACTTGATAATCACTTACCAAGGCCGACTTCTCTAGGAGATTCTAATAACCCTAGTTCCCCACAACTGCGGGGACTTTTCCCCCTGATCAACAAGGAGGGTTAACCTCTATGAATTTACGTGAATTGAATACATTAATGATTCTCCCTATAGGAATATCAGGGGACTAATTAAATACAATATATGAAATATACAAGTGAATACATTCCGAAGTTACAAATACATCAACAACATTTTCACCGGTTGCAAATATGGACTCTATCAGGCTAGTTTTGGCCATTGTTGCATGTAAGCAATGGGAGGAGCACCATATGGATGTGAAGAGTGTTTTTATTCATGGTGACCTTCATGAGGAGATTTATATGCACCATATAGAATGTTTAATTCATGATCCTTCACTTTTTTTTAGGTTGAATAAGTCTCTCTATGGCCTCAAGCAAGCCCCTAGGGCTTGGTATGCCAAGATGGACAACTTTATTTTCTCACAAGGATTTGAAAGATACAAATATGATCCTAATGTGTATTTTCAGAATTTAGATGACTCTATTCAGATAATAGTACTGTATGTTGATGATATTTTTATCACTTGAATTTGTATTGCTAATATATGTTCAATTAAGTCTTCATTGCACAATGTGTTTTCAATGACTAACCTTGGAATGTTGAAACAATTTCTTGTCTTGGAGATTGAGAAATATGATGTAGGTACTAAGGTCAACCAATAAAAGTATGATTTAGACCTTTTATTAAAGATCAAAATGTATGAATGTAAAGAATCCAAGTGTCCCTTCCTTTCAAGAGTAAAAATAGGTGATTTTGGTTCATCTCCATTGGTGGACAACTCGTTGTATAGGAAACTAGTTGGGAACTTGTTGTATCTCACACACTCTCGAAATGATTTGGCTTATGAAGTAGGTGTTGTTGCAAGGTATATGCAGTAGAATCATGATATCCACTAGAATGATGCTAAAATTATCTTGCATTATGTGCAAGGAATGAAACACGTCGGGATACACTATGTTGCTAGTTCTCCACTAGAACTAGTTGGATTTACTGATTCTGATTAGGATGGATATTCCATTGATAGAAAGTCCACTTCAAGTTATGTATTCATGCTTGCACATGCTACCATATTTTTTTCAAGTAATAAACAACACATTATATCCCTTTCATCAGTTGAGGTCGAGTAAAGAGGAGAAAATAATGTAGCTACACAATGTGTGTGGTTGCAAGGAATTATCGAAGAACTTGGTTTTGCATTTGATTCACCCAGTGTCATTTGGTGTGACAATCAAAGTGAAATAAAGATATCCATATATCTAGTATAGGGATATAGGACCAATAATATTGAGATTCACATGCACTATATCGGGATATTGGTGCATGAGGAGGTGATATCATTGCAGTATTTCCCATATGTAGAGAAATTTGTTGACATCTTCACCAAGAGCTTCATAGAGAGGACATTAACCTATATGAGGTCAGTACTTGGAGTGGGTGACACATGGTGATGACTGATATTCACTTTCATATTTTTCTCCATGTCCATTTTAGAGGGGATTTTTATTCCCATGTGGTTTTCCTTCTTACCTTGGTTATATGGACATAAATTTTTGTAAGAGGTGACTTGAGCCTTAGTTACCAAGGCCTCAATTTTTGATGTTGTTACACTACGTTAGGGTTAGGGGGGGTGTTAGAGCACCATAAAACCTATTATAATTTTCACATATCACCTAGGACATACTTTCATTTTTTTTTCACTTATGTTGCGTAGTCCAAAATTTGGTTATGTTGACTTCCTAAGGTAATTGGGGGTTTTGGACCATTAATTACACCAAGCGCCCACATTTTGATTATTCAGGAGCATGATATCCCTCATTAATGACATTTTGGTCTCTTAGGGTGATCCTAATCCTTCAAACATGGAACCAGTTTGACTAGAGGCGCCCATGCATTGTATTCAAGTGTTTTTTTCTCTTTTGGACCATTAAATGCTGCTTAGAGCCACTCCCACTCACTCATGTACTCCAAAAATCCTAGACTACCCTTGTTTATGACCAATCACACTTCATGTGCATTCACATGTCTATTCATGACCATTTGAGGTGGTTTGGGAGCTCATTGGCCCACCCAAGGGGGTTTTAAGCTCCAATCTAAGCCTGCCACATGTAGGCCACCAATTTTTATCCAAAGGATAATTTTTTTCTCCTAATGTAATATAATCATGTTCCAAACATGTTTACATGTTGCACTGTAATACAAAACTTAGTTATTGGCACCATCTTTGTGTGTTAATATTTCTCTTTTACACTATTTTCTTCATGTTTTGTCAAATTCTTTAGTTGTGAGGATTATCTTAGCTTCTAGATCTTGTTGTGAATTAGAATTTCACATGGATATTATAAGACCTTACAAATATATGTTCTCTTTTGATTCAAGAAAAGTGAAGTGTCTTGGTTTAATTAAAAATATGGTTGTGACATTAAATCAAATAATTGCAAAGAGTATTGCAATGGATGTAGTAGTTGTCGATATTCCATCCAAATTTGGAATGTTGTTGTCAAGATCTTGGGCATCAATATTCAAGGGTACTTTGAAAATTAATGGACATGTCATATGCAATAATCCCAGGTTTTGGTGATCCAAGAAGTTTGTACAGAGAAAAATAGTTGGCATATGTGGTTAGTAGTCAAGATAAACCTCATAATCACCATATATGTCTAGCTGATACTCAATTTTTATAATGACCTTCATTTTGAATAAGAATACCAAAAAAGTGGCAAACATCTTGAACAAAATAGTAACAAAAGAATAGAAAAAGGGCAGAATTTAAATCAAGAATGTGATGTTGAAGGTTTGTGGAATATGGATTTAAATGGATCAGATAGTAAGGAAGGAGTTAATGCAGGAATTTGGATTATTTCCCAAAGAAATGGTTCCAATATTTACTATCTTATGCTACATTTTGAGGGTATGAATAATGTTATTGAATATGTAGCTTTAATTCTATGATTAAATATTTTGAAGGATTTGAAATATAAGAGGATAGTTGTATGTGGTGATTCTGAGTTGGTGATCAATAAAGTTAATGACACTTATTAGACAAAACATCCTAGAATGAGAGCATATAGAAATGAAGTGTGAGACATGTTTGGAAAGTTTTTCACAGAGCACAGTATTTCATTGATTCCAAGAGAGAAAAATAGCATAGATAATACTTTAGATACCTCATCTAGTACTTTTAAAATTCCTATCTATCCCAAAAAAAAATATGAAATTGAGATTAAGCATAGACCATCTATACCAGATAGTGTCAAATATTGGCAGGTTTTTGAAGATGACCAACAAATCAAAAGATTTCTTGAAATGACTGATGGATTTTACAATACATCGATTGATGAGGAGAATCAAACTAGAGATAATGATGAAGAGGATGAGAATGTTGAAGACTAGGGTCTTGATCCATAATAATTCTTGAATGTTATAGGAGGTAAAGAGATCATTTAGTTGAAAAACAATTTCATCCCTAAAGGACTAGATCCCTTGGACAAATTATTTGACAATAATGATGCAACAAAAAATATTAAATTTGCTCCTAATGATAGTGAGGTAGAATATTGTAACATTGGGACAGAGTAAGAGCCAAAGATGATTAAACCGTCAAAGTCTTTATCTCCTGAAAACAAAGACATGTATGTTGATTTGATGAAGACATTTTCATATGTTTGCATGGAGTTATGAATATTTAAAAGAATATGATACAAATGTCATTCAACATACAATTCCTATTAATAAAGATGAAAAACCGTTCAAACAAAAGCTTAAATGAATTAGTCCAATGCTCTTGCCTCTTATTGAGAAAGAAGTGAAGAAATTGTTTAATACAATTATCATAATATCACTGAGATTTTCCAAATGGGTGGAAAATTTGGTTCCAATTAGAAAGAAGAATGGAGAAATCAATTTGTGTGTAGATTTCAGGAATTTGAACAAAGTATCATTGAAGGTAATTATCCTCTTCCAAAGATGGATCATATCTTGTAGAGGGTTGTTGGAGCAGAAAGGATGTCAATCCTTGATAGTTCTTCAGGGTATAATCAGATTAAAGTGCATCCAAATGATAAAGAAAAAACAACTTTCACTACACCTTAGGGTACATTCATGTATGCAAAGATGTCTTTTTTATTAATGAATGCAGGAGCTACTTTTCAGCAATCCATGGACATAGCTTTTGAAAAATAAAAAGATAACTTTGGTGTCATTTATATGGATGATATTTCAATCTATTCTAAATCTGATAACAAATATTTGAATCATTTAAGGCAAGTTTTCCTTAAGAGTACAAAATTTGGCATTTCCTTGAATCCCAAGAATCCAATTTTGCAATCTAAGAAGGAAAGTTATTGGGACATGTGATATCAAAGGATGTAATTAATATATATCCAAATAGAGTGGCAGCAATTCAAAAAATTGGCATTCCTAGAAACAAAAAGGAAATTCTATCTTTCATTGGGAAAGTTAATTTTTTGAAAAGATTCATTCATAATTTTGCATAGATCCCGAGATGGATTACCAATATGTTGAAAAAGGAAAATTAAATTAAGTGGAGTGTTGAAGCAAAGGAGTTTGATGATGTTAAGAGAGCATTAATTGAATCCCCGGTGCAGGTTATTCCATATATTACAAAGGATTTCCTGATATTGTATTTTTCTTAATAACATACTATTACAGGAGTCTTATTGCAGAAAAATCAAGATAATTTGGAGCAACCAATTGCCTTTTTTAGTAAAACACTAAGGGATGTGGATTTGAAGTAAAATATCATGGAAAAAAATCCTATNAACATACTATTACAGGAGTCTTATTGCAGAAAAATCAAGATAATTTGGAGCAACCAATTGCCTTTTTTAGTAAAACACTAAGGGATGTGGATTTGAAGTAAAATATCATTGAAAAAAATCCTATGCCTTAGTAAAAGCATTCAAAGACTTCATAGTTTATATATTGCATTCTCATGTAATTACCTTTGCTCCAAATAATGTAGTGAAAGACATATTGACATAGCCAGATCCCGAAGGTCGAATAGGGAAATAGATTGTTGTACTTATGGAGTATTAATTGGAGATCAGACCAACAAAATTGGTCAAAGGTTCAGGATTGGAAAAATTGATCGTTGAATCAAATTGTGAATCTTTGAATATAAAATTTATTTCAAGCATGTCAAATGATGCAGTCCAAGGGTCAGGATTACAGGTATCTGAGCATTTTTCATTATCCCAATGGTATAGTGACATTGTTTATGTTTTGCAGAATTTATAAGATTCACAAGAATTAAGTAAAACCAAAGCTAGATATGTGAAATTGAAGGAAACCAAGTTTTGCATTATGAATTGTTATTTATATTGGAAGGATGCAGGAGGAATTCTATTGAATTGTTTACTTGGGAATGAATCCAAACAGACCATGAAGGAGTTTCATCAAGGTGTTTGTGGAGGTCATCATTACTAGAAAGCAACTGTAAATAAAATTCTAAGACCTGGGTTTAATTGTCCTACAATGTTTCCTGATTTGTAGAATGAGGTAGCATACTGCCATGAATGCTAAAGTTTTTATGGGAGAAGAAAGTTATTTACATTACCTTTAAATCGCATTTCAGTAGAAGCCCCTTTCTAGAAGTGGGGTCTTGATTTTATTGAATAAATTAATCCTACATCCTTAGGGAAGCATATATGGATATTGACTGCAACAAACTATTTCACTAAATGGATTGAATCTATACCAATTAGGTAGGCCATAGATGTTGTTACCATCAAATTTTTAGAAGAAAACATCATTTCTAGATTTGGTTCGCCAAGAAGGATTATAATTGACAATGACCAAGCTTTTGAGTCTAAGAAAATGATTAGTTTTTGTCACGATTATAATATAAATCTAAGTCATTACAAAGCCTATTATCCTCAAGGAAATGGGTTGGATGAGTCATCAAAAAAGAGATTGGTTAGGATTATCAAGAAATTATTGCAGGATAATAAAAAGGCTTGGCATACAAAGCTGAATTTTTCTCTGTGAGCAGAAGAATTAACACTAAAAAATCAATTGGTACTTCACCCTTCCAGTTGGTCTATAGAAAAGAGCTTATTTCCCCATTCTCTCTAGGGTTTCCAGTAATGAAAATTTTATAGAAACGGGAAGAAAAACCCAATGATATTCAAAGAATGGTTAACCAATTGATTGAACTTCAAGAGATGAGAGAAAGGGTTTATGATAAAGTACAATTTTTCCAGGAAAAAGTGAAACAATTTATAACAAAATAAATAAAGCTGATGATTTCTAGGTTGATGACTTGGTGTTGAAATGGGATGCTAGGAATGAGGACAAAGTAGCAAACTTTTGACCATCTGTGGAAAGGACCTCATATAGTTGTTTATTATTGTGGAAATAATGCTTTCGTTCTACATGATCTTAATGGGGATTTGGTTAGTGGAGGCCTGGTGAATGGGATATTTTGAAGCACTATTTGACTTAAAGGAGTCAGGACTTCCACTATAAATATTCATTGTACATATCTACAGATAGTTGTTTCAAGTTGCAGGTTTGGATGACACTTTGAAAAATTTCGATCCCAAAGTGAAGGCTCTAATATTGGAAAGGTGGTTTTCATTTTGTTTATTTTTAGGAAAAAAAAATCAGTTCATTTGTACAAAAAATGTAGAGAAAGATTCAGTTTGCAGGGAGTGCTAGGCACTGGTCTGTGGGTTCTTTGCTACCTCACAGGGAGGATGGCATCCCCATTAGAGCCAGATGTTTGCACATACAAATGTTTGGGACATTTTATAACATTTTGGAGCCAATGTGTTTAAGAATGAAAATTAAATGAAAGGCAAAGCTAAGTTTGAAAACACAAGTAACCAGGAGCTATAATCAAAGGCTAAGTAATTGGGCGCTTGAGGTGCAAATTTAAAAGGGGAAGCAAAGTCAATTCAGAAGTGTAAGTGACTTTGAGCCATGACCTAAGGCTGGGGAATGAAGCACTAAAGTTTGAGAGATGTTAAAAGCTATAAAAGTGCGTGGATACAGTGACATTTAAATCAATGATTAGGGGAATTTTGAGGTCTAAAATGGGCCTCCTAAGAGATATAATAAAATATTATGAGTTAGGCATTTTGTGAAGGAGATATAATTACAACTCATCTCTTACACTAGAACCAATGTAACTATGGTTAAGTTATATTGAAAAGATGTATAAAATAAAAACAGTTAAAAAAAACATTTTTTGATGTGACCAAAAGTAAAAATACTTTTGAATATAATATGATAAATGTACTAATAAAATAGTGTACTCTTAAATTTGAATTTTGGAATATAACTTACTTAATATCCAAAATATATTTATAAACCCATGTATTTATAACTTTTAATTTTAAACATAAATTAAGTTTATATGAATAAATTAACATTTTTTTAAAGTATATATTCATTACATAAATTTATTTTATATTTGTTAAAAATAAAAATTATTCATACATCGAACTTATATTTTTATATAAATTTTACCTAAACATTTATTTATATTAATATTTACATTATTTAAATATATTCAAATCACCAACTATTTGATATTTATTTATAGATTTGATTTAATTTTATTTTATTTTATAACACACCATCTCCCATAACATTTAAATAATAGCAAACACCTCACAACACTTGCACAGTGCGTATTGTTGATTATTCACTAGAAATGGATTTAATTTTTTTTAGGAAACAATGGTCCCATAGCACTTATTCGATTAGTATGCATTATTGATTAGATAAAGAATTAAAAATCTAATATCTTAGGATATTATGTATTTGTTTAAATATTCTTTCAATTTACTTACTTCACATTTGATTTATTTAACGTAATAGCACGTACCATATTAGATATTATCGATTTGTAAATTAAATACGTATTCATTAAATAAGGAATCAAAATGTTTAAATAGGATTTAAATTTATATATTAAAAAGTCTTTACACAAATTGATTTATTTAATGTCATAGCACGTACCATATCTGAAATTGTGGATTTGTAAGTAAAAATTCATTAGAGAACGATTCAAAAGTTTTAAATAGGATTTAAATTTATATATTAAGAAATATTTACATCAATATCATTTTGATTTTGAAGAGATTTTAATATTTTTTATATTTATCATTTTAAAGTATATAATAGATTGTTTATTTTTTTGTATTCGTAATTTATTTTATATTTAAATATAAAGAGTCCTTTTCTTTCTAAGTTTTATAAAAGTAATTTAGTACATTAATATTATACTCAAAAGTAATTTATGAGTACTTTTTTTATCATGAGTACTTTACTTACAACAATGTTATGGTTAACTATGGTTTTCATTCACCATTTAGATTTTAATAAATAATCATCTTTAGCTCAGTCAATACCACCTCAACCATTATAGATGATGTCATCCTCTAGAATGTGATTGGTTCTTTTAAAGTTGATTTTGATAATACATTTTTTTTGTTTTGAGACCCATTTTTTACCTCAAAATTTCCTTGATGGAGGAGTATCAGAGTTGGGCCCCATCGATTGCTGTCATGCATTCTGGATCTATAATTTGCACGAGGGTTAAATTTTTAGAGTGGTAGAAGAAATTAAACCACCTACCATGTGTAGCCTTCCCATTGAGTTTTCTACCAAACTCGGGAAGGACTAAATCGCTTTCCTCAAGCTCCGAAACCACATTTTCTTGTTTAAAATGTATTTTGGAAAGTGAAAAAAGGGTTATTTTATTACTATTTCAAAAAAGAGTTGGCACGTCGATAGCGCACAAGTACCCTCCCACTAGTAGGATTTAAGATATCTTCATCATTCTTCCACCATAGGTAACTCTATAACTTTGTAAACTTTGATTTTCCCTCCATGGAACAAGTTCAAGAGTTTGTTTTACTCTGTAAAGACATAGATGAGAAAGAAGAGTTCATAGTTGATAGAGATGGGGATGTTTTCAACCTTTTTTTGTCTTTCGGTACTGTGTCTCAGTCCAAGTATAAGTTAAATAAGCTCAAGTCACAATGAATTGATGTTTTGAATGTTATCCTAGAACAAAGTCTCCATTTCCCTGAATTTCTCAGCTAGTGTGCAACCAATTATTCTCAGTCAGAGAGATTAATTATGAATACTAATGGGCCTAAAATTATCTTTTGAGTAAACTCACATATTGTTACAGAGTATTTAGGGTTACTTGAGTCATTTACCAAGAACCATGATCCATTCATTTAAGAAGAATTAGTTAGGGTCTACATAGATTGTAACCCTAAGGAGAAGGAAAATTTCCTATCTAAAATATTGAAACCTGGTCAATTTGTTGAAGGTTTTCCTTTGTTATTTGATGTCAATATATCCTAGGAAGATGTATAGTTGGTTTTTTCACTTATAAATTATTTTTTGGGTCACAATAATGATAAATTTGATGATTAGGTCATGTTAGGTTTCCTCATGAACATTAGTCATAGTCAGTCAGACTCATAGTTAGGTTAGTTCAGTTGTTTAATTTTGATGAATTCCTAGCTGAGGTAATTCATGTCTAGTTAGTGAATTTTCACTCTTTGGAGCACTTTACATATTAAGCATACATGTTGAGCATGCTCATATACTCTAATGAATAATATTTGAATTTTATGGTCAAAATAGTTTATTCGGGCCTTCCAAAAAAGATCAACATCTTTGAATTCATTACATCATTATGTCAAAGGTCTATAAGATTATTTTCAATACTGAATTACCAAGGGTACAGGAGGACATGAAGAGTATGCTACAATTTACTCCAAAAAGTAGAACAGAGGATTGGTTTTTATAGAAGGAACACACTATTATCAGGGTTTATGGATTAATGTAAGCACCTTATATTTTACTAGCATTTTTAACACCAAGAATTTTTTCTCTTAAGTTTTTAAGTAAAAGGTTACTGTCAGAGGAGGAA
This sequence comes from Pseudotsuga menziesii, assembly GCA_001517045.1. Classification (NCBI taxonomy): domain Eukaryota; kingdom Viridiplantae; phylum Streptophyta; class Pinopsida; order Pinales; family Pinaceae; genus Pseudotsuga; species Pseudotsuga menziesii. The sequence continues at coordinate 597,467 of LPNX011021775.1, read as the reverse complement.
AATTTTCTCAGCTTCAGAAATCCATATGATGTTAAGTTTCCTTTCAAGATCAGGACATTCATCATCAAGTATAAATAATCTCTTCCCATACTTGAGAAAGTGTTACAGACCATGAACTTCCAGACAACTGAGAAGATTAAATATGATCCTTATCATATCATATCCCAAAGAAGGAAACATAATAGAAATAAGTCATTTGAACATCAATTGGTGGAGGGACTAAACATGATTGTTAGTTTGTTAAGTTTTTGATAAGAACCAATAAGATATAGAGGAATTTAATATAGGACAAAACCAACAGGAGATAAATAAGGTTGATGTAGGTCAGGCAAGTTCTCTTGCTCCATTGGTCCAAACACTAACTAAGTTAGAATTTGTTAATAAAAGGACTATTTTAGAGGTGAGTAGTGTTGACATTGATGGTCCGCAGGGGTGTAGACTGGCTGGAAAGTTCCATGTAAATGAAGGAATGTTTTAAAGGATGTCTCAAGTTCAAATATCACCCTGAATTATCTGTGTCCCATGATTGTGGGTTGTGTGGATGCACCTGGGTTATAGTGGCAGCAGACAAGAATGGACCCCGTGTCGCGTGAGTACCAGAACTGCCCAGTGATCGATTCCCCTAGTAACAAAAAAAAAGTGTGGACATTGATGAATAATTATCTAATAAGAGGATTAATATGGATCAAGAGAAGGATATTGTTGATTTGGAAGAGAAAAGCTTGACTAATGCTGGGAGAGAATGCTTTGTTTCAACCACTATTATTTGTACATTTGCATCAATATTCTTTCTCATACATTCAAATTGCTAAATTTAGTTCCCAATATAAATATAGAAGTAATGTAATTTCACAATATGCAAAAACTAAAAAGCAATATTTTGAATAAACTTTGGAATCAGTCCCTCATGTTAAGCAATTGTTATAGAAAAAAGTCTAATGTGTTACAGAAAAGAATTCATATAATACTTTGAGAATTGTTGTTGTAAGTGATGATATGGTGTCATATATGGAAGTAAAATTAGATCAAATCAACGTCCTTGAAAAAATTCATCTCCGTGGACAGATAGGAGAAGTTCTTTACTCTAACAATTTACAATCAACATTGAAGATTTCGAAGTTACAATCAGTGGTGGAAAAATTGAAGGGTCAATTAAGACAAGATAACACAACAGGATTTGAGCCCAAAATCCAACGACATTCGACATAAAGTAATTTTTTGTCGGATTGTAATGATGAAAGTATTGTTTTGTCCAATTTGTTTTTGTCGTCTTGAATAATTGTACATTTTTTTACCTTCATGGTCAATGGTTTTTTTACCAGTATTGTTGTCGGTTAAGCAATGAAAGGTCATTGGATTTACGACGAGAAGGCCATTGGATTTGCGACGGGAGGTCGTCTGATTTGTGAATATATAAATTACAAAACATTTTGACATGTTTTCTATAGAAGCGACAAACGGCTTGCATAAATTATTTATTCCTCGATGGATGGTTTGAGGAATTGTTTTATTCTTTGACGACCGGTTTGCGGAATTATTTTTTTCTTCGACAGACTGTTTGCGGATTTTTTTTTATTCTTTGAAAAACCACCGCTTGTGAAAATAGTGATGTGTGTACCTTGATTTTTTAAAATTGTTTATAGTATTCATTCACGAAGTTTGTGACAATTAAATGTCAAATCACAATATTCTTGATCCAAACGAAAAAAATCGACAATTGCTTGTTAGACTATGGGATGCAACGAAACTAAGGGGTGATGGGAAATGTTATTGTCCATGTAGTCAATGCAGGGACTTTAAGAGGAGAAGAATATTGATATTAATAGCCACAAAGCATTGTATGGAACATGGCCATGCTGGGGGGGAATGAATATCGTCCATTTGTAAGTTTAGCATTATAAAGTTTTTAATATTTTTTTCTTTGGTAAATGTATGTATTATTTTAATATTTCCTATATTAACTTATATATATATATTGTTGTATTGATGTATTTATAAATAAAATATATCCTACGGCATATCGTCCAGAGGAAGTGCTTTCAGAACAAGTACCGGAGGAACATGGAGCGCTTATGCTTAATGGAGAACAAGTGAATGATCATATTGAAGAAGATTATCATACTGATAATGTAGTTGAAGATGATGGTACAAATACATTGATCCATGATTCATTTAATATGAGAATGGATGATGACGATGACAATGATAACAAAAATATTGATGACTTTGATGATGTTCATGATATACCTCTTCTTGAGAAGGTATACAAACCCCTTTATGAAGGCTCCAAAACAAATCTTCTCTCTGCTATATTGTTGATAATCAACTTGAAGGTTATGAACGGTCTTTCAAACATATTAATCACACAGATGTTAAGGTATGTAAAATAATCCATCACATATATACGATTGTGATAAATTTTATCTCTATTCCTCTAATAATTGTATTGTTAATTCATAATTCAAATTAATGCAGATGAATTGTGTTTCGTTAATATTATTTATATATTATATTAACTCTATTTTTATTTTTATTTGATGTAGCTTGATAGCTGAATTTTTGTTACCACCATCAAATATTTTACCTCGCATATATCGAGATTTATCTTCCATCATGAAAGAGATTGGAATGCATTATGAAGCAATTCATGCATGCCCTGATGACCATGTTATATATTATAATCGGCATGAATTTGCAACAAAATGTCTGAAATGTCATATAAGTAGATATCGAACATATCAAGTAACAAAAAAGGTGCCTCATAATGTTCTTTGTTATATTCCCATCATTCCACATTTGCAACAACTGTTCAGGTGAAATAACATAGCACAATTTATGGATTACCATACCAGGAACATAAGTCAAGATGCTATTATTCGAATTCCTACAAATGGTTCTGCATTTAGAGATATGCAGGAAAAGTGGCCTCACTGTAAAGAAGAACCCTGTAATCTTAGGATTTCTTTGGAAGAAGATGGTGTTAATCCATTTACACGGCATGGCCTATTTTTTTTATCAACAATAACATTCTTCCATGTTTGTCAATAAAGAGGGAGCACATAATGTTGTTGATGATTATTCCAGGTATATTGTGTCTACAACTATTTTATTTTTAATGTAGTTGTGGCATGTAATTTGTCGTATTTTGTTTCCTAATGTCATATATATTTTTTATTTTACTTTTGTGCATGGTTTATATATCTTAATGGTTCTCATAATTATATATTTTATATGTACTTCTAATCAATGAAGTNTCGTATTTTGTTTCCTAATGTCATATATATTTTTTATTTTACTTTTGTGCATGGTTTATATATCTTAATGGTTCTCATAATTATATATTTTATATGTACTTCTAATCAATCAAGTAAGTTCCAAGTCAAAGATATGAATGTATATAAGGAACCTTTTATAGATGAGCTATTGAAGTTATGGAATGGCATAAGTATATATGATGTATCTATACCAATACGACAAAGACCATTTCAATTCCATGCAATGGTTGTATGGACAATACATGATGCCCCGAGGTTAACCCATTTTTGTGGTTTGTATTTTTAAGTTCCACTTTAATTGCATTTAATTATATGAAGTAGTTAATATAGTCTATATATAATTATAATTGACATAGATATTCCATATCTATATATTGTAGGTCTTTAAACAAAGAGAAAATTTTCATGTCCATTTTGTGGTCCTAAGATCAAATCTTGTTGCTCAAAAAGCTTAATAAAGGAGGTGTTTGATGAGTATATGCACTTCCTCTCTAAGAATCACAGGTATAGAACAACCAAAAAATATATTTTCAATGGGAAGCAAGAGACTGCATTAAAGCCACAGAGAATGACACCTCACCTTTAGAAGATGCAATATAATAGAAATCATTAAGCTAGTACGTATGGATCATTGTATATGATTTGTTATGTATTTTTTTTATTGTGTGTTTTTTACTGTAGTGGCCATAATTGATTTATGTAATTTATTTATAAACTAATATTCATGATGTCCATCGTGATCATGAAGGAATTAATGGGATTCCATGAGGAATGAAAAATTATCCTATACAATTCAGCAGGTTTCCCTACTATGAGCACCTACAAATTTCTCATTTGTTTGATACAATGCATATTGGAAAGAATATGACTGAAACATTATGGCGACTATTGGAGCTAAGGAGCGAGAAAGATAAAATTGTGAAAGTTTGCAAAGACATTCAAGAAGCAAACCATGCAATGAAAGACATCATTCAATTTAATAGCAATGGAGACCAATTTAATATAAACTCAATTCCATGGATGTTGACAGAGCCACAAAGTAATGTTGTAAAAGAAGTAATGCGGAAAATTAAATTTCCCACTGGATTTTGTGCGAACTTGAAGAATATCATAAAAAAGAAAGGTGATTTTGCAGGGTTCAAAACACATGATTGGTACGTCTTCATGAAGGTAATTATTACTGTTATGTCCAGATATATATATATATATATATATATATATTTTAATTTTATTGCATAAATTTGTTTTTTTGTTTGTCTACTCTTTGTTTAAAAAATGGTGTGGGTTGTGTATTGATACAGTATGTTCTACCTCTCTCTCTCTCTCTCTCTTTCCCGAACAACTTCGACAACAATGTAAAACAAGTTATATATAATCTTGGGAAATACATGAGGTAGCTAGCAATTATTTGTGTTTCCCTAGTGTTTCTTTAATTCTTTGTATAATTTATTTGTTATTTGTGCACTAATTCGTGTTTTGTAATTTAATGTTTTTTTTGTTAAATATTGTCACTTGGTTTGCGTCACTTGTAGATGGTTGTCATCTAAAGAAATCCATAAATAATATATAAAGTATTGGAGGAGAGAAAATCCTCATCTCATGTGTGAAATGCAGAATCATCTACCTTCGGAATTTTTCAATGCACAGGAACACTACTTCATACACCAAATTGAGGAGATTGAATTGTCTGGACTTGTGCACTCAAGATCCATGTGGATGGTTGAGATGCACTTGAAATTTATGAAGGGTTTGGTGAGACAATGAGCACGTGCTAAGGCTTCTATGATGGAAGGATATATGGTATACCAAAACATGTTGTATGTTAGTGAATATATTCCTAATTTAGCGTTAAATCTCAATTTACATCGCGTTTGTGATATGGACTCCAATAACAATTTTGAAGGGGAGTACCTAAAGGGGAAAGGTAATTATTAGCTAGTGGATGTTAATTAATATAATACACTTGACTGTTAAATTTTATGTATATATTTCGTACATATTCTAATTCCATATAAAATTTATTGCATCAATTAAGAGCATATACTTTGTTCAGAAAATTTACATCTGTCTTGAATTTTAATGTTTATTGTCATGAAGCAGTTGGTCAAGAGTGGGATGCAATTTATTTATACATTGAAAACAATCTTGACTGGATCAAGGTATGGATTGAACAATGCGAACAATCGGGTCATGGAATATCATGGTAAGGTGTGGCTTCATTGGTAAAAGTGACACATCGCAATGGAGATACAAATATTACATAAAGGGAAATCGATTAGCACATGGTTTAAAAGATAAGTTGGTGAGTATATTAATCAATCACTCTAATTCTTTTTTTTGCAAATTACATTTTGATGTACATGTTGTTCTTTTCCATGTATGGCTACATAAACATGCACTTAATCATAATTATTGAATCTTTATGTAATCTTTTCATGTATTGCTTGTTGTAGGTAAAACACAATAAGGCTATGGTCTACAACGGTTGTAGATATCCCATCAAAAAAATGGATGAAACAAAGAAAACATCAGATTGTGGGATATTTGCAGTCTTTGAGGTGGCCAATTTTTCATCTAGAAGTGACAGACATCCTGAACTCTCAGAAAATCGGTACTATGGGTATTTGGAAGATATTCTTCAATGTGACTTTAAATCATTCAAGGTAGTTCTATTCATTGTCAAATGGTACATGTTACGATTGAATCAATGTGATCCCGATAGAACTATTATTGAACATGAAAATGGATTTACCATGGTAAATACAAGGTTTTTTGAGCCAGGAATGGAGCCTTATGTTCTTCCAAGCCAATGTGAACATGTATTTTACTCGGAGGTTCCAGGTGAAGCGGGTTGGTCATTTGTTGTGAGACATGATCCAAGGGGAAGGTTGGTAAAGTATAACCTAGAGGAAGGTAATGAAGAGGGTACTCTGGAAGAAGAAGACGATGATGAAGAGCATGATCAAAATGAGTTAGATGATTATGATGATCCAAAAGAAGATGTCCAAGAACTAATTGAATTAGATGATGTAGAAGACAATTCCCATGAATATTATATTGACGATGACATGATGATCATAACTAACTTAGATGACAATGATGATATGGCCAATCCTTACAATGTTGACTCTAGATCTGATGATACAAATGATGACTTGGATAAAGAAGATGATGAAGTCTATTTAAGAGTAACTATTTAATTAAAAATATTATTTTATCTTATTTGTTTTAAAAAGTTTTACTAACATTAATGAGATTAGATATTTACAGATAGGAGAATAGATGAGGCTAAAATTATCCGAGAAAAGTATCCAAATATTTGAATATTATTATATAATTTGATTTGCAAAATCAATTAATTTCATCAAATTGAAGATAGAAATACATGATTCATTTGATTATAGTTGAATAGATCATGATCATTTTGGATTTGCAGATATATGATTCCAACATATTTTACAATGGGACATTTTGTACATATGATATGCAAGAGAGTAAATGTAGGAGCAGAGATAAAAATATTTATTTTTGTGAACAATGTGCTTCCACCTACTGGTAAGTTAAATATTATCAATTTCAATTTGAAGTTCAATGTATTTACAGCTAATATTGTTTGGAATGTTCTTTTTCAATACTTAAGTCCACTATCTTCATCATAATCATCATCATCATGTGCTACGCAGGGCCAATGATGAACTTTTTTATGTATGTGCCGACTTGGTGTGAAATTTGGCGTCATTAGACTAGACACATGCATTAAGGGTGTGGGAGGGTTTCCAGACTCAAACATCATCCTGTGTGAAAGTAACTTTTTCTTATTGTTTTTTACATTTTCCTGTATGTTTTCATATGATATAACACAATTTTTTTCAGTACATAATATTAAATTATTCTTGAAACAAAGAGAAGCTCAGTAAGGCAATGCATAGTTATGATGATGATGATGCTGATGATGATGATGATGATGATGACGATGACGATGACGACGATGACGACGATGATGACGATGATGAGGATGAGGATGATGAAGATGATGATGATGTTGGTGGTGGTGGTGAAGATGATGTTCATGATGAATATGATGATGATGATGGAGATTGTGATAATGATGATTATGATGTCGATGATGATAGCGACATGCTCTTTGTCATCCTCATCGTTATCATAATCATCATTATCATCATCATCGTCGTCATCACCATATTCATCATCATCATCACCATCATCATCATCACGATCATCATCATCATCATCATCATCATCATCATATTGATCATCATCATGTTATCAAATCAATATACTAAAGCGGACTCAAGCCAGATCTCCCTAGTCCAAGTGGATCTAGAAAAAATAAAATAAAAAATAGAAATGCAAGTTAACATATAGATCACTTGGCTGAAATATGCAAATACTCTTCTCTCTTTATTGATCCAAGCTCCAGAATCTTCATATGTTCAGCTGCAAAACCCTGTCAAGCAAGTGGAAACAAGAAAATAGTACATGCATATCTAAACATGAATTGATCTAAGATAACAATTAAGGAAGAAATATCTAAACATTATTAACACAATAATATTTATGGAAAGAGATTTTCATTAATGTAATCAAGGAGATACATAGAATTACATAAAGAAGGAATGTCACAACCTAGCCTTAATGCAACAACTTTCCATCCAACAATCCAAGATGAAGCCTCCAAAGAAAGCTAGTAAGCCTCCCAATGGATGATAGGTATCACCTAGAAATTCCACCAACATAATGGTACCATAGTCCTTCCTCCCTTCACAATGGAGAGAGGGTTTAATTTATAAGGCTAAAGGGATAGAGTAGGGTGAGGATTAGGAGGAGGAGTCTAAGGGATCTTCCCAATAGGTTAGGAACTGAATGCCACCTCACCTAAATGATAGGGATAGACCTCCACCTCATCCACCTTCGAGAAGGGTCTCGAAACTCTATTTTTTTCCCTCAAAACACCACCAGTGCACCTTCCATGAAGGGAAAGAGCACCGTCGGTGCACCTAGTAGTGGGAGACAGAGCGCCGGCAGAGACACACCTATCATGAAGGGAAAAAGTGCCATCGACGCACCTATAATGAAGGGGAAAAGCGTTCAAATTCCTAAAGAGGGAAAAAGGAAAGAACAACCTCAATATCAATCAACTTTCATAGAAAGATATTTAGGGATTAGGCACAGGGTTAACACATGGCTCACCATGACGAGATTTCAGTGTAACAGAATGCCCCCCAAAGCATGAAGTTAGACGAATGCTTTGTAAAGTGAAGAAATTGAAGGTAAGGATCTTGGTTGGAATCTGCTGCAGTATCATTGACTCAAATCTCAAATGACTCATAACATGGCTATCGACCAATACAATGCAGATCCATGGTAGTAGAGACTGACTGCACATAATCATGGCTACTAGAAACAAGCATAGATCCATGATGAGATGGAAACATATCCACGAACAATACAATGTGGATCTGTGTAATAAGACTCAAAACAAACTCCATTGCAACCTGGGAAAATGATCTAACAACCCACGGTCTTCAAGCCGAACCAAAAACGACACGAATCTAACCATGTGATTGCAATGTCTTGACATCAAACATGGTAGAAACCACTTGATTACCAGTCATTAATGTGAAATGTTAACAAGTGCAAGGGAAATCACCATTGATGTCAATGATTCCCAAGGTATCTCAGTACATCCCATCGAATGTGAATAAAGGACTTGGAGTCAAACGCTCGATGAGATCTTTCAATTAAGAGTCAATGATGTAAAATCATGTTGAAAGCGAGGTATCTTTCCATTAAGGCATGCAAGACCAAGGTACTTGTCTTGGTTTCTAAGTATAATTACTAGATAAGGAGTTGAAGTCGAAAGGAATATACTCATCAAAGGAGGGCCATGATGAATCCCCCATCATCGACACAAAACACGATAAAACATGTTTTGGAGTAAACCAGGCAACATAGTGATGTACGAGATTGACTCAGCGATGACCAACATGATAGAAGGTAAACTGACTGCAGATAGTGAACATATGACCAAAATTCTCTTGAACATGGGCATGGCATGACTTGGCAGTATTGACACAAGAATGATACCAATCCCACAATGCAATTGACAGTGGGAGTATTCTTGGGTAAATCAAAGGAAGTAAGAAGAATCTAGGAATTAGTAGGACTCGATGACAAAGAGATTACCCAAGTACTAAAATGCATATGCAAACATGTTCCATGTTCAAGAGTAACTATGTACTGCCATAACAAAATACAAACTCTTTCATTAATTTCCCCATCATGATTGATGAGTGCCTCTTTGCTTTTTAATGAGTTGGAAAAGGGTAACAAACGCTCGATATAGCTCGTCCTTCGGATGAGTCCAATATCATATGTTTTATGATCCTGAGAAAGGATGGGCTCATTCCCAAAAGAGGGTCCTTCATCGTTTGATTTTAGGAGTCCGATGAAATCAAAATCATTTGTCATTTCATGTTTAGAGAGTCTGAAATGACTAAGAAAACTCCAAAAGGTTCCCTTTTCTTAAATAGGCTTAATCAGTCCAAAAAAGAGATAACCTACCACAAACTAGTTGACTGTTCTGATACTTTTACAAGCGTGAATGTAACAAGCTCGCTTGGAAATATTTTTGTGTTTTTAAAGAGATTGAAAAGAGCTTAAATATAACTCTGTAATGAGTTCTTTTTTCATAATCCAATTTTAATGAGTCTGGAAAACAATAAAAGTACACTTGATACCTCTTCACTAAGTTTTTAATGAGCATGATAAAGGTATAAAAGGCACTCATTACCTTTTTAATGTTTGAATCCAAAGCACGAAAAATGAAAATTAAGCTCAACATCATCTTACTATTTTTAACGAGCTCAAAGATCAACTGAAAGAATGCTCAGGGTATTTGCTTCATTTATTAACGAGCTTGGAATAGAAAATAACTATGCTCAAGGTTAGTTTTATTTTTTAACAAGTTTGAAACCAAGAATAAACACTACTCAAGGTGACTCCCATTGATGGGTGATTTTCCAACATGATGTCCAGTGGTTGGTACTTGCCCCCAGTATAATTGTCAACCAACTTTGTTCCAATATAAAGAGGTAGGGTACATGCCCCCCAAGCTTCGTTTCACCTACTTTACAAGAAGATGAAATGAAGGCTCAAATATTGAGTCTTGACACAACGGAAGGATCTGTTTCATTTTTTAACGAGCTTGATAGGNCCAAGCTTCGTTTCACCTACTTTACAAGAAGATGAAATGAAGGCTCAAATATTGAGTCTTGACACAACGGAAGGATCTGTTTCATTTTTTAACGAGCTTGACAGGAAAAAGGAATTGTTCTCAAGGTCAGTTTTATTTTTTAACAAGCTTGAAACCAAGAATAAACATTGCTCAAGGTGAGCTATTTCATTTTTACACAAGCTTGAAACAGAGAATAACTATGTTTCTGGGGACCTATTTCTTTTTTACGCAAGATTGAAATAGAGAGTAACTATGCTTAAGGAGACATGTTTCATTTTTATGCAAGCTTGAAACAGAAGGTAACTATTCTTGGGGACATTCGTTTCATTTTTTAACGAGCTTTACACAGAATGGGAACTATTCTCACAAGCATCTATCTCATTTTTTAATGAGCTTGACATAGAATGGGAACAATGCTCACAAGCATCTATTTCATTTTTTAACAAGCTTGACATAGAATGGGAACTATGCTCACAAGCAGTTCTTAGCCAACAAGATGTCTAGAGCTTGGTGGGTTTCCCCCTTACATAAGCTAGCGACTAAAATCCAATATGATGTCCAGAGGATGGAGTCATGCCCCATGTTTTACCTATGATGGGAAGAAGCTAACTAGAAGGGGAAGGAACCACAAGAACACGCGGGACATTCAGGGAAGTTTGATGACTAGGAGTCATACGATGATAAGTTTTAATGAAGGAAAGTTGATCAATAGTCACAATATTCCCATCATGGGGAAAATACATCACTCGAAAAAGTGTGGACACTGCATCTTTCATGGTGTAAACATAATCATGTCCAAGGAGCAGATTAAAATCTAAGGGACCTTGGACTACCATAACATCGATACAGGCAGTTTTTCTTTCCAAAGTAATTGGAAACCGAGGAAGGATCCCTAAAGGCGCTATAGGTCTTTGATTAAAATCTAGGATTTGATCAGTGGCTGACACAAGCGGAGGAGAACTTATGGCTTGCCAAGTAGTTGAGGATAGAATACTAACAGAAGCCCCTCCGTCAAAAATAGTGCTGAGTATTCTCTTAGCAGTAACTCATACATCTATCTATAAAGGAACACTCAAATGAAGATGAAATTCTGTTAGGCTACTATAGTCAAAGGAAATAACCTCACTACTTGGAGAGGGTTCTGTCAAAAGAGACAAAATTTCCTCTTGCATAGAATAATAAGAAATAACTACGAAAACTTCAGCATGATGATTTTCACTCTCAATTAGAAGAGAGGGACAAGATGAAGACTGTGTTGAAGGGACTACTTCAGTGTCAACACTCTCTAACAAAAGAGTGGGATCGAGTGGAGATAACATTGACTCGACCACTTTAAATTCACTCTCCAAAGCAAGAGTGGGATCAACCAAGGATGGACTTGGTGTTGATGTATTTGTAACTTCAGAATGTATTCAATTATGTATTTTATATATTGTATTTGATTAGTCCCCGATGTTCCTATCAGGAGAATCAATAATGTAAACAAGTCATGTAAATTCATAGAGGTTAACCCTCCTAATTGATCAAGGGTCAAATTCCCCACAGTTTTGAGGCATTAGGTTTATTAGACTCTCCTAGAGAAGCCGTCCCTGGTAAGTTATTGTTAAGTTGGAAACTAGTATAAATAGAGAGTGAGCCTCTCTATTTATCACACAGTCACTCACACTTATTTGTAGTGCATGAGTAAGAGAGAAGGAGTTGGGATAAGAGAGAGAACAACTGTCGGAGATCATCTTACTGTCTTTGGGTTTTACTGTTGCCATTGGTGCTTATTCTATCTCTAAGGAAGTTGCGAGGTTTTCTCCTTTATGGTTTCCATGAGAAAAATATTTGTGTGTATTGTATCTTATGATTGATTTTTGTGCATGCTATTCTCTCAGATGATATCCTAAGATAATATTGTCTAAATTGCTAAAAATCTAACATGGTATCAGAGCTAACCTGAGAAGAAGACACTGTGCAGCTACAGAAGCTAGGGATTCTTACTTTTTGGGTCTCTCTCCACAATCCATCAACAAAAGGAGGCTAGGATGACTCTCCTTTGAAGGGCGCATCTTTTTGTCGAAGTAGAATCTGATTCTAAGCACTTTCAGTTTTTGACCTACCATTGCATCGAGAAATTAGAGATTTTCACTGAAGAGGAATTTTTGAGTGATCCCAGGTTAGGATTGCTATCCTCCTCAAAATAAAAGTTTAGAGACAAAAATCAAGGTTTTTGGTTGAGTAGAACTCCGAGAAATTCAAACCCTAATTTTTCCTGGAACCAAAAAACCAGCACTGCAGAAGATTAGCTCCGAATCTAGTTTTCATCTTCTCAAATTGGTAAGATATTAATATTTTGTATTTCCATTTGAGGTTGTCAGTTAATATGTCTCATCACACCAAGCTTGATGAAAATATTGAGGGAGATAATAACTTACAAGCCAGGAAGTATAGGATCTCCCTGGTCCTGGAAGAAAATGAGTTGGATTCTTACATCAGTGAAGAGGTTCCAGTTCCAGAGGGAGATGAGGCTAAGGCCTTACACAAAAATAAATTGGTCATGGCTAAGAGTATTATTGCTGATTCAATCAAGGATCACCTCATACCACATGTGTCCTCCCTAAAGACACCTAAAGTAATGTTTGATGCCTTGATGAAGCTATTTGAAGGGAATAACATAAACCAGAAGATGACCTTGAGGAACTAGTTGAAGAATGTGAAGATCCAGAATGCAGAGACCATATAGTCATACTTTACAAGGGTCTCCGAAATCAAATAACAACTTGAAGCAGTGGATGAAGAAGTGTAGAAGGCAGAAATTGTGATGACCACCTTGAATGGTCTCCCTAAGTCATGGGACTCTTTCATTCAAGGGATTTGTGCTAGAAGAAAGCTAGTCACCTTCAATAGACTGTGGGAGGAATGCTCAGAAGAAGAATCTCAGATAATAGCCCAAGAAGAAAAGATCAAAAGTGAAGATCAAGATATGACAGTACACTCCAAGAAAACCAAGAGGGACTATCATCACCCCAAAGGTAAGCATTATAGCCAGAAATATAACTCTAGAAAATCTAACAAAGATATATCTAAATACATATGCTTTACATGTGATGAAAGATGAAATTTTTCAAGAGATTGTCCCAAGAATAAGAGTAGCTCTCACAAGAATAAGGACAACAAAAGAAGACATCATGCTCACACTGTAGAGGATGATGAACCTTCTAGAAAGAGAATCAAACAAGAAAGTGATGATTCTTCAAGTGATGAATACTATGTTCTAATTTTTCCCCTCATGAGAACTATCACACATGGGAGCAAGGATTGGCTTATCAATAGTGGAGCTTCCAAGCATATGATGGGATTCAAAGAATCATTTATGAAATTATCAGAACATGAGTCACCCCACAAGGTGAAAATTGGGGATGACTACCAATATCCAATAAAAGGTAGTGGTGAATCCTCCTACAAGTTAGACTCTAGAAAGTCTATGAAATGAAGGATGTCTTGTTTATACCAGGACTAAAGAAGAACCTTCTCTCCATCTCTGCATTGGATGCAAAAGGAATGAGGGTTGCATTTGTATATGGCTAAGTTCTTATGTGGCCAAAGGGAAAGACTATAGATGATGCAGTTGCGATTGGAGAGCAAGAGGTAATATTATACAAGCTAAAGGGCCAACCAAAACAAGCCTTGGTCCATGACTCAGTAGAGCCAAATGAAATTTGGCACAGAAGGCTTGCACATGTGCACTATAGAGCACTACCACTTGCAAGAAAATATGTTGAAGGTCTTCCATAAATAAAGGCAAAGCATGAAGGTGTTTGCAAAGGATGTGCGAAAGGAAAGAACACAAAGAAGACATTTCCAAGAAGCAAGAGCAAGGCAAAAGGAATATTGGAAATCATACACTCCGATGTATGCAGTTTGATGTCATCCAGTTCATTGAGTGGGTATGCATACTATGTTTCTTTCATTGATGATTTTTCTAGGAAGACATGGATATACTTCTTGAAGAACAAATATGAAGTATTCATAAATTTCAAGGAATTCAAAGCCTTGATCGAGAACCACAAAGAAAAGAAGATCAAGACCTTTCGATCATACAATGGCAGAGAATTCACATCAAACGAATTCAAAGAGTTATGTAGAGATTCATGGATTAAGAGGGAGTTTACCACTCCATATAATCCACAACAGAATGGGGTTACAAAAAGGAAGAATAGAACGATCATGGAAGCTGCAAGGGAAATGCTTCATGATCAAGATCTTCCCATCCATGTATGGGAAGAAGCTTCCAGGACAGCGGTGTATGTATAGAACTGTACTCCACACAGAGTACTCGAGAACAAGACACCTGAAGAAGTTTTTTCCGGAAAGAAACTAGAGGTAAGACATCTCAGAATATTTGATTGTCCAGTGTACATACACATTCCAAAAGAAAAGAGGAAAAAGTTATATCCTTCTAGAAAGAAGGGTATATTTGTGGGATATAGTGAAAGCTCAAAAGCTTACAGAATATACTTACCAGGATTCAAGAAGATTGGTCACATTAATAGAGACATAACATTTGACGAAGACTCAGCTTACAACAAATCCATAAAGAGACCAGTTGAAGACTCTAAAGAAACAAAAGTACCCAGAATTCAAGATACAACTATGAATGATGCATATCAAAATGAATATCAAGAAATAGAAGAACCCTAGGAACTTGTAGATCCACCCCAAGAGAAGAATCCTCACAAAAGGAAACCTTCATGGGTACGAGAGGTTATCCAAGGTGCAAAAAGATATGGGGCTCCAGAAGAAATGCATAGAGAGAGGAAAAGAACCAGGTCCTGCTCTGGTTATGTAGCCCTATTATGTGACATCATTGATAAAGAACCTTCCAACTATGAAGAAGTGGCATAGAAGAAAGAATGGAAGGATGCTATGATAGAGGAGTACCAGTCAATTATGAAGATTGATGTCTGGGATGTTTTCCCTAGACCAGAGGGGAAGTCTGTTGTGACTTCCAAGTGGATCTACAAGATCAAGCATGCTGCAGATGGTAGCATAGAGAAATATAAAGCAAGATTTGTGGCTCGTGACTTCTCCCAGAAAGAAGGAATAGATTATGAAGAAACTTTTTCACCTGTAGCCAGATACACTTCCATCAGTTCAATACTTTCTCTAGCTGCAGTAATGAAATGGAAGATACACTAGATGGATGTCAAGACTTCTTTCTTGAATGGTGTAGTGGAAGAGGAAGTGTACGTGGAGTAGCCACTTGGTTTTGAGACACATGACAGGGAGACTCATGTGTGTAAATTGAAGAAATCCCTGTATGGTTTGAAACAAGAACCCATGACATGGTACGGTAGAATTGATAGCTTCCTATCCAGTTTGGGCTTTACCAAGAGTAAATAAGATTCCAACCTTTACTACAAGGTTGAAGAAGGGAACCTAGTGATACTCCTACTTTATGTAGATGATCTGTTTGTAACAGGTGTATATGGGTTGATTGCTAATACAAAGAGGAAGCTTGTTGCCAAGTTTGAGATGAAGGACTTGGGTATGACGCACTACTTTCTAGGCATGGAGGTGTGGCAGAGTACAGGTGGAATCTCCCTGGGACAAGGGAAGTATGAAGTAGAGATCCTAAAAAGGTTCGAGATGATGGACTGCAAGGCCACGACCACACCTATGGCATCAAAACTAAAGCTATTGAGTGATGCTTCATCAGAGTTGGTTGATGCTATGATGTAAAATTAGATGATTGGCTCCTTGATGTACCTGACGAATATAAGACTAGATATTTTCTTTGCTATGAACACATTGATCCAGTTCCTGATGGATCCGAGAGATGTTCACTTGATTGCTGCAAAGAATATTCTGAGGTACATGAAGGGTACAGTTGATTATGGGCTCAAGTATGAGGTGAATCAAAAGATTAACCTGGAAGGTTATGTTGATTCATATTGGGCAGGCAATGCCATTGATAGGAAGAGCACTTCAGGGTGCTGCTTTAGTATGGGATTAGGTGTGATCTCTTGGTTTAGCAAGAAGCAGTCTTGCATGGCACTGTGCATAGCTAAAGCAGAGTATGTCGTAGCTTGTTTGGCTAGTTGTGAGGCAGTGTGGCTGAGGAAGCTACTATCTAATTTATTTGATCTCCAATTGGATGCTACTTGTATATTGAGACAACTAGAGTTGTGTGAAGTTGTCAGAGAACCCGGTGTTCCATGAAAAGTTAAAGAATATCGAGATCAAATATAAATATATCAGGGATATGGTGCAGAGAGGAGTAGTGAAGCTCCTGTATGTTGTGATGGATGAACAGATAGTTGATGTGTTGACCAAGCCATTGGTGAGAGTGAAGTTTGAGTACTTTAGGGAGAACCTTGGTGTTCTCCAGATCGAGGTTCCTTCCAAGGGGAAGTGATCAGTCCATGAGCGATTCTGACATGGTGGTATGCTGGGCCTCCCATGGTCATATGTAAGTGCAGAGCCATTGTAACATGGTGGTAGGCTGGGCCTCCCATGATTAGATGTAAGTGTTGAGCCATTCTGACATGGTGGTAGGTTGGGCCTCCCATGGTCAGATGTAAGTGCAGAGCATTTCTGACATGGTGGTAGGCTAGGCCTCTCATGGTTAGATATAAGTGATAAGCCTTTCTAACATGGTGGCAGGTTGGGCCTCCCATGGTTGAATGTGAGTGTTGAGCCTTTCCAACATGGTGGTAGGCTGGGCCTCCCATGGTCAGATGTGAGTACTAGGCCTTTCTGACATGGTGGAAATCTGGGCCTCCCATGGTCAGATATAAGTGTTGGACGAGCCTTTCTGAAATGGTGGTAGGTTGGTCCTCCCATGGTCAGATGTGAGTGCTGGGCCTCCCATGGTCAGATGTGAGTGTTGGGTGTGCCATTCTGAAATGGATACTGGATTTGTTCCTACCATGGTCAAATGTAAGTGCTGGGTGGGACTTTCCAACATGGTGGTATGCTGGGCCTCCCATGGTCAAATATAAGTGCTGAAGAAGATGAATACCTACTTGGAGGCTAGGCCTACAACCAGCATGAAAAAGGGCTGGCTCTATAGAACTTCCTATGAAAAGTAGAATCGAGAGATAGCACCATTTCATCGAGATAGTGGAAGTAGTGATGATGACGATCTAGTGATGATCCAACTTTGATGATGATCCAGTGATGATCTAGTTTTGATGATGATATAGTTATGATCTAGACTTGATCCAGAGAAGAAGACTTGTGCTGATGAATTGTGTCAAGAGAATATGACAAGCACCCAAAAAACTCCAAAACAATTAAGAATTGCTCCAAATCTACCAAAATGCAACCAAAACTCAATGACCAATGGGAGGAAGGGATAATATTGGATCTAGGGAGTGAATGACTATCATATGTAGCCTAAAAACCAAAATCAATCCAATCGAAACCAAAAAATGAAGGAAAATCAAGCCAAAATATGAGTTTCAAAGGTTCGGTGCACCTCCCTATACTGCACCAGAGCACCTATGAGAGGATCGGCACACTTACAACACTCCAAAAGAGTGCCTATGATGGGATCGATGCACCTACAACACTACAAAAGAGCACCTATGATAGGATCAGCGCACCTACAACACTCCAAAAGGGAACCTATGAGGGGACCGACACACCTACAACACTGCAAAAGAGAGCCTATGAGGGGAAGGCGCACCTACAACATAGTGTAAGAGCACTGATGACACACTTTCTCCTAAGGAAAAGAGAGCCTATAGAGCCAACACTTACGGCACTAAAAAATGATACCAACGACGCTCTGTCCACACAACCTAGGTGCGTCGGTTGAGAAACAAATAGAGTAAAAGCCATATTTACTATGGGAGAAGGGTAGAAGGTCTCATAACGACCCAAAGAGTATTAAGAGGATGCAAGACACTCTTCAAAGACAAAATATAAAGGAGGGAGAGTCTCTGGAGGCTAGAAAAAGGTTTTATAAACATATATGAAATAAAAAACAAAATGAAATCAGATCTATGCACTTCCCCAGTATGGTCACCAAATTTTTTGTTGGATAAATATACTCAAGCGAACTCAAGCCAGATATCCCTAGTCCAAGTGGATCTAGAACAAATAAAATATAAAATACAATCTACTTTCCTAGATTAAATAGAAATGCAAGTTAACAGATAGATCACTTGCCTGAAATATGCAAATCCTCTTCTCTCTTTGTTGATTCAAGCTCTAGAATCTTGAGATATTCAGCTTCAAAACCTTGTCAAGCAAGTGGAAACAAGAAAACAGTACATGCGTATCCAAACATGAATTGATCTAAGCTAACAGTTAAGGAAGAATTCTCTAAACATTATTAACACAATAATATTTATGGAAAGAGATTTGCATTAATGTAATCAAGGAGATACATAGAATTACATAAAGAAAGAATGTCACAACCTATCCTTAACGCTGCAACTTTCCATGCAACAATACAAGCCAAATTCTCCAAAGAAAGCTATTAAGCCTCCCAATGGATGATAGGGATCACCTAGAAATTCCACCAGCATAATGGTACCATAGTCCTTCCTCCCTTCACAATGGAGAGATGATTTAATTTATAAGGATACATGGATAGAGTAGGTTGAGGATTAGGAGGAGGAGTCAAAGGGATCTTCCACATAGGTTAGGAACCGAATTCCACCTCACCTAAATTATAGGGATAGACCTCCACCTCATCCACCTTCGAGAAGGGTCTTGAAACTCCATTTGTTTCCCTCAAAACGCCACCGGTGCACCTTCCATGAAGGGAAAGAGAACTGTTGGTGCACCTAGCAGTGGGAGATAGAGCGCCAGCAGCGACGCACCTAGCATGAAGGGAAAAATCTCCAGTGCTACACCTATCATGAAGGGGAAAATATTCAGACTTCCTAAAGAGGGAAAAAAGGCAAGAACAATCTCAATATCAATCAAATTTAGCAAAAGGAACTTTAGGGATTAGGCACATGGTTAACACATGGCTCAACATGACAATATTTTGTTGTAACACATCATCATCATCACCATCATCATGATCATGATCATCATCGTCATTATGATCATCTTCATCATGATCATCAACATCATCATCATCATCACCATCATCACCATCATCATCATAATCTTCATCATCGTCAACATCATCATCATCATCATCATCATCATCATCGCCATCTTAATCATCACCATAATCATCGTCATCATCATCATCGTCGTCATCACCATCATCATCATCATCTTCATCATCGTCAACATCATCATCATCATCATCATCATATTCATCATCGTCAACATCATCATCATCATCATCATCATCATATTCATCATCGTCAACATCATCATCATCATCATCATCGTTATCTTCATCATCATCATCGTCATCATCATCATCATCATATTCATCATCACCATCATCATCATCATCATCAATATCGTCTCCATCATCTTGATCATCATCGTCATCATGATCATCATCCTCATCATGATCATCATCACCATATTCATCTTCATCATCAACATCTTCATCTTCATCATCATCATCATCATCATCATCATCACCATCATCATCATCATCATTGTCATTATTGCCACATTTGGTCCTTCTTTTCATCATCATCATCATCATCGACAGCAGCAACATCATTGTCATCATTGCCACATTTGGTCCTTCTTGTTTAGTAACAAAAAGTCATGCAATGTGATTTTCTTTTTCTTTTTCTTTTTCTTATGTGATTTTCTTTTGCTTGGAATAAAACTTGTAGCCAAAACTAGAGTTTCAAAGAGATAACTTACTATTCAATGAAACTTTGTTGTAGGGTCGTTAGGGTTTTAAGGCAAAGATTTGGAATGGTCATAACTTCCTCAATAATGTGAAAACTGATATCATACAATATTTAAAATTAAAGTTGTGTAAGTTCTCTTTCACCTAGATTTAGTATAGCATAAATCTAGGAAACCTGTTAGGTTTTCTTTATATCTGATTAGATTATATAGGATCTTTATCTGAAAGAATAACAAGTATAACAAAATGCATAAGATGTAAAATATGGATAAGACACAAATATTTTCATCAAGGAAACCATAAAGGAGAAAACCCTGCAAACTTCTTTAGAATAGTAAGATGATGAAAAGCAAAAATAAGAAATGTTCAACGACTATTTTTCTCTCCTCCTATGACTCTCTCTCTCTCCAATTCCTTAGAGAGAGTGTGTGGTGTGTATAAACCAGGGATAGCACCTCCCTATTTATACCCTTTCAATTCACTGACCAAATATAAGACCGGATCCTACATGTCATCTCACACGGGGCCCACTTCTCCTATAGAGACCACAATTACATATTACATGATCTTACATTGGGGACTATTGTCCCGACTTACAACGGAGGTTGTACCTCAAGGTCTAGACACAATTTAGACATCCCATAAAGGGGTAACACACATCCCCAATGGGGGTACAACAACATAAAATGATAATATACATCAGAATATTTTCTGAAGTTACAAATACATCAACACTTTATCTTAACTAGGAAGGTATTCTCTCTCTATACATTCATCAACACATATAGTCAGGTATTCATCACATCATCATCATCATGAAGTCATAGAGTCTTCATCATAGTTGTTGCCATCATCTTCTTATAATTTGATCATCTTCCCATACTATCTGTCATCAGAAGTTTCTACAGTGCCAGACCTTTTTCATGCGAGATGTAGGCCTAGTCCTCTACTAGGTCTTCATCTACAGTGCCAACCATTTTTCATGTTGGATGTAGGTCTATAGTGCCAACCCTTTTTCATGCTAGATTTAGGTCTTCATCTACAAATCCATCCATTTTTCATGTTGGATGTAGGTCTACAGTGTCAACCTTTTTTCATGTTGGATGTAGGTCTTCATATACAGAGCCAACCCTTTTTCATGTTTGATGTAGGTATACAGTGCCAACCCTTTTTCATGTTTGATGTAGGTATACAGTGCCAACCCTTTTTCATGTTGGATGTAGGTATACAGTGCTATCCCTTTTTCTTGTTGGATGTAGGTATTCATATATAGATCCATCCCTTTTTCATGTTCGATGTAGGTATACAGTGACAACCCTTTTTCATACTGGATGTAGGTCTTCATCTATAGAGCATCCCTTTTTCATGTTGGATGTAGGTCTTCATCTATAGAGACATCCCTTTTTCATGCTGGATGTAGGTATGCAGTGCTAGCCCTTTTTCATGTTGGATGTAGGTATACAGTGCTAGTGCTTTTTCATGCTGGATGTAGCTCTTCATCTACAGAGCCAACCCTTTTTCATGCTGGATGTAGGTATTCATCTACAGAGCCATCCCTTTTTCATGCTGGATGTAGGTCTACGGTGCCAACTATTTTTCATGCTGGATGTAGGTCTTTATCTACAGAGCCAACCCTTTTTCATGCTGGATTTAGGTCTATCCCTCTACCAGGTCTTTATCATCTTCAGATCATCTCATTGTCACACAAATCACAACCCAGATACACATAACACAATACTCACATTCATCGACATGGTAGGACAGACCTACTACCATCTGGGAAAGGTTCCAGCATTTACATCCACTGGCATGGTAGGACAAACCTACTACCATCTAGGAAAGGCTCATGTGTATCACTTCCCCTTATAGGGAGCCTTGATCTGAAGAACACCAAGCTTCTCTCTGAAGTACTAAAACTTCACTATGGCCATTTCTAGCATAGAATCACATCAAGATTGATTATGTCCAAGGATAACCTGCGAACTTCGCCAAGACTGATTACATCTGAGGACAACCTACAAGACTAATTATGTCTGAGAAACCTACAAGATTCACTAGGATTTTATGCTCAGACAACTTGTCTCATCGACTATGCTAGAAATCACCACTGAAAGGCTCATGTGTATCACTTCCCCTTATAGGGAGCCTTGATCTGAAGAACACCAAGCTTCTCTCTGAAGTACTCAAACTTCACTCTAGCCATTTCTAGCATAGAATCACATCAATATTGATTATGTCCAAGGATAACCTGTGAGCTTCGCCAGGACTGATTACATCTGAGGACAACCTACAGGACTAATTATGTCTGAGAAACCTACGAGATTCACTAGGATTTTATGCTCAGACAACCTGTCTCATTGACTATGCTAGAAATCACCACTCCCTCTTTTGAGAGATATCAATCTGGATTACATACTAGAGCTTCACTGCTCCTCTCTGCATCATACATAAAATGCAAGTCAGATCAATCAAATCAAAACGTAGCTTTCAAAAGAAACATACTACCTCAAAAATAGCCAAGAAAGTGGCAACATATTTTTCCTCAGTTGTACTCAGTGCCATGTAGGACTGCATCATACCAAACTAGTATCCCATACTGTATCTCAAAATAAAGAAGCAACCCAAGGTGCTCTTCTTCTCAGTGCTGCTTCCAATCCGAATCAACATAACCATGTAGGTTAGTCTTCTGATTCGAATTATACTTGAGACCATAATCAACTGTACCCTTCACGTACCTTACTGCATGCTTTTCAACCAGGTGATCATGTCTCGGATCCGTTAGGAACTGTCTTAGGCCGTTCACATCAAATCATTTGTCTGGTCTTGTATTCATCAAGCACATAAATGAATAAATCATCTGATGATACATCGTGGCATCAACTATATCTGATGAAGCATCACTCAATAGCTTCAGCTTTGATGCCATAGGTGTACTAGCCATGTCCTTGCAGTCCATCATCTCGAACCTCTTCAAGATATCCACTTCATACTTCCCTTGTCAAAGGGAGATTCCATCCGCACTCTTCCTCACTTCCATGCCTAGAAATTAGTGCATCATACCCAAGTCCTTCATCTCGATCTTGGTAGCAAGTATCCTTCTTGTAACTTTAATGAGTTCCTCTTTTCCTATCAAGAATAGGTCATCAACATATAATAGGAGCATCACTGGTCTTCCACCTTCAACCCTGAAGTAAAGGTTGGAATCCGCTTTACTCTTAGTAAATCCTAGAGCCATCAGAGAGCTACCCATCCTATTGTACCATGTCAAACCTTAGGATCTTCTGCAGTCACTCCCTCTGAAGTGAAACATCATTCTCCCTATGCCTTTCATACTCTATGTATTGAAACATTTTGTAATGGAGTGACAAGTAGCTTCCTCTACTACAAATACTCTATGTATCCATCTAGGGTCACTAGATACCAAGATCCTCTATCTTGAGCTTTGTTGAAAATTTCTTCTCGCAACCATCTGTGAGCTTTTACAATTCCTTATTTAATTTGCACACATGAGTCTTCCTATCATATGTCTCAAATCCCAGTGGTTTCTCTATGTATACTTCCTCCTTGACTACATCATTCAAGAATGTTATCTTGATTTCAGCTGATGTATCTCCCATATCATATCTATATGTATGTATATAATGGAAGTGCACCACGTCACTCATGCAAATGTCTCTTCGTAGTATATGCCTTCTTTCTGTGAGAAGCCTCATGCTACGAATATTTCCTTGTATCCCATGATGCTTCCATCTACTACATGTCGGATCTTGTANTCATGCAAATGTCTCTTCGTAGTATATGCCTTCTTTCTGTGAGAAGCCTCATGCTACGAATATTTCCTTGTATCCCATGATGCTTCCATCTACTACATGTCAGATCTTGTAGATCCATATGGAAAACACCATGGAATTCCCTTCAGGTATCGACACCACATTCTAGACATCATTCTTCTTGAACTGGTACTCTTTGATCATAGTCTCCTTCCCTTTCTTCTTGTCTACTTCTTCATAGTTGGAAGGCTCTGCATCAATGATGTCGCTCACTAGTGTCACATAACTAGAGTGTGTATGAGGCCTCTTTCTTTCTTTGGAAGTATCGTCATACTATTCAACATATCAGATTATTTCTCATGCCCAAGGTGGTCTTCATCTTTCAAGGTGTATCTATCGTTCTCTTTATATTCTTCTGAAGCTCTTTCTTTCGCTATAGTGTCTTTGATCTAGGAAGCTTCAGGTTCCTCTTCTGAAATGTCATTACTTATCCATTGGAATGATATACAAGTCAAGTTTATTTGCATGATTAGAAACATATCATAATTTCCAAAACATATTAATAGTGACAAATATATGTCACATAGCCATGTGACTATTTTGTCCAATGCTACAACATTCACCCATATCATGTATACATACAATAAATTCTAGATGCATCCTACCCTAATGTTACTAAGAGTGTGTACTACTCCTAATATTGCAGCAAATAGGTTTCAATCTAGATAAGTAGTAATGGAATGTTGTACAACATCATTGACTTCTTACCCATAATGTGCAATTCAGTAGTATAAATGCAAATACTCAAACATGCATAACACATCAACTAAATATAAATAAATGCATAACCAAACAATATCATGAAATGACAATTAAATACTTATCTTTAATTGTTTCGTGGGTAGACTCCTTATTGAGCCTTCAGCTTCATCATCTTCTTCATTCATAACAATATCATTTCTTATCCAATTGCTAATATAAATAAGAGTTTATTCAAGAATTGAGTCCTTCATATTCCTCATCACTAGAGGGATCTTGTTTGAATCATGAGAGCTTGATCTTCAGTTTCTCCCATCTTATCTTCTATTTATTATGAGTCAAGCTTCTTCTTGTGTGCACTCTTCCCA
The DNA here is from genome assembly GCA_001517045.1 of Pseudotsuga menziesii. Classification (NCBI taxonomy): domain Eukaryota; kingdom Viridiplantae; phylum Streptophyta; class Pinopsida; order Pinales; family Pinaceae; genus Pseudotsuga; species Pseudotsuga menziesii. The sequence continues at coordinate 572,262 of LPNX011021775.1, read as the reverse complement.
GATTCTGCTGAAGGTAATCACTTCCTTCTGGCACACATTCCTCGAATGAATGAATCCCATGATCTTGGGAGGCCATTCAAGGTGGTTATAAAAATATCTTATTCTTCTTTGATTCGTTTGTCATAGCATCATACACTTCCTTTTGGTGTCTTCAAGGATGAGACATGAGGGGTGAGATGATATTTAATAGAATTTGCAATGATTCTCTTGGCTCTAGCCTTAGCCTCATCTCCCTCTGGCTCTTAGAAATTACTTACAAAAATATTGATCCAAGTTAATTTCTTCAAGGATCACGGAGGTCATATACTTCCATACTCGAAAGTTTTCAGCTTCACCAAGCCTGTCATCAAGCTGGTGTGATTAGTCATTTTGAAATGAGAACCTCAAATGTAAATAGAAAAGATTTAGATCTTACCGATTTGAGGTGTCCATCCTGGTTCTGGAGCTGGATGATCTAGGGTTTGTCAGAGAAACCCTAATTTTCAAAACTTGTAATTTCAAACTTTTGATTGGATATAAATATGTGTCTATTCAAGGAGAGTTTTCCAATGTACTCCTTTTCTCAAAATAGTAGAGGGAAGCTCCCAGAATAGGAGGCCCTAGTTTTCCAATTTCTTCTACAGAAATGACTGATATTGCTTCTGATGTATCTCTCAAGTTTCAGATCCTTAAGATCTGAAACGTCTCACTGTGATATCTGGATAAGTTCTCTTTCCAACCCCACAGGTTAGAGCAGAAATGGATTCTCCAAGTGGGACTTATTTGGACTTTCCCAAGGTGACTGTTTTTGGGACTATTCATCATAGAGAACTTGTACAGACTTCCACGTGTCACTGTTTCACATTTTGGGTATAAAAAACATACCACATAAAATAAATTCCGTTCCCTACCTGTAAAATCTTCCAAAATTTAGTTTGGATCTTCCTAGCCCGATATATAGCAAATCTCCCTAGGTCACCTATTTATGAATGTATTCTGGAGGAGGCTGGAACCCTAATTTGGAGGAACCATATCTCTTGAAGTATAGTGAATATGAGGATGAAACTTTTACATAGTGTACATAACAATTTTTTCTTCGTCTTGTAAACATTTGGGATTCTGATCCTTCTCCACTCTAGCGTTATAGAGAAAGTGCTAGTATTACTAAATTTAGTCTTCTAGAGTTTTCAGGCATGAAACCCTAATTTCCATTAGTTGCCATTGTAGTAGTATTTCAGTTGTACATTGAAAATTAAATGATTCAGAAAATGATACTGTGGAAATTGAACCCAGGTGATAGATCAATTGCACTCACAAAATTAATAATCAAACATGCATATTTACACACAAAGGAGACTGAAATTGGAGCATAACACTAATCTGTATTGAACAAGTGTAAAATAGACAAACTTGTGAAGTCATAGGCTGCTGAAATAAATAATTACATGAGAGATTAAAATGCATAAAGATGCCATTCGAAATAGTCAAAAGCAGGCTTACTAAATCTAGTCAAATCCCCCATAGGTGCATAAAGCAGTTTCCAAATCTGCCCAGGAGCTCACGAATTGGCAAAGTCAATTAGGAAAGATAATAGGTGATGGAAAGACAAATCATACATGCTTTTATTAGGAGAAAATAATGGAGGATGACGAGGGAAAAAAACAAGTCAACTGCACCTAGTCTTACTTTTCCTTTTACCATAAAACTCAGTAAAGCATGAAATAAAGCAGAAAAAGCAGACATGCGCTAGGGAGGATATGGAATAAAGAAGATATGATAAATATGGATTCCAAGAGGTTTCCCAAGTTCTCCATGACTTGGTTTTAGAAATTTTGACTTCTAGGACATGTGGAATACAACTTGCATAGAGTGGAATATTGAAAACTAGGCAAATAAGACAAAAATGGATTAATTAATGTCTAAGGTAGCTAACTATGGGTTGATTATTCTAACACCCCCCCTTAATCCTGAATTATGAGTAAATATCAGAAAACTATAGGGCCTAGCAACAAGGCTTAGTCACCCTTTACATACTGCATGTCCATTTAACCAAGGAAAGAGGCAAAAACCCAGTGGAAAAATCCTCCCTTAAACATGGACAGTAAAACAAAATTTGAAAATATTGTCATCATGTTGATGTAATTGTAACTTCGGAATGTATTCATTTGTATTTCTTATCTATTGTAACCCCATGTTTATTCGAGGATGTATTGTAATGTATTTGAGTCATGTCATACCCCAATGTTTATTCCGGGAAGTTTCTATAATGAGAAAGTCATGTCAAGTCATTGTGGGTAACCCTCCTATTTGTCAAGGGTTAAAGTCCCCACAGTTGTGGGGCCCTTGGGTTATTAGACTATCCTAGTGAAGTCGACACTAGGTGAGTCATTATAAGTTGGGGCAATAGTCCCCACCATTGTGTTACCCTCCTATTGGTCAGAGGAGGCAAAGTCCCCACAAGTGGTGGGGAACTAGGGTTATTAGACACTCCTAGAGATGTCGGCTCTAGTAAGTAATTGTTAAGTGAGGACGACATGTTGGAGTGCACTTCAAGTGAATTAAAGAATATAAATAGAGAATGAGCCTCTCTATTTATCTCACTTGCAACACTCACACTTACTCATTGGGGCGCATGAGTGAGAGAGCAGAAGCTCTCTCAGTATGAGAGAGAGAGGCTGCTGCTGTCAGGAGATCATCTTACTGTTTTTGGGGATTTTACTGTTTTGGTGTTGATTCTATCTCTGAGGAAGTTTCATGGTTTTCTCCTTTATGGTTTCCCCTAGGAAAACTCTTTGTGTCTCTTGTCTCTTGTGATGTGCTTATGTTTTATTGCTGTGCTTGTTATTCTCTCAGTGAAAAGATCCTAGGATCATAATGCTAGCTTAATGTTGAAAAACTAACATGGTATCAGAGCTAACCTAAGAAGAAGACATTATGCAGCTACAGAAGCTAGGGCTTCTTACTTTTTGGTTCTCTCTCCACAATCCATCAGCAAAAGTATTCTAGGATGACTCTCCATTGAAGGGCGCATCTTTCTGTCGAAACGAAATTCGATTCCGAGCATTTTTAGTTTTCGATGCGGAAATTAGGGATTTCTACAAAAGAGGAATTTTTGAGTGAGACCAATATAGGATTTTTCTCCTCATCAAAACCAAATTTTAGAGACCTGGATCAAGAAATTTGGTTGGGTGAAACTCCGAGAAAGTCAAACCCTAGTTTGAACCCGAGCTAGAAAAACCCTAAATACTAAAACTGCTAAGTTTTGGTAAATTCGCTATATTCCTAGATTGGAGATGGATCAGGAGCTGAAACTTTAAGGGGCCGAAGATAAAATCCTGATGAACACTGTGTCCACATTTCAGCCTCATATTCGCTATATTCTGGGAGATATGATCCCTCCAATTTAGGGTTCCAGCCTCTTCTAGAATTCATCCCCAAACAGGACACCTGGGGAGATTTGAAATATCTTGGGCTAAAGAGGTCCAAATTCAATTATTGAAGATGTTCCAGAAAGGGAACTGACTTTAATTTTGGTTTTCCAAATATCAGACTCAGAAGATCAACCAGTGACATGTGGAATTCCGTACAACTTTGTTGTTCTGAACAGTCCTGTAACAGGTCGCCTTGGGAGAAGGATCATAAATCCAAACTGGTGAAACAAATTCTGATGAAACCTATGGTGTTGGATCAGGGACATGTGAGGTTACCCCAGTGATAAATTTCAGACATAGAGGACCATTAATTTTGGATATATCAAAGAAATAGTAACAGGCATTGCTGCAGAAGAAATTGGAAAATTAGGGCTTCCTGTTCCGGGAGCTTCCCTCCACTGTTTTCAGAAAAGGAGTACATTGGACAACTCCATTTGAAGATATCTATCTGTCTATCCAATTAAATCTGAAATATTCCAAGTTTTGAAAATTAGGGTTTCTGTGACAAACCCTAGATCAGCCAGCTCCGGAACCAGGGCGGACACCTCAAATCGGTAAGATCTAATCCTTTGCTACTTTCATTTGAGGTTCTCATTTCAAAGCGATCTATCTCCTCAACTTGATGATAAGTTTGGTGAAGTTGAAAACTTCCAAGCATGGAAGTATATGATCTCTCTGAAGAAAATGATTTAGACACCTGCATGAGTATAGAGGTTGCAGTTTCAGAGGGAGATGAGGCTAGAAGCCTTACACAAGAAGAACTTGGTCAAGGCCAATAAGATCATTGTTGATTCAGTCACGAATCAACTTGTACTACAAGTGTCTTCCGTAAAGACATCGAAGATGTTTGATTCCTTGATCAATCTATTTGAAGGGAAGAACATATATCAGAAGATGACCTTATGAAACCAGTTGAAGAATGTGAAGATCCAGAATGCAGAGACCGTGCAGTCATAAAGGTCTCTCAAATCAAGAACAACTTGAAGCGGTAAAAGAAGAAGTGAAGAATGCAGAAGTGGTGATGGCCACCTTGAATGGACACCCAGGATCATGTGATTCATTCATTCAAGGAATGTGTGCCAGAATTAAGTGATTACTTTCAGCAGAATTCGAGAAGAAGAAGAAGCTTGACTCATAAGAAGAGAAGAGAAGATAGGAGCAATTGAAGATCAGGATCTCACCATACAAAGAAGATCCCCCAAGCAATGAGGAATACAAAGGAATCAACTCTTGAAGAACCTCTTATCCATACTAGCATTTGGATAAGAAACAATGCTATCATGAATGAAGAAGATGATGAAGCTGAAGGCTCAAGAAGGAGTCTACCCACGAAACAAATAAAGATAAGTATTCAATTATCATTTCATGATATTGTTTTGTTATGCATTTGTTCATATTCAGTTGATGTATTATGCATGATAGGATGTTTGCATTAACGACAGTATACTACTAATATGCATGTGATGGGTAAGTAGCTCATGGTGCTATACAACTATCCATTGCTACTTATCTAAAATGAAACCTCTTTGCTGACATATTGGATTAGTGCACAATATCAATGTTGTCCTGGTAGAGATGGAAGGCATATAGAAAGTTTAAGTGAGATATGGATGAATGTTGTATTGGCTAAAGTAGTTGCATGATAATATATTTATGCATAAGAACTTGCCAGTATAAATATTCCTTATGAAATGTTTCTAACCATACAACTGCATTTGACTTGTAGGAAAGACCTCATACATAATCGCCTACAAGCAAAGAAGAATGAAGACTTGTTCCGAAGAACAAGTGACGATAGTTCAAATACAAAGAATAATATGACGAGTGCAGTGACATCATTGATGCAGAACTTTCCAGCCACCAAGAAGAAAGGGAAGACCAGTTCAAGAAGAATGATGTCAGGGCGCAGTATCAAGACCTGAAGAGAAGTTCATAGTTCCATCATGCAGTAGATGGAAACATCATGGGATACAAAGCAAGATTCGTAGCACGACGCTTCTCACGAAAAGAAGGCCTAGACTACAAAGAGACATTTGCATCCAGTAAGAGTTTAAAAACATACATGATGAGCCTGATGAATATCTTAACCTTTGCTACAAGGTTGAAGATGCAAATCTATACACTAGATGTTCACATAGAATATTAGTAACATAGGAAGCTACTTGTCACTTCGGTACAGAATGTTTTCAGTGCATAGAGCACAGAAGACAGAGGGAGTATCATGCTTCACTTCAGAGGGAGTGACTACATAATATCTCAAGGTCCAACATGGTACGACAGGATGGGTAGATTACTGATGATTCTAGGCTTTACTAAGAGTAAAGTGGATTCCAACCTTTACTACAAGGTTGAATATGGAAACCCAATGATGCTTCTACTATATGTAGATGATCTATTTATGATGGGTACAGATGGGTTGATTGCTGATACAAAGAGAAATCTTGCTGCTGAGTTCGAAATGAAGGACTTGGGGATGATGCATTAATTTCTAGGTATGGAGGTGTGGCAGAGTACAGATGGAATCTTCCTTGGACAAGGGAAGTATGCAGTAGAGATCCTGAAGAGGTTTGGGATGATGGACTGTAAGACTATGACCACACCGATGGCATCAAACCTGGAGCTATTGAGTGATGCTTCATCAGAGTTGGTTGATACTACGATGTATCGTCAGATGATTGGGTCATTGATGTACCTGACGAACATGAGACCAGACATTTGCTTTGCCGTGAACACCTTGAGCCAGTTCTTGACAGATCTGAGAAGTGTTCACTTGATTTCTACAAAACATATTCTGAGGCACTTGAAGGGTACAGTTGATTATGGGCTCAAGTACAATGCAAATCAAATGATTAACCTGGAAGGTTATGTTGATTCAAATTGGGCAGGCAGTTCCATTGACAGGAAGAGTACTTCAGGATGTTGCTTCAGTATGGGATCAGGTGTGATCTCTTGGTTTAGCAGGAATCAATCTTGTGTGGCACTGAGTACAACTGAAGCAGAGTATGCCGTAGCTTGTTCAGCTAGTTGTGAGGAAGTATGGCTATGGAAGCTACTGTCTAATATATTTGATCTCCAGTTGGATGCTACTTGTTTGCATTGTGACAACCAGAGTTGCGTAAAGTTGTCAGAGAATCTAGTGTTCCATGACAAGTCGAAGCATATCGAGATAAAGTACCACTATATCAGGGTTATGGTGCAGAGAGGAGCAATGAAGCTCCAGTATGTTGCGACGAAGGAACAGATAGCCGACGTATTGACGAAGCCATTGGCTAGGCTGAAGTTCAAGTACTTTAGGGAGAAGCTTGGTGTTCTCCAGGTCGAGGTTTCCTCCAAGAGAAAGTGATGAGACCCATAGCCATTCTGACATGGTGAGAGGATTGGTTCCTTCCATGGTCAGATGTAAGGGCTGAGCCATTCTGTCATAGTGATAGGGTTTCTCCCTTCCATGTTAGATATGAGTGCTGGCCATTTTGTCGAGTAGGACAGATGTAAGGGCAATTTCCATTCTAGGAATGGAGGCACCTGGTCAGTTACCAGGATCACTCATTGTAGGACTGAGTAGCCATTCTGATGTGACATAGGGATGTGTTTCCACTTGATCAGATGTAAGGGCTGAACCATTCTATCATGGCTAAAGGATTAAGTTCCTTCCATGTCAGATGTGAGTGTTGGCCATTCCGACGAGTAGGTCGGATATAAGTGCAACTGCCATTCTGAGAATGGAGGCACCTGGTCAGTTACCAGGTAGCTTAGTCGAGGACTGGGGGCCATTCTGATATGATTGATAGGATGTGTTCCCTCATGATCAGATGTGAGTGCAAGCCCTTCCATCACTATGAGCAGGATGTGTTCCCGCTTGGATGGATGTAAGTGCAGAGCCCTTTCATCATTGTGAGCAGGATGTGTTCTCGCCTGGATGAATGTAAGTGCATAAATCTCTCATCATTATGAGCAGGATGTGTTCCAGCCTGGATGGGAGTCTTTCATCATTGCGAGCAGGATGTGTTCCAGCCTGGATGAAAGTGGGAAAATATTCCATCATTGTGAGTAGGATGTGTTCCAGCCTGGATGGATGTGAGTTTTGTGCCTTTTTGACGAGTAGGTCAGATGTAAGTGCAGAGCCATTTCACAGATGGTAGTAGATGTGCCTACCATGATGGTGAATGTGAGTGCTGGGCCTTTCTGATATGATTATAGGATTGGTTCCTACATGATCAGATGTGAGTGCTGGGCGTGCCTTTCTGATGAGTAGGTCAGATGTAAGTGCTGGGAGAAGACCTACATGATGGCTAGGCCTACAACCAGCATGAAAAAGGGATGTCTCTGTAGAACTTCCTGTGATGAGAAGAATCATGAGATAGCACTAGTGATGATCCAGATCGAGTGATGATCGTGATCCAGTGATGACAGCCAGTGATTATCCATATTGAGTGATGATCCAGATTCGATGATGATGTCTAGTGATGATCTAGATCGAGTGATGATCCAGATTTAGTGATGATGATCTAGATCAAGTGATGATCCAGATCCAAATGAAGATGACTTGAAGATGAAGATGACTTTGAAGATGATGAATACTTGACGATGACCCAGATGATACAGAGAAGAAGACTTGTGCTAGTAAATTGTGTCAAGAGAATACCTTCCTAGTTAAGAGGGAGTGTTGATGTAATTGTAACTTCGGAATGTATTCACTTGTATTTCTTATCTATTGTAACCCGATGTTTATTCCGGGATGTATTGTAATGTATTTGAGTCATGTCATACCCCGATGTTTATTCTGGGAAGTTTCTATAATGAGAAAGTCATGTCAAGTCATTGTGGGTAACCCTCCTATTTGTCAAGGGTTAAAGTCCCCACAGTTGTGGGGCCCTTGGGTTATTAGACTATCCTAGTGAAGTTGACCCTAGGTGAGTCATTGTAATTCAGGGAAATAGTCCCCACCATTGTGTTACCCTCTTATTGGTCAGAGGAGGAAAATTCCCCACAAGTGGTGGGGCACTAGGGTTATTAGACACTCCTAGAGATGTCGGCTCTAGTAAGTAATTGTTAAGTGAGGCCGACATGTTGGAGTGCACTTCAAGTGAATGAAAGAATATAAATAGAGAATGAGCCTCTCTATTTATCTCACTTGCAACACTCACACTCACTCATTGGGGTGCATGAGTGAGAGAGCAGAAGCTCTCTCAGTATGAGAGAGAGAGGCTGCTACTGTTGGGAGATCATCTTACTATTTTGGGGCTTTTACTGTTTTGGTTCTGATTCTATCTCTGAGGAACTTTGCAGGGTTTTCTCCTTTATGGTTTCCTTGAGGAAAACTCTTTGTTTCTCTTGTCTCTTGTGATGTGCTTATGTTTTATTGCTGTGCTTGTTATTCTCTCAGTGAAAAGATCCTAGGATCATAATGCTGAAAAACTAACACATCAATCATGATTCACAGCATGATCAGCAATCCCCAACAATGATTTGATATTGTTGAATGTCTTCTCACAAAAAACTTTGGTGAATATGTCAGCTACTTGTTCTGAAGATGCACAGAAGAGTAGGTGAATGGTGCCATCATGCACAAGCTATCTGATGTAGTGCATATGGATCTCAATGTGTTTGGTTCTCTGTCTCTAAACTAGATCATTGCAGATTCGAATGGTGCTCTGATTATCACAATAGATAATAGTTGATAACTCTGATTCGAAGCCACACTCATGAAGTAAACCCTGCAACCATAAACACTGAGTTGTTGCATTTACAACTCCTCTGTACTCTGCTTCTATAGATGAGAGTGCAATGACACTCTGTTTCTTGCTTGACCAGCTAATTGGTCCTTCAGTAAGCGTGAACACATATCCTGATGTTGAATTTCAATTTGTGTTGTCACCTTCCCAATCACTGTCAGTAAACCCAATCAAATAAAGATTAGATTTAGCTTTGTAGAAGATCCCATGAGTTCTTGTTCCCTAAACAAATTTAAGGATCCTTTCGGCTACTCTTCAATGGATCTCATGAGGCTGATCCATTTATCTTGAAGCCACACTTACTGCATAAGAAATATCAGGTCGAGTGTGTGTAAGGTACATCAAACACCCAATCAGTTGTCTATACAGTGTACTATCTACCATAGGAGAAGAACCTGCTTCTTTAAGCTTAACTCCTGAAAGGAAAGGAGTCTTGCTTGGCTTGCAATATTTCATGTTTAAATTGTTTGAAAAATCCAAAGCATACTTGGACTGATGTACTTTTATTCCATGTTGGGATTGAGCAATTTCGAGACCCAAAAATTGGCTCAACAACCCCAAATCAGTCATAGAAAATGCATGGTTCATTGCATCCTTCAAGGAGGCAATTTCTTTCTTTGAGCTTCCTGTAATTAGAAGGTCATCCACATACAAGACAATAATCATCAAAGAACCATGAATCAACTTCAAATAAAAATTTGGATCAGAATTGCATCGAACAAAACCCAATGACAGCAAAAATCCATCAATCTTGGCATACCAAGCCCTAGGGGCTTGCTTAAGCCTATACAATGATTTATTTAGCCTGCACACAAAATATGGATTAGTAACAAACACTTGAGGCTTCTGCATGTAAATCTCTTCAGTAAGATCTCCATTCAATAAAGCACACTTCACATTAATGTGATGTACCTTCCACTGCTTCGAAGCCGCATTCTCTAAGGCTAGCCTAATGGAGTCCATCTTTGCCACTTGTGCAAAGGTCTCATTGTAGTCAATACCATGTACCTGTGAGTAGCCCTTGCCTACTAATATTTCCTTATATTTAAAAGTTGAACCATCAGCAGCAAACTTAGTTTTGAAAACCCACTTACATTGAACTAGCTTCCTCCCTAGGGGAAGATCAACCAGCTCCCAAGTGTTGTTCTTTTGGAGTGAGATGAATTCTTCTTTCATGGATGCTTGCCATATTGGATCATGTGATGCATATTCATATGTATATGGGTCTGATTCAACCATCAGATAGAATTTCTCTGCAAACAAAGGGTGTTTCATGCTCAGGGCACTCTCAAACTGAGATCTAGTCCTCTTAGGATCACTAGGATTTCCAGCTAGTTCCCCAGCTGCATGAATGGTCTTTGCTGCCCATTTTGGTCTTGTAGGAATGTTAGGATATGCAATTAAATCATCATTATCAGACATATCAGAATCAGAAAACTCATTTGTCTCTTCACTTACATTCAATGGTTCTGGTGGTGAAGAAGACTCTCCAACTTCAACTGCTACTAAAGGCTCTTCTTGGAACTGAACACTCCTTTCAATGAAGGATTTGTTTGTACTCAAATTGATCAGATTGTACCCTTTTGAATCTTTAGAGTACCCAACAAATAGACACTCTTGGATTTGGGGCTGCAAAGCCTTCCTCTTTTCTGTTGGAATTCTAGCCCAAGCCCATGAGCCAAAAATCCTGAAATGGGTCACATCTGGCTTGTGCCCACTCCATGCTTCGATAGGAGTCATAACATAAAGCTATTTATGAGGCACCTTATTTTGAATATAGGATGCACAGTTTATAGCCTCGACCCAAAACTTTGGTGGCAAAGTCTTAGCCTCCAACATATAGGTTGCCATCTCTTTCAGTGATCTGTTCTTTCTCTCAGCAACACCATTTTGCTGTGGTGTGTAAGGGATTGAATGCTGCATATAAATACCCACATATTCACAATATTAAATGAACTCAAACTTGACATACTCACCACCATTTTCAGATCCGAGGATCTTGAGTTTTCTCCCAGACTGGTTTTCAACCAAAGCCTTAAAGACTTTGAAGAGGCCAAAATATTCAGACTTATGCTTTAGGAAGTAAACCCAACAGTACCTGGAAAATTCATCTATGAAATTTAATGCATATTTGGCCTAAATCATTGACATATGAAGGAATGGACCAGAAACATCACTGTGGATCAACTCAAGAGGTGCAAAGGTTCTCTCATGACTAGCTCTCTCAAATTTATGCTATGGGTGTTTTCCTAGGACACAACCTTGACAGACTCCCTTGGAAAAATTAATCTTTGGTAACCCTATGACCATTTCTTTTTCACTTAGATCAAAAAGATAATTATAGTTAAGATGGCCAAATATTTCATGCCAAAACTTGCTTGCCTCATTAGCATGAATCAAAAGAGCAGAGGGGTTTAAGTAGGGCAGAAAATGTGAAAACCAGTATACCTTCGAAGTGTGATCTACAACTGCTTTTGCAATGAATTTACCACTTGAGATCTCCATGATATCAACATCATCAAGGGAGAATATGACCTTCTTTGGAGACCCTGTGTGGGTCATCTGATACACCAACAAGAGGTTAGAGGTAAGACCTGGAACATACAATACATTGCTGAACTTACCATGGTCAAGATCAATCCTTCCTTTGCTCAAATTGTCAGTGAGAGAGTCATCTCCCAGCACTATTGGTGGACCTTTCAACATGTCAAGAGAGGAGAATGCCTCCTTGGTCAAAACCATATGTCTTGAAGCTCTAGAGTCTATGATGAAGCTAGGTGAGCTTGATGCGCTAGCAACCAATGCATGAACTCTCTCTCTATCTTCTGAATTTGATCCTCCTCCCCTCTTCTTTGAGATATCAGGAAGGGAGATGTTAATATTATCCAGGATTTGGGTCAGCATGTCAATTTGCTTCTTCATGCAGGAGATTTCAGGATGAAAGCCCTTACTGTAGTATGCGCACTTGCTCATTTCTCCTTTGTTCTTCTTCTTCTGGAAGTTCTTCTTGGAGCCTTGGGGCTCCTCCTAAGACTTGTTCTTGTCTCTCTTCTACTCAGGTGGCTTCTTAGCTTTCTTATTTCCTTTTGAATCCACCCTCGAATCTCCAGCAACCAAAGCTTGGTCTTTGGAAGGTTTGATGGTGCCCATCATCACCAGTTTATCTTGTTCTTGTGTGAGGGATTCCATGAACTTTGCAAGCTTAGGCATCTTCCAGGATTGAGCTGTCAACTTGGTGGAATGGAAGGTCAAAACAAACACTAAATAGTCATGGCCAAGCTTCGAGAGTATGGCCAAAACTAGTTGCTCCTCCTTCTTTTCATTTCCACACTGTTTTAGCTGAAAAACAAGGGCTTTAAACTTGGAAAAGTAGAGTTGCAGGTATTCGAAGCTGCTGCGACTCAAGGAGATCAATTCATTCTCGATTTGATGTCATATCATCTCATCTGTCTTACCAAAAATCTCTACAAGCTTCTCCCATACTTCATTTGGTGATCTTAATCCATCAAGATGGAAGAGGAGGTCTCTGGATATGCTCAGACACAAGAGACCATAAGCCTCATCCCTCCTATTGTGCCATTTAATTTTATCTGTAGCTACATTGGGCTCTGCTTTAGTTTCCATAGTCACCTTGTAGAGACCTTTCATTCTCAACAGTATCTCCATCTCTGCTTTCCATTCAAAGAAATTAAATGGAGTCAAGATGATCTTCTGAGATTGATCCATAGCTCAGAAATTGTCCCTTCAGTCAGCAGAATAGCTCCCAGTGAAGATGTTGAACCTGCAATAGCAATATGGAAGGATAGAAATCGATCTAAAAAGGCTCTGATACCATGTGGAAATCGAACCCAGGTGATAGATCAATTGCACTTACAAAATTACTAATCAAACATGCAAATTTACACACAAAGGAGACTAAAATTGGAGCATAACACTAATCTGTATTGAATAAGTGTACAATAGACAACCTTGTGAAGTCATAGGCTGCTGCAATAAATAATTACATGATAAGGATGCCATTCAAAATAGTCAAAAGCATGCTTAATAAATCTAGTCAAATCCCCCATAGGTGCATAAAGCAGTTTCCAAATCTTCCTAGGAGCTCACGAATTGGCAAAGTCAAGTAGGAAATATAATAGGTGATGGAAAGAAAACTAATACATGCTTTTATTATGAGAAAATAATGGAGGATGATGATGGAAAAAAACAAGTCAACTGCACCTAGTCTTACTTTCCCTTTTGCCATAAAACTCAGTAAAGCAGGCAATAAAGTAGAAAAAGCAGACATGTGCAAGGGAGGATCTAGAATAAAGCAGATATGCTAAATATGGATTCTAGGAGGTTTCCCAAGCGCTCCATGACTCGGTTTTAGCAATTTTGACTTCTAGGACATGTGGAAGACAACTTGCATAGAGTGGAATATTGGAAACTAGGCAAATAAGACAAAAATGGATTAATTAATGTCTAAGGTAGCTAACTATGGGTTGATTATTCTAACAGATACCACCAATAGATTCTCCATAGTGAGGTGAGTTATCCTATCCCTCCTTGCTTGATGATCTGTGGAGAGAACACCTTCAACTAGGAAGCACTAGTTCCTGCAACTGCATAGTGCCTTCTTTCAGAGAGGCTTTGAAACCATGTTAGATTTTCTTAAGATCTGATTAGTTTATCTAGGATCTTTATCTGAAAGAAGAACAAGTAGATCAAAATGCATAAGATGTAAAATCTTCACAAGACACAAATATATTCATCGGGGAAACCATAAAGGAGAAAACCCCACAAAATTCTTCAGAATAGTAAGATGATAAAAAACGGTAATAAGAAATGTTCAGAAGTTGTCTTTCTCTCTTCCTATGACTCTCTCTCTCTCTCTCTCTCTAATGCCTTAGAGAGAGTGTGTGGTGTGTATAAATGAGGGAGAGCACCTCCATATTTATACCCTTTCAAGTCATTGATCAAATATAAGACCCAAGCCTACATGTCATCTCACATAGGGCCTACTTCTCCTAGAGAGACCACAATTACATATTACATGATGTTACACTAGGGACTATTGCCTCGACTTACAACAGAGGTTGTACCTCAAGGTATAGAAACAATTTAGAAATCCTATAAAGGGCTAACAGACATCCCCAATGGGGGTAAAACAACATACAATGATAATATACATCAGAATATCTTCCAAAGTTACAAATACATCAACAAAACCCATCAAAATTTATATGCTCTATGATACCTAGAGTAAATTCATAGTTGTAATTTAAAAAAACCATAAAAGAGATTATTTTACATCAACAATATATTTATTTCACAAACATTGATTTGAATAGTTTTTGTTTTTAAATTAGGTATTTTTCAAGAGGAACTCAAATCCAAAAGTTCCTTCTTCATCATGATCATAATCATCATCACCATCTTCATCGTCGTCATCATCATATTCTTCATCTTCATCATCAACATATTCATCATCATCATGATCATAATTGTCATCATCATCGTCATCTTCATCATCATCATCATCGTCATCACCATCATTTTCATCATCATCGTCATCACCATCATCACCATAATTGTCATCATCATCGTCATCTTCATCATCATTTTCATATTCATCATCATCATCATCGCCGTCATCATCATCATCATCATCATCATCATCATCATTATTTTCATCATCATCATCATCATCATCGTCATCATCATCATCGTCATTGTCTTCATCATCACTATCATCATCATGTGGCATGAAACTCTATAGGTTATGGTAACTTGTCCCGTAATAAGGCCCAATTCAGTAACACAAGTTGTTCCTTAGCAAAGTGCGACACTACTTGTTCAAAGGAAAAAATAGAATATTCTAGAGGATTATAGAAAGAATCTCTCATGGAGGCTTATCCTAGCAGATCAACATGAGTGGCATTCGAACCCCTAACCTATTGGTATGACCCCTTAACCTTCTCATGGAATCCTAAACTCCCTCTATCCTCTTTGGCCTATATATACAAGATCACCCCTCATTGTTGAGGGAGGAATGCTAGAGCATGCAAATGATGCTGAAATACTCTTAGAGCTGAGTTTCCCTTTTCAATTAGAGACAAGGTTAGTTCCTTGACCACTTGTTTGGATTAATCAATATCACATATTCCTTTCACTTGTGTTTCCACTTGTTTGTCATGTGTTGTTTTGTAACTAGAGATTGAATATCACTTCAAGCATGGAGAAACCATCATACTTGCAAGGTGAGAGATCTATTTTCTTTTATGTTTTTATTAATCAATGACATTGTATATGTTTTGTGGTATTTTTTTTCTAGTTCCAAACCATTCATAATGGAGAGATTTGTCCTTTTTCGCATAGAAAAAGTGTCTTAAAGCACATGGTCACTGGACCCAATGTTCATAGCCATTCTATCCCTAAAACCATATCACAACCACCAATATTGTTGTAGAGGAAAGTGTTCCTATGGTTGGGGGTTAAGACGCCATCAACATACTAGGGTTGTAATACCCCGGTTTTAACCCTGCTAGCATTAAATATACATGATACATATATTGTAAATAATCATGGTGTGGAGCTAAGGGAAAAGGCCCCGCCATCGATTTAGTTATCTTATGTTTCGGATTGGAATGGTCACCGATGGTATATCAGGACATACGACATATATTGTGACATCATGTAAATGTGCATTTTAATTAAATAACCCAACCGGTTATGTTCACTGCAACTCAATTAAGAAGGGGCATGATTCCTAAGGATAAGGAAGGGGGGATGTTGAAAATTGAGTCATGGGGGAAGAGCCATGTGTCACCACTCTCTTTTTCTCACCACCACCTTAGTTTTCCATTGTTAGTTGGGGCAGCGATTTGCTGGCAGAAATACCACTACCCTGCCCATGCCTGCTCTCACTCTCCACGACGTGCGGATGGTCTTCCCACTAACTAGATCATGAGTTTGTTCAGTTTCTTCACGCGGACTAAGTTAAAAGATCCCCAATTCATTATTTGGGGGTTCACCTTCCTTATTTCTCATGGATTTCTAGTCTGTGTTGTTCATCTGTCATGTTCGCGCAGAGTTTTGGTATCTGCTTCCCACCAATTTCAGACTACGCATTGTTCTGTTTTCCTTCGTTAAGTCGTGGCTGTGATTGCATCAATAGTTCTATGGGTTGCATCCTTGTCCCTCACGCAGAGATTGGGAGTATGTTCTTTTTTCCCATTTTCTGGTCTGTGTAAGTTTCTCTAGCGACTGCATGAAGGATCGTGTGCTATGGGAAGGGTTTCCCGTGGGCTGTTATTTGCCACGATTGATGAACTGTGTTTTTCCCTGTAAAAGATTCAATAGCGATTGACTGCTTGAATGCAGTGGTTTTGTCCTTGGAATGCATTGGAGTGGTGAATGAGGGCCTGAGGTGCTTAATAAACCTGGTGGGTTGAGAACCACACAGACAGAGCTATTGAGATGGCTTTCTTATCCACAACCCCTGAATAGAACTGGAAGGGAGATCAGGGTTTGAGGGACTGCATTGCAGAGAAGGGACTGGTTTCCTTGTGTTGGGTGTGTGTGGGTGTTCTAGAAGCCAGGATAGATCTGGTGTGGGTTGTCTGCAACTCTTGAATGAGCTCACCAGCTTAGCATTTAGCCTTTCCTAGCTCTTGGATGGCCTGATAAACCCAACTTTGTTGGCTTGGCTGATCCGTTGATAAACCAACTGTGTTGGCTTGGATTAACTATGTACCCTTGTGGTTTTGTTATCCTTGGCTATGTGTAAGCCTGTTAGTTCCTTATTCCTTGGGGAATCATGCCCGGCTCGGGGGTGGAAGCATTGCTGAGAGATTAAGGAGCACGCGGGCCTCTGGTTGGGTGGAATGTTACAGCGATGTAGCTGGTTGCAGAACAAGTTCTCTATAAGATAAGTACTCTTTCCTGACTTGTGTCCCCACTTATATTTACCATTGATGAGTAATGATATACATGTTAAATGCTGATTTGTATATGCATGAATGCTGATTCATATGTTTTGCTTCCATTGTGTATATGAATGATTATGCTTCGAAATATGTTTTATGTTTTTAAGTATCATGCTTCAGCATTATATGTATGTATGTTCATGTTCATGGGGCTAGATGCCCAAATGATTTGATGTATCGTAGCGTCCTCTTCACCGGTCGGAGGGTCGGGGACGTTACAATGTGGTATCAAAGCTCTGGTTGCAGCATGGGCCTGAATGGGCCATGAAGATGCAGTGACAAAGCTTATGTTGCAGCATTCGGGCCTCAGAGGGCCATGAGAAATAGTTAATAAAGGCAGGTTGCCTACTGCCCAGAAGAAACCAAGAGAAATGGGTGAGGACAAAAAAATTTGGAAAATTTTCTAAGTGTTTTAGCTGTCGGCACATCGGAACACTTAGACAGATGGACCGCCGATGGTGCAGAAATTCTGAAATTTTTCTAAGTGTTGACTTCGTCAGCCATCAGAAACTGTTAGTAGTATTCATCGTCGATGAACATCGGAAGGAATTAGTGGTTCAAAGTGCTGCCATTGTGGAAGCCTAGTGCACTAATCCTCTGATTCATACAGGTTCCACTTGCCAATGTTGATGTGTTTTAGTCGCCGATTGGAGGAGAATAGTCATTGTCATTGCCAAAGAATAGAAGATGGAAGAGTCGATGCAGCGAAAGACAAGGCAGGAATAAAATTCACAATTTTCTCTAAGGCACGAGATCATCAGCCATCGAGCAATGTTAGTGGATCAGATCGCCTATCGAAAAAGGTTCAATGAGGGAGAACCACAGTTGCGGTTTTTTAGTCCACTAACTGTCCGATGCCGCAATGAACAACCACTCCGACCACCGACGAGTGCCCCGTGGAGAACATAGTGACTCTACTGCCCATCTTTGCAGCTGTATAAAGAGTTAGCTAATCACCCGAGGTTCTCTGAGCACCGATGCCGATAAATCCTAGTCAGTCTGACCGCCAACAGAGTTAGAAGCCGTGGAATACATAGTTCGATTGTGGGCCACCGTTGCGGAAATATTAATGACTAACTGTCCGATGCGTAGAGCCTGGACGCCGACGCAACATGGTTAGTCTATTCTATCACCGATAAAGTTCGAAACGATAGACGATTGTAGGCCTGATACAGTGAAAGGAATTAGAGGTTTAGTAGCTGAAACACCGGGGAGTTAGCAGGGAAGAGACCTGACTTTGAAGAGTATAAAGGCATCGGAAATTTGTTAATGATCGGATTATTGATCAGAAGCTTAGTCGATTCGCCCGCGGAAATCGTAGTAAGATTACTTTTTGCCGTTGTGCCTGCTCAAATGACTATGCACCCAATGAACAGTTGATTTCCTGCCGGTGCAAACTGGAATTCTAGTTATTTTCCCACCGAAACACCAGAGAAAAATAAATAAACAGACCATCGATGAGTTAGTTGGATTGACCACCTAAATGTTAGAAAAATAGCTGGGAAGAGGTCTGATTGGGCCTAGGGAAATTTGTGTTTTTTCAAAGGAATTTCTTATTGATTTTGCAAGCAGTTTCCAACTGCCTTTCATTAGGTTTCAACAGATTTCAGCAGACTGTCCGTGGTCACTGGGATAAAAAGAAAAAGAGGAAAAATTTGTGTTTTAAGCAAAATTGTGTTTTATGAATTTACAAAAGAGGAAGGTAAGTAGTTTTGATTTATATTAATGACATGCATCTAACAGTTTGCTACTAACACATTACAGAATTATAGACCACTTCCAAGATCAGTACTCCGGAAAGAACAATGTGGTAAAGCAAGAGGTGGTTCAGTCATGAGAACCCATGATGGGTATGATGCTCAGGATTCTTACGAGCGAGCAGAAGATGCCATGGGAGAAAATGTCCGTAATGAAAATGATGACATAGAGTCTAATGGAAGGAAATTTCATGGGACACCATCCGAGGTTGCAGCCACCATGTGAAGCTTGGTAAAATCCCAGGAAGAGTAGCATCAGTTGAATGCTGACATATTGCAAAGTTTGCAGACTTGCAGAAAAAGATAGACTCTGGGTGAGAAGGCAGTAAGAGCAGCACCAGGAGAAGCAGAAGGACTTCTAGTGGATCATCTGACTCTGAAGAATTCAGTGAAGATACAAGCTCATCTTCTCATAAAAGGAAAAGAAGAAGGTACTAAGTAAGAGCAGCACCAGGAGAAGCAGAAGGACTTCTAGTGGATCATCTGACTCTGAAGAATTCAGTGAAGATACAAGCTCATCTTCTCATAAAAGGAAAAGAAGAAGGTACTAGAGGGATCTCTCTCGAGATGAATTTAGGCAAGCTAAACCTCCTACATTTGATGGTGAGATAAATACGGGACAAGAAGTTGAAGCTTGGCTTCTTGGGATAAAGAAGTACTTCCAAGTACATGATTATTCAGGAAACATGAAGGCAAGAGTTTCCATATTCAATCTGAATGGATGAGCATCCATTTGGTGGGAACACTTCAAGCAAGTAAAGAGAATCAGTGAAAGGAAACTAAAGTGGAAATAGTTCAAGAAGTATTTCAAGCAGAAATACCTTTCTGACAGGTATTATGATGACAATATCAAGGAGTTCCATGAGCTGAGATTGGGATAGCAGACCATGGATGAATATGCAAATAAATTTTTGGAATTGTTGAGGTATGTTCGATACATCAGAGCTGAAAAAGTGAAGATCCAGCGGTTTTTGAGCGGATTTCCTCAAGCTTACAGAGATAGAATTGAGTTTTATGAACCAAGAAATATTGAAGAAGAAATAAGAAAGGATAAGTATTGCTATGAGCAAAGCAAAGGTAAACCTGATTACCATAAGGCATGGAAGGACAAGAAGAATGAGAAGTTTGACCAAAGAAGGAAAGGTTTCAAACCTTCTAGATTCAGGAATCAGCAGAAGCAGCTATTCCAAGCTGCGAGTAATCCAGTTGGAGTGATAGGTGGAAAGCCTAAAGAGCCACATCAGAATAAAGGTCCACTCAAATGTTGGAAGTGAGAAGGACCTCACTTGCGCAGATATTGTCCACTTGAGAATGAAAGTGCAAGACTAGCTTATAACATTCAGGGAGAAGAAATAGTGGGTCAAGCAGCAAGAGCAGTCCCTAGAATTTATGCAGCACTAGAGGACCACCAGGAAGATCATCAGTCAACTATGGTTGAAGTTGCAGGTAATATTATTGAACAATCTGTTTCTATTTTGATTGACCCTGGTTCTACTCATAGTTACATTACTCCTAGAGTAGTGGATATTTGTGCTTTTAAGAAGGTAAAGCATGGAAAATCTTGGCTAGTTCAGCTAGCCATTGGGACTAAGAGAAAAGTCAGAGAAGTGATAGAGAAATGTCCATTGGTCATGAATGGATTGACCACTTGTGTAGATCTGAATATTCTACCTCTTGGTTCCTATGATGTTCTCATTGGAATGGATTGGTTACAAGCTCACCGAGTGAATCTTAACTATTATAATAAGACTTTTGAATGCATGGATGAAGAAGGAAACCCGGTAGTTGTGAAAGGTATTCCGAAGGTAATTTCAGTAGACAGGTTTCAACAATGTAATTGAAGAAGTTCTGTAGGAAAGGTTGCCAGTTGTATGTAGCTCATATTCTGGAACCAACAAGAGATGAAACTCCTAGATTGGAGGACTATCAGGTGTTACAGGAATTCATGGATGTGTTTCCTGATGAGATTCCAGGGCTTCCTCCAAAGAGGGACATTGATTTCACCATTGAACTAGTGCTAGGAGTAGCACCAATGTCCAAGGCACCCTACAGGATGAGTACACTAGAGATGCTATAGTTGAAGATGCAACTGCAAGAGTTGTTGGAAAATAAGTATGTTTGACCAAGTGTGTCTCCTTGGGGAGCACCGGTTTTGTTTGTAAAGAAGAAAGATGGTACAATTAGGTTATGTATTGATTACAGACACTTGAACAAGGTTACTATGAAAAATAAATATCCTTTGCCTAGGATTGATGACCTCTTTGATCAAATGAGAGGAGAAAAGGTGTTTTCCAAGATTGACTTGAGGTCTGGTTACCATTAGGTGAGGATCAAGGATGAAGACATTCATAAGATAGCCTTCAGGACAAGGTATGGGCATTATGAGTTTGTAGTGGTACCATTTGGTCTCACAAATGCACCAGCTACATTTATGTGCCTTATGAACGATGTCTTCAGTAAGTATTTGGACAAGTTTGTTCTTGTTTTCCTTGATGACATTCTTATTTATTCCAAGAACGAGGAGGAGCATGAAGATCATTTGAGACTGACATTGCAAGTGCTTAGGGAACATCAGTTGTATGCAAAACTAAGCAAGTGTGACTTCTACAGGGATATAATTCAGTACTTGGGTCACATTATCTCAGAAGAGGGTATATTTGTGGACCCTGAAAAGATTGAATC